>CM074453.1:3555000-4075000 GCA_037101425.1 Elopichthys bambusa | reverse complement strand
AGAGCACTTGGCAAAGGTCACTCCATTAAATACTCGCTTTAAGCAGTGTAAACTTTTGTACTGGGCGTTTTGAGCTGTCTTTTTCAATGCATTCATTTATTAACTATATGCATTATAATGTACATATATTTTATTTCTATTATGCATTACGTTTTCAATTTAACGGTGCTATATAGGTGATATGTAAACATATGTTTACACAATGCAGTACGTAAAGCATGCATTACAAAATTCCAAAACAACAATACCATAATGCAAATGTTAGCTATGTGTTTGGCACCAAACTGAACATTTGAGGCTCTATTTTAAAAACTCACCTCCTCGAGAAACTTTGTGACGTCGTACACTTTATTATGAATAATAATCCATGTGCTTTTAAAAGAGTTCCGTTCCTCCACCTCTGACAAACGATAATATTTAACACACTTTCCGTCCGTTTCGTTGTTTTCCATTGGTTTGTTTAAATGTGTTATTTTTTTTGAATGTTACAGAAACTCTCCTAAGCTCCCCTGCGAAACAGTCACTTCACTTACCTCAAAACTAGCCCCACAACAATTGTATTTCCCAACTCGCAAGGCAACGCCCATTCCGCTTAAGACGGAATCTGATTGGATGGTGTCATGCGTGGGTTGCCTAGCGTGTCTGTCTTGATTGGACCAAGGGCTGTCAATCAACTCATTGGGTCATAGGTTTCGGCGAAGCAGACGAAATAATTCGGCAGAAGTTCACGAAAGTTCACGAGAGCACAGTTCTCACGCAATACGGAAACGTTGCAGTTTATCGCCATCATGTTAATCTAGCGATGTCCGTTAGTCACGATAATTTAAGTGGGTTGCCCTTAACGTCGTTTCAGCCGCCTGTTGTTGATGTTTAGGTGTTTCTGTCAGATAAGAGTGTGTTCACTTGAAAACACTGGCACGCGAGCCTTCACAGTCTCCTTGCTCTTGCCGCCAAAAGCTTGCGCCCTTGTACCTCAACATTTGTATAACCTCAAACTGAGGTAAAAACTACCTCTTTTTTTTCTTCTAATATGTTATAAGTCAACTGAGCTACAGTAAGTTTATTGGAGTTTTGTCTCATCTGAGGTAATTACAGAATCTGGGCGCGTAATTTCTCATTTTATCATTATAGCAAAATTGTCTCTTATTAACTAATAATACTGTGGCTCATTTTGGTCAAAGACCAGTGACTGTGTTAGTTTGGCCAAATTAACTTTCACGATTTCACTTTCAGAATGAGTGGAAGTGGGGCACAGTCTTTGTTTTTTCTCAGTCTTCCGGACCTGAGGAATTTGTGTTGTGTAAATATGTTTTTCCCGAAAAGTTACGATGATGGAGAGTTGAGAAACAAACAAGTGAAAACCTGCAGGTGAAAAGACGACATACATTTGTAATATCTAGATAGATTATCTTTAACTTGTGATTTAAAGCACCTAAAGTGTGATTAGATATTGTTAAACCTTTATATTATTAGGGTTGAAATGACTTAAAGTCGCCATGAAATCAAAATTGACAATTTTATGTAAGGAGCCCCTAAGGCAGGGGTCAGGAACCTTTTTTGACCAAAGAGCATTTTTTCATTTTTTGTTAATGATTTTTTCTAAAAGAGCCAAAGTAAAAATAATATTGTCTAATATTATATAAAAAAAAAAAACATGCTTTTTTCAATATTTTAATATAGAATAGTAACTTTATTAGGTCCATATACAACTAAAATACACAAATATGCAACAAACAATACATAACAAGTTGCAATATATAATTAATTGTGCTTTCACTATGAGGTTGATTTACCACATGAGGAGCATACATTCTCTACAGAGTTCTCACTGTGTGTGTGTGTGTGTGTGTGTGTAAGTAGGCTAAGTGATGAACAATGCACACGCACGATGCTTACGTCGACAGTGTTTATGTACATACTCACCAACAATGAGTGTATTTGACCATTTAGGCAACCGAAGACCAAGGCTTGTCCGTGTTCCACTCGAAGCGTGCGCACAGAAACATCCTGTCAGAAGCGGATTCAGTTCTCTTTCCCGGCTTTGAGTTTCCTTTTTTATATCAAGCACGTCCCGCTCTTTACTTTTTAATTCATTCATGTTTCTTTATTAATAATGCCAACAGTCCTGCCCACTGAAAGCTGACATTATATGTCTATGGTCGTGACAAACAGCGCTTAACACGCACTTTGGCCGGTACAACCTGAAATATATTATTATTGTAAACTTTTCATCAACTTTGGTAGGCTCTACAACAAAGGAATTGCTGATCTCTAGTAATGTTTGTTGGTCGTTTGTTGGTAAAGGGTGAGCCACATTGTCAAAGAGCCAGGAGTGGCTCGCGAGCCATAGGTTCCCGACCACTGCCCTAAGGGGACATGGTGGTGGAAAAAAAATGATTGTTGCGAGGAACAATAATAAGTCGGTGCATTTGCATTTTCTCGCAAATGTTTTGCATTCCCCAGAGAAACTTTGCGTTCGCTCGCAAAATCTTTGCGTTCCCTCGCAAAAACTATTGCGTTCGCTCGCAAAACTTTTGTGTTCTTTGCAAAGGAATGCAAAGTTTCTCGTGGGGATGCAAAACATTTGCGAGACAATGCAAAAGCATTGCCAAATCATTTTTCCAAATAATCATATTTTTTTCTTCACCATGTCACTTAGGGGCTCCGTAGTATTGGATTTTAAAGACACATTCTGTCTATTTAACAACTAGGCAAACAGACCCTATGGTTGTATCAGTCACATGTATTACATGCTTTCACTTACTGACTAAACAGAAAAAAAAAGCTTCTTTTTTTTCTTCTGTCTTACAGGGAGCTTGTTCTCTTGCATTCAGACATTGTTGCCTCACCTCTGTTGGGCCATTTTGGGGGCATCACTGTTATAATGACTGTAAGTATGATATATTGTGTGATATCAAATATAATTTACAACCAGCTTTAAGCTGAAAAAAACAAACATGTATATGTATATATACATACTTATATACAAGTATATGTACATACATGCATATAGTTATAGTATTCTAATTCTTGAAAATTTTGCCCATCAATTAGAACTTTTATTCTTTCATTTATTTGTGAGTGTTTACTTTTAAGCAGTGATTTAACTATTTATTTAGTTTGATTGAAATGTATCTTATGAATTGGCTTGAAAAACTAGCGAACAATTGTGTAGGATGAGAATTAATTTTTCTATTCATAGTTTTCAGTCACGTGACTGGCGCAGAGACCCGGAAGGCAAAACATCCATAAAACTGCAGCATAGGCCTGTCAATTTTATATCTGTCTCAAGCCACAAATATTTATATCACACCTCAAAAGAAGAAAAACAAAAATATGTGAACAAAATGCAAGTTTGGTCCACATACAGCTCCTGCTGCAGTATTTCAATCACTAAAAACAGCAAGACACTCTAAAACGCTTAATGTGAAAAACACTCAAAGTGCCGTAATGTACTAAAGCATTAATATTAAAAAATCAAATTCAGTATACATACAATTCAATAATACGCTAAGTGGTTAAGTGTTTTCTTTATAATGGTTTTCTAGGGAAAAACACTTAAAGACTTAACACTTAAAAATGAAAATTCAGTCATTAATTACTCACCCTCTTGTCGTTCCACACCCGTAAGACCTTCATTCATCTTCAGAACACAAATTAAGATGTTTTTGATAAAACCCGATGGCTCAGTGAGGCCTGCATTGCCAGCAAGATAATTAACATTTTCAATGCCCAGAAAGGCAGTTTGATACACGCTCCGAACCACTGATTCGAAACAAAAGATTCGTAAAGCTTCGAAGCTTCATGAAGCAGTGTTTTGAAATCGCCCATCACTAGATATTGTTGAATAAAGTAGTTATTTTGGGGGTTTTTTGGCACACAAAAAGTATTCTCATCACTTCATAACATTAAGGTTGTAGTCACATGAACTGTTTTAAATACGTCTTTAGTAGCTTTCTGGGCACTGAAAGTGTTAATTGTCTTGCTGGCAATACAGGCTTCAGCCATCGTATTTTATGAAAAATATCTTAATTTGTGTTCTGAAGATGAACGAAGGTCTTACGGGTGTGGAACGACAAGGGGGTGAGTAATTAATGACAGAATTTTCATTTCTGGGTAAACTAACCCTTTAACAAGAAACTGCACTGTGTTTATACTCCGGGTTTACCTTCTTGCCTGTACATAGTATGCATCATTAATAAGATGCATATTAAATTTGGTCTTTTAGTATCACTGTCTTACAACATTAATACTTAATACAGCTACAGACCTGGTAACAATGACAGGCAGGCAGTGGAGGAAAGTCTTGTTTTGCCCTCTAGATGGGCATTCTTATAAGGGAGTTTTTTCAAAGTCATGTAATATTTATTACAAATGTATTTAAATTAAAAGTTTGAACATTCTGTAATTGCTGTTTAAAATATGAATGATTAACACAAACATAAATCTGATCATTTTAGTTTAGTCCTGTTAGGATCAAAAGGAAAATAAGTAGTATTGCCCTAATAAGAACCTGATTGGTGTATTTGGGTTGGTCTACCAATTATGCATACTGTGCATAATTGTTTGTCATAATTGAATCTATATCACACGTTCCACATGATGTATGCATGCAGAAATAAGGCTGAAGAAATATTTAATGTTTAGTACACTTAGCATAAACCATAATTTGACGTGTCTGCTAGATGAATTAACCAATGCTCTTGCTCACAAAATGAAACTTTGTTTTTAATAAAAAAAAGTGCAACGTAATTATATGATGATTTGAATTAATGCCATAACATGAATAACTCCATGTCAGGCAAAATGTTTATGATTTGTAATGCTTTTCCTGTCAGTACATGTTATTGTTACTCTTTTTTCCTCAGTGTTCGTGATATGTGCATAACCTTGCGTGCATGTGCACCTGTCAGTTAAGTTTGTGGTGTTGCATATGCGTGCCTTCTCATCTGTGAGTGCGTGTGTGTGTGCGTGTCAGCACAGCTCATGCTAAGGCATGTCCCGTGCGAAGCCAAATATTTGAGGCACATTCCTCACACTCTCATCTCCTTTCCTGTCCTGAACTAAGGCCAATTAAATCAGCACTTCACACAGTGTGTCAAAAGCAGCTAACAAGAAGCCATGGTACCCCTTCAGTAGTGCTTTGATTTGAATCTGATGCACGTTTTACAAATGTGAATGTGTTGTCACACTTCAATGGGTGCACTGGTGAATAATTGACTATGTTGTGCTTATGTAAATTCCATGGCTTTTGTACTTGCATAGCCAAAAGGGGAAAGACGGCATGCCTTTGTAGCAATGCAACTCCACTGTATGAAGTTCTGAATGAAGTTTTGAGTGCTTTTTTTAAAGGATTAATTCACTTTAGAATTAAAATTTCCTGATAATTTACTCACCCCCATGTCATCCAAGATGTTTATCTCTTTCTTTCTTCAGTTGAAAAGAAATTAAGGTTTTTGAGGAAAACATTCCAGGATTTTTCTCCATATAGTGGACTTCACTGGGGTTCAACGGGTTGAAGGTCCAAATTGCAGTTTCAGTGCAGCTTCAAAGTGCTCCACACGAACCCAGATGAGGAATAAGGGTCTTACCTAGCGAAACAATCGGCCATTTTCTAAAACGTATAAAAATGTATATACTTTTTAACCACAAATGCTTGTCTTGCAATCCTCTGCGATGTGCCACGCATTAAGTAATCATGTTAGAATGGTCACGTGTGACGTAGGCGAAAGTACCACAGTAGGGCGAAAAGCTCTCATATTCTCCTCCAGCTTCAAAATCATCCGACATCGTTGTTTTACTTTTTTTCTAAAGGCTGTTTGACTAAAGGCGTGGCGCATCGCAGAGCAGAGCAAGATGAGCATTTGTGGTTAAAACGTATATAATTATTTCTCGGCTGGGATCGTGTAGAGCCCTTTGAAGCTGCACTGAAACTGCAATTTGGACCTTCAACCTGTTAAACCCCAGTGAAGTCCACTATATGGAGAAAAATCCTGGAATATTTTCCTCAAAAACCTTAATTTCTCTTCGACTGAAGAGAGAAGACATAAACATCTTGGATGACATTGGGGTGAGTAAATTATCAAGAAATTTTAATTCGGAAGTGAAGTATGATCTCTAGCTTTTGGTCCTTGGTCCTGATGTAGCATGAACGTGGTATTTTTTGTTTAACTGTCCATTCTGATTGTTCCCTGCACTTTGTCTTAGATTACATTTCACAAGAGAGGTATCATCCAGGCCTTTGCACAGAAACATGGTCTACAGGTTAGTTTAAGGAGATTTTTCTAAGAATATGTGTGTCTGTGTCTTGTTTGTCCAGACAAATCTATCAAATGTTGATGTTGCTCCATGAGTTCAGTCTGACCTTAAACCCAGTCTAGCCTGAACAGTGTCTCCACTGCATCAGAATATACACTATTTTTTTTTTCAGAAGTTTCTACTGCTCACCAAGGCTGATCATTTATTTGATCAAAAATACAGTAAAAACAGTAAAATATTATTACAGTTTTCAATGTGAATATATAGTAAAATGTAATTCATTCCTGTGATCAAAGCTGTATTTTCAGCATCATTACTCCAGTCTTCAGTGTCACATGATCTGTCAGAAATCATTCTAATATGCTGATTTGACAATCAAGAAACATTTTTTTAATGGTGAAATCAGTTTGTCAAGTTCAAAAGAACAGCATTTGTATGAAATAGAAATCTTTTGTAACATTATGAATGTCTTCACTGTCACGTTTGATCAATTTATTGTGTCCTTGCTGAATAAAATGATTAATTTCTTTAAAAAAAAAAAACGAAAAAAACAACAACTTTTATTTGCACAGAATGTCGATCTAGTGTGATGTAAAAGTAAATTCTGATATGACTTTTCAGACTGAGGTTGCATTGCAAAACATCATACCTGTATCTGATTTTGGACCACATGCAGGAATGAAAAAGATCAGATTTCATGTGGCTTGTGCTGTTCACACTGTTATGAAACAACAGATCTGAATGACATCAACAACAACAACACATTTTTTTTATTTGGGCCACTTTTGCTTTCAGTGTGATTATTTTGCTAATCTTAGTCTCTTTCTCTCTCTCTTTTTTCCCCTGTAGTTCAACCCTCCTCAAAGGGTATTTCCTGCCATTCTGCAGACATGTTTGTCTTATTCATTGAATGCTAAACTGGCCCCTATGTGGAACAAAGCTGGCCAATACCTCATAGAAGGTGAGAGTCAATATCCCAGAGGCAGTATACTTAAAAAGCCTGAAACATTCCTATGTAAATGTGATTGTAGTAGTTGGAAGGTGAATTTTGGTGGATTCATATGATACAGGCAATAGAAAATGACATAATTGATCACTGTCAAAAGGACAATGCCTTTTGTGGAGACAGTCCTTCCCTAGTGTAGGGTGAAGTTCACTTTGTGACTGCTGCGTAATCTTAACTGTTGCTTTACCTTGAGCCTTCTTTCTAGTAGGCATGAGTAATTCATGTAGTCTAATAGACTGGATGATCCCTTCATCTCCTTTACTGAGCTAATATTATTATTGCCTTGACTCTAGGTCAGCAATAGTCAGTTCAGCTCAGTTTAACTAATAGAAATTAGCTAAGATCTTTGAATTATGGAGTACAACAGTGTTGTCATGAATTATCACTGTGAAGGTTTAACACATAATTAATTTTTACTAATTAGAGGGTAACACATTTTACAATAAGGTCTCATTTGTTAACATTAGCTAATGCATAAACTTACATGAACTAACAAAGAGCAATATATTTTGACAGCATTTATTAACATTTGTTAATGTTCACAGTACATTAACTAATAGTAACAGATACAACTTTTGATCATAAAAAAATGTATTAGTAAATGTTGAGATTATTATTAACTAAGACTAATAAATGTTGTAGAAGTGCTGTTCATTGTTAGTTCATGTTAAAGGGATAGTGCACCCAAAAATGAAAATCCCATAATTTACTCACCCTCAAGCCATCCTAGGTGTATATGACTTTCTTCTTTCAGCCCAACACTAAAGAGTTATATTAAAAAATATCCTTGCTCTTTCAAGCTTTATAATGGGATTGAATGGGGCCTTTTTTTTAAGCTCAAAAAAGCACATCCATCCATCATAAAAGTAATTCATACAGCTCCAGGGGATTAATAAAGGCCCTCTGAAGCGAAGTGATGTGTTTTTGTAAGAAAAATATCCATAATTATAACTTTATAAACTGTAATCACTAGTTTTCGGTAACGGCCTTACGCAAGTCTAGTTGCAGTGGAAGAGTGCCCTCTGACCTGACCCATATTGACGAACGGGGAAGCGCAGAGGATAGAGCAAAACAAAACACCACTCATGAATTAGAAGTCTAAAATGATCATTTTTAAAGAAAAATGTCAGAGGAGCTTGAGTTTGTTGCCCAGCTCTATTTGTTTGAACTGTGAGAGGTGTCTACTCTCACCTAAACTTATGCTATTCCTACGTCATACGCCAGAACTCGACTCTCTTGTGAACGCGCGGACGGTCGTTTCCGGAAAGCTAGTAATCAGGTTCGGCGCCACGAGGGGGCAAAAGGGTGCATTGCCCCCTCAGATTTGATTTGTGCTCCCTCAGTTTCAAATTGTCCTCCCTCCAACCCCAAAACGGGATTGATTTAAACCCTTTAAGTATGATCGCACCGTTGTGATTAGAACGTTCAGTCACTGTGCTTTTGCGCTTTTTCTAGCGCTGAGCCAGAGACGGATGCGCTGAGTGCTTTTCATATATCACAACTATTCAGTGTTTTCAACCATGTAATGTTTATTTGAGGTTTCAGACATTTAAAGAATTAGTTAACTTTAAAATCAAAATTACTCCATGATTTACTCATCCCTAAGCCATCCTAGGTGTATATGACTTCTTTCAGATGAACACAATCGCAGTTATATTAATAACTCACCCTGATACTCCAAAGCTTTATAATAGCAGTGCACGGAAACCACCTATTTGAAGCTTGAAAAAAGCGCATCCATCCATCATAAACGCACTTCACACATCTTAATAAAGGGTTAATAAAGGCCTTCTGAAGCAAAGCGATGCGTTTATGTAAGAAAAATATCCATATTTAACATGTTCTAAAGTAAAATAACCAACTTCCATCTTCAACTTACAAAAAAAGCGTAACTGATGTCGCATAGGACATAGCGTAAGTGTTTTGAACTGCGAGAGGCATTATACTTTCTTTGTAAGTTGAATACGGAAGGTAATAAAAAAGGAAAAATTTAATAAACGTGATACATATCTGTCATAGTGTGGCTGCATGCCGCATTGCCAAAGAATTAATACGGTCCCCCGGTTCGTGTGTACTGGGACTGGCTCTGCTAGTAATTACAGTTTATAAAGTTATAATTATGGACATTTTTCTTATAAAAATCCATCGCTACGCTGCAGAAGGCCTTTATTAACCCCCTGGAGCCGAATGAATTACTTTTATGCTGGATGGATGTGCTTTTTTGGGCTTCAAAAAATGGTACCATTATAAAGCTTGGAAGAGCCAGAATATTTTTTAATATTTAAACTTTGATTGTGTTTTACTCAAGAAGGTCATATACACCTAGAATGGCTGAGGGGGAACTAATCCTTTAACTTATGTAGTTAACTAATGTTAAGAAATGTATCCTTATTGTAAAGTGTTACCAATGAAAATAATGTTAATTAATCTTGTAAGTATGTGTGATGCTTCTAATCAAGAGATCGGTTAGCAAGTTAAAATCATCACATGATAAGATAACCAGACCTTGTGCTGGAGGCCGTGCCTTGAAAATGTGTGTGGCACTGTCCTTGAGCACAGTGAAATCTGTATTCAGAAGTCTTTGGTGTTCTCTATAAAAGCTGAGCAGAGATAACTTACTATAATTAAGTGTCTTTTTATGAATATGTGAGGGTTTTAAAACACACTCCCCCATCACAAGGCTTTTAATGAATTACACAGTGATCTTAATGCAGTTTGTTTCATCATCTTAGAGTAATACTGAGTTTTCCCCTCCTTTTCTAGGAAAGGATTTCCTCAGTGACTCTGGAAAACTAAATGCAGTTGGTATGTGGGAGGCGTCTGAATACTTTTGCACAAGACACTGCCGTTTGTGTTCGCAATGTTAGACTGTGATTGCTGGTATGGAGTGACTAAAATGGTGGATTAGTTGTATACAATAACACTTAAATGTATTCCTATTAGTGAATATAACTTTTTTGTTGTCCCAGAGTCTCACTGACTATATTTACATGTGCACCAATAATGTGACTATTTCCAGTAATCAGAATAAGTACGTAAGATTGTTTGCATGACACACATGAACCTTTTGCACTTTCTGAGTAATGTTTTAAGCTACCATTTATAATGTTACACTTTACCCTAAATCCTAGATGGCTTTATGCTCATTCACTAACTGATGATGACACAGGCAGGTGTTTTCTTATTCTCACTGACTCATGCTTATGTCTGCGCTCTTGTATATTCATTCACAGTGCTTGAGCTGAGTATCACCGAGACGCAACTGTGTGTCAGTGTGGAAGCCAACACGGTCAGACTTCCCTCAGCTGTGGTGAGAAGTCAGACACCTCCAGCCTGTGTTCACAATCCCAAGTCTAGCCTCTTATAACCTATGAACCAATTTACTGCCATTGTCAAGCATTATCGCTTTGCCTCAGTTCATGCCCTATGCCTTAGTCACTTATCTTCCTTTTGTCATCCTGATTGTGCTGAGTGGAAAGGAGAAGGAAGAGCTTTTCTCTCCATTGTTTGTTACTGTTGATTTGGATTACTAGCTGCACCCAAGTGGTGTGCTTGTTATTATATATATAATATATATAGGCCAGTCAAGTTTCTCTACATCAAACTCACTCATCCATGTCTTTATGGACCTTGCTTTGTGCACTGGTGCGCAGTCATGTTGGAACAGGAAGGGGCCATCCCCAAACTGTTCCCACAAAGTTGGGAGCATGAAATTGTCTAAAATGTCTTGGTATGCTGAAGCATTAAGAGTTCCTTTCACTGGAACTAAGGGGCCTTGGAACCCCTGAAAAACAACCCCACACCATAATCCCCCCTCCACCAAACTTTACATTTGGCACAATGCAGTCAGGCAAGTATCGTTCTCCTGGCAACCGCCAAACCCAGACTCGTCCAATGGATTGCCAGACAGAGAAGCATGATTCGTCACTCCAGAGAACACGTCTCCACTGCTCTAGAGTCCAGTGGCAGCATGCTTTACACCACTGCATCCGACGCTTTGCATTGCAATTGGTGATGTAAGGCTATTTAGTAGTGAGGAAATTTCACGAATGGACTTATTGTGCAGGTGACAACCTATCACGGTACCACGCTTGAATTCACTGAGCTCCTGAGAGCGACCCATTCTTTCAAAAATGTTTGTAGAAGCAGTCTGCATGCCTAGGTGCTTGATTTTATACACCTGTGGCCATGGAAGTGATTGGAACATCTGAATTCAATGATTTGGAGGGTTGTCCCAATACTTTTGGTAATATAGCGTGTGTGTGTATATATATCAGTCATTATAATCGTAATTGGCTTATTTATACATAAATGTATTTTAGTATATTTATAACAACTTTAAGATTATATAAGTATTAATTTAAACATATTTAATATTATTGAATACATTTGCATATAAATAAAATATATATAAATTAGGGCTGTCAAGCAATTAAAGTTTTAAATCTAATTAATTACATGATGTGGCGATTAATTAATCTAATTAATCGCAGTTTAATTAGCACATCAATTTTGGCTGAGAAATTACCCCCCAAAAGGTAATTTGCCATTGTTGTGTAAAGCCTCAAATAGACATTACAAAAAGTAGCTTCAGAAAGAAGTATTTTATTCGATTCATTGGTTCAACATAGAATTTTTTACACATGAACTTTTGGACCATGAAGTAAATGATGACTGAATTTTCATTTTGGGTGAACTATACCTTTAAATTTTTTTTGTAATTTTTTTTTTATGGAAATGTGATAAAAATAGACTCTGAAGTAAATGGTTCTCTTCAGACTTGTTGGACTTCACAGATTGATCGGTGTATGACATCAAAGTACCACGAGAGCATATGGCTCTGTTTGCTTTTGAATCGCTCTGTTGGGACGTTTTTTAAATTTTAATAAAATAAAAACGAAAAGACTTTCAAATCACATGAGCCAATATTTTATTTACAATAGAACATAGATAGCAAAACAAATGTTTAAACTGAGAAATTTTACACTTTTATCCACTAAATGAGCTCATTTCAAATTTGATGCCTGCTACAGGTCTCAAAAAAGTTGGCACAGGGGCAACAAATGGCTGAAAATTTGGAAAAGATTCATCTTTGAGAACATCTAGCAACTTAAGTTAATTGATATCAGGTCTGTAACATGATTAGCTATAAAAGGGATATCTTAAGAGAGGCAGAGAGTAAAGATGGGCAGAGCTGTGAAAGAGTGCGTAAAAAGGAATACTTTAAAAACAATGTTCTTCAGTGTCAAATTGCAAAGGCTTTGCAAATACCATTATCTACAGTGCATAACATCATCAAAAGATTCAGAGAAACTGGAGAAATCTCTGTGCGTAAGGGACAAGGCCGAAAACCTTTACTGGATGCCTGTGGTCTTCGTGCCCTCAGACAACACTGCATCACTCATCAGCATGATTGTGTCAATGACATTACTGAATGGGCCCAGGAATACTTCCAGAAACCACTGTTGGTAAACACAATCCGCCGTGCCATCTGCAGATGCCAACTAAAGCTCTAAAATGGACTGTTTTAAAGTGGGAAAGTGTTCTATGGTCAGACGGATCCAAATTTGACTTGTTGGAAATCTCGGACACACTGTCCACTGGGCTAAAGAGGAGGGTGACCTTCCAAAGTGTTATCAGCGTTTAGTTCAAAAGCCAGCATCTCTGATAGTATGGCGGTGCATAAGTGCATACGGTATGGGCAGCTTGCATGTTTTGGAAGGCACTATGAATGCTGAAAGGTATATAAAGGTTTTAGAGCAACATACGCTCCCCTCCAGACAACGTCTATTTCAGGGAAAGCCTTGTATATTTCAGCAGGACAATGCAAAACCACATACTGCAGTTATTACAACAGCATGGCTTCGTCATAGAAAAGTCCGGGTGCTGAAATTGGCCTGCCTGCAGTCCAGATCTTTCACCTATAGAGAAAAATATGTCAAAGATGACCACAAACTCTTCAGCAGCTGGAAACATATATCAGGCAAGATTGGGACCAAATTTTAACACCACAACTCCAGAAACTCATAACCTCGATGCCCAGTTGTCTTCACACTGTTTTGAAAAGAAGAGGAGATGCTACACCATGGTAAACATGCCCCCGTCCCAACTATTTGAATTTTTCTGTAGCATAAAATTGTAATATTTCTCAGTTTAAACATTTATCTATGTTCTATTGTGAATAAACTATTCGCTCATGTGATTTGAATGTCTTTTAGTGTTCATTTTATTCAAATTTAAAAAACGTCCCAACATTTCCGGAATTTGGTTTGTATATAATAATACATATCTACATAGACAACTATGATACATGATACACAGATCATATATTTGCATAAAATCTGTTGGTAAATATTAATTATATTTAAAGAAATAGCTGTTTAATAACACATTCTTGGGATAATAATTAAGATAAATGAGACCAGTTATTCACAGTAAGAACGTCCAAAGCTTTTACTGGATTGCAATATTTCTTGTTCCTGTTTTTGTGTGAGATATTAATTCATGCTCTTCTGTCTTCTGCCAGATAAAGGATTTTGATTTTCCTGCTCCTGTGGTGAAAAGCTTCCTCCATACCCATGATGCTGTGCTGCATACAGTCATGCCAAATAACTGGTGCCATGTTCTGCCGAGGTTTGTGTTTGTGTGTATGTGCAGTTAGACTGATTTATACCGCATTGATGCATTTTTACAGCAGTTACTTTCTAGAGCTCTACTGTTGCTCCACAGGGCATCATGGGGGAATAAAGTCCTAATCATAATCTCTTTTGTTGGCAGTGTTATATTTATGAATCAATACTTCTCCTGCATTGTTGTGTGTGTGTGTGTGTGTGTGTGTGTGTGTGTGTGTGTGTGTGTGTGTGTGTGTGTGTGTGTGTGTGAGCAGTATGAAGAAAGGCCAAATCATTTGCATCAGTCGCAGGATTCCACAGGAAAGCCCATTTCAATCTTACATGGAGTTTCAAAAGCACTGGAACAACATGGTAAACTCCACCACAGAAAAACAAATAATAATAGCATACACCTCTCCTCAGTAAGCCTTATGATTTCAAGGCTCAACGCCCTATGATTTTTTTTCACTGGCCCCACCACAAAAAAAGTAATAAATAAAATAAAATAGTCCTAGTTATTCTTTTAGTTGTTTTTGATCCATGTAACCTTAATAAGGTTATGACACCAAAAACTACTAGACTAACTCATATAAACTTTAAATATTGTTACAGACAGTAATAAAATAAGAACAAATAATCAGTTACAAGCAATCGCACAATAAATAAATACAACAGAACAAACATATACAAATTAAATAAACTGTTCTAAAAGGTTTTTCATGCAGGTCTAAACTAGATTTTCAGGTACAGAAATAGTAATCAAATGTAAAATATCACTGCATAGTCTTCACTATGTCATGTCATTGTGTACTGCATCGCAGAAGCTGAAGAACGCTTTTTGGACGTAAATCGGATGCGTATAGCTGTCGCGCCAGAAAGCTAGTTATTTTACTTCATAAAGTTTTAAATAAGAATATTTGTCTTAAACAAATGCATTAATTTGCTTCAGAAGGCCTTTATTAATTTATTAAGTATGTTTTAGGATCGATTGATGCACTTTTTTGGTCTTCAAAAACGAATTACTTTCATTATAAAGCTTGGAGGACCAAGGATATTTTTAATATAACTCTGATTGTGTTTGGCAGAAAGAACATATTAGTCATATACATCTAGGATGGCTTGAGGGTGATTTTCATTTTTGGGTGAACTATCCCTTTAACCACCAAACGCATCATAATGCAATAATAAATTCAAAATTGTGTTTTGTTACTGTATTATTAAATTAGAGCAAACAATTTACAGATTACTATAGCTTTTCATTGACTGGACTGAACCTCAGTACAACAATGTGGCTTTGCAGTTATTGGTGTCTCGGTGTCTTGCAGTTAGTAAATCGACTGTCATCCTGATGCTGCTGAGACTGTCAAAGTGTTGCACTGTCACACAACTCTGTTAATGTGCGTGTGTGTGTGTGTGTGTGTGTGTGTGTGTTGAGCACTCTGATCCACTTCTGTTTGGATTAGAGGTCACATTATAACCTTTGATCACAAACAGACTCTTGAGGCATGGCTTTATCAAACAGATTTTGTATGTATGTGCAGACATGCACGATTGCTCATTTATATTGTGTATATACACCATCTGTTCAAACCCAAATCACATCCAAATATTTAGTTTAAAAGCACTAGCTTGCTTACAAATATACACTAACACAGGTTTTAAGCGGCATATTTTGTTGTGTTTGTCTATTACTTAATGTCACTAAACTGTATTAATGTCTTTGTGTAAGTCTCTTTCCCTGTTGCTTTTCACTTACTTTTTTCTCTATCTTTTTAACTATCTCTCTCTCTTGGTTTAGTATGGATATCAGCTGCCCTCAGTGAGTGAAGATGAAGTCATCTACTGCAGTGTGTACTTCAAACCAATAGGTGACAAGCTGTTCACGTATCCTTTTAGTAAAGTCAGGTGCTCTAGTT
Organism: Elopichthys bambusa; assembly: GCA_037101425.1. Lineage (NCBI taxonomy): Eukaryota > Metazoa > Chordata > Actinopteri > Cypriniformes > Xenocyprididae > Elopichthys > Elopichthys bambusa. The sequence goes on along the minus strand of CM074453.1, from coordinate 4,059,209 downwards.
TATGGTTATTTATCTGTTGTAAGGTATTGATTTTATCCATGTTTAGTGTATATTTTACTCTCAGGAAATAACATAAACTTGCCCAAAACACCAATTTATAGTCATTTTATGCTTGTGCTCTGTTTACAGCATTGATGCTAGAATCTAAAATTGTTTTTCAGACATAAACTGGTAGTCAAAAGTATGGAATAATTAAGATTTTTTTAAGTGTTTTTGAAAGGAGTCTCTTCTGCTCACCAAGGCTGAATTTATTTGACCAAAATACAGTATAAACAGTAATATTATGAAATATTATTAAATATTATTTCTATGTGAATATATTGTAAAGTGTAGTTTATTCCTGTGATCAAAGCTGAATTTTCAGCACAATTACTCCAGTTTTCAGTGTCACATGATCCTCCAGAAATCATTCCAAACTTTTGACCGGCAGTGTAAATTGTGCTGGATTAGAAATTGAATGTGAAAGTAGTACAGAGGTCTGTCTTAGACTGACATTCATGCAGCATGATAATGACACCTAGTGGACATGAGCCAGGCAGGTAGTCGTGGTGAATTGGGTTAAACTCTTGAGAATTTAGCTGTGTTCAGACTGCACTACTAGCATTCTGGTTACCACATACTGTGAACACTGAACACTGCCAACATGTGAAACAGCATTTCAAACATTTGAAGGTTTTTTTCTTTATCTTTTTTTTTCTTTTTTTTCTTTTAGAGACTTTTATTCATAAATATGTCTAGAGTCTAAGATCAAAGTTTAGAAATGTGTGTACTTCAGTGTGTGTTTCTTGTTAACATATAATGCTCTATTTGGAAAACTTCTATCAAGTCATAATGTGAGTTGTGATATCGAGAGTGATCAGTGAATGCAGTTTTATTAATTAAAGGGGTCCTTAATTATGATTTCACTTTTTTTTTAACTTTAGTTAGTGTGTAATGTTGCTGTTTGAGCATAAACAACATCTGCAAAGTTACAACGCTCAAAGTTCAATGCAAAGGGAGATATTTTCTTTTTAAAAAATTGCTTTTTAAGGACTACAACAAATGGCGTTTTGGTGTCATCACAAACCCTAAAATTTACATAAACCCTGCCCCCCGAGAACACACAACAAAGGGGGTGAGGCCAGGTTGGGCTGCTTTAGAGAAGAGGAAGAGTTGTAGTAGAGTGTTGTTACTATGCCGTCATTTTATGCTGGACTGCTTCACAAACGAGGGTCAATTCAACACGGGTTTGCACAAAAGATTAACATGACGGCACATGCTAGACAGTGAGTTGAATCAACTCCACAGTAAATGTATCCACTAACCATTCAGAAACGTCCAGTTTCATTCTAAAAGTTGTAACTTCTTCCTGAGTCTCTCCATCAGTGTCCGACTCCAGTTTGAACAATGTAAGGCTGAACACCATTACTGACAATCCTCATTTTGGCTGCGTGAGATTCTCCAGCTTTGTTGTTGTTGAGCAACCGAAGCGTGAGCTGTTAAAGCTCCGCCCTCTTCTGGAAAGTGGGCCAGGAGCAGCAGCTCATTTGCATTTAAAGGGACACACACAAAAAAGGTGTGTTTTTGCTCATTTTTCATTAAATTTGACTAGCTATAATAAATAATCTGTGGGGTATTTTGAGCTGAAACTTCACAGACATATTCTGGGGACACCAGAGACTTATATTACATCTTGTAAAAACGGGCATTATAGGTACACTTTAAGTAAATTAAGTAAAAATCCAGTTTTGTGTAAATACTGATGCCAGTACAAATGATGACTCAAGAAAGGGATGATAAAAATTCAGATTCTTGAATATAAATGTACAAAAAAAAACCCCAGCTTTATTTGAAAATATTTTGTAACAATTTAAACCTCTTAACTCATTTTTCATAAATTTAATGCGTCTTGGTAGATTGAAAGTATTTCTTTCAAAAAAAAAAAAAAAAAAAAATCTTGCTGACCCCAAACTTTTAAACAGTTGTGTACATAAAGAAAATCTGTATTCTGTATACAGAATACATACTCTAAACTGAAGAAATAGTATGAGTAGCAGCCTTCATCTGTGTTTCATCCCAGTATGTGCAATTCAAAAGTCAACTCATTCCCAATCATGTTTCTCATTATTAATATTACATAACCCCCGTTTTTGTGGGGGTTCTGTGCACATAAAGAATCAGGTCTGCACTGATATCACACATTGCAGGGACAAACACTATAAACAAACACACATAACATTTTTAATGGTGCCACTTTGCATAGTAGCTTTACTTATTTATAACCTCTTTTGATCTTTTGGAAAGCTGTGATTGTTTTCTCTTATCTTGGCAGTCAGAGTTATGTATCCTTAACTTCCTGCTCAGATATCCTTTGTGCTGTATACGCACTCAGCCAGTACAGTGCTTTCCCAGAGTGGACCTGCAGGGGGTGCTGGGAAGCTTCACATCAGATCTGCAGGCTGGACTGGAGAGTGTGTGTGGTTTTCCAGTGTGGATGACCTGCAAGCCTTGCTACTACAGCAATGAACTGAAGAGACCAGTCACGCAGGTATTACATACACACACGTGTCCATAAACACAAACATGGACTCCACTTACTCTCCTGCGGAATAAAATAAAGTAACAATCAATTGGATTTGACATCAAGTACTGCACTCTGCTGCTTAGTATTACATCTGACATTGTCTTATTTGTTATGACAATGCTCATCTGCAACCCAGATGCAACTGGATGTGTTCCTTTATGAATGTTCCAAAGCTGTTGAGATGCATGTTATCCAGATTTTACATTCATTTTGCAAAATAAGTGGATTATGCACATTAGAAATCCCCTTTTAAACATGGTTTGTAGACATTTTGGGAAACTGCCATGTGGTCGTGTGGTGTGGCATGCTGTTCTCTATCTAAAACTAAAGTTGTTTTTTTACAGCATTTTGCAAATTTTCTTAATTAATATGAATGCTTTTATGGCCTGATGTTAATTTTGTCACACCACAATTAAAAATCAGTTAAAAAGTGGAAATGGTGATATTTTATAAATAAAAATGAAATATTTAGAATTATTAAAATATTAACGGATCTGCAGCAGATTATTTCTTTGAGGCAGCAGAAGAAAAAAAAAATAATTTAAAAAATAAGATAAACCCTTTAATATCATCAGATCATTAAAGCCTGCATTTACACACTTTTGGAGTTCATTTAAGGATTAATTTAAAACCAAAGTTGTTTTATACAGAATTTTGCACATTTTCCTTATTATGCATGCAGTTTTTTATGTTCTGATTTTAATTAATGTGTCATGCCACAAGTAGAATATAGTAAAACGTTAAAAAGGTGATTAAATATGGTGAATAAATTAAAAGAAATGTTGGCCAGTTACAGACCGATGAAAAGCACCGTTCCCTTTTACACCCATATAAATTTTTATTCTAAAATGTTGATGCTGACTGAAGTCCTTGGACACGTTATACATCAGCAGCCCACATAAGTGATCAAATGAGACAGCATCTCAAAACACTTCAGTGCACATGCAATGCTTATTAATGATTGCAGCTTTCAACAAGATTAGAACCATCCACTCCAATTACAAACAGCAAAATGTTGACAAAGACATGACATTGGAGGGTGATGCACATACTCCAACAGGACGCACAGTGGTGTGTCAGTGACCCAGGTCTGGCTTATGTCTTTTGATCGTTTTTGTTCATTGTGTCATCACAATTTCATGTTTAAAAGCATAATTCTTTCCAACATTTCTTATTTGTATATTCATTAAAAAAAAAAAACAATCTCATAACATTGTTTAATGCAGTTGTCATTTTTCAGTGTAGATTAATTCATTTGAATGGTAACAGCCCTATAGTGTCTTATTATTGTCATTTAAATTTAAGAATTTAAAATGAATTTAAAAAGATGAAGCATACATTTAATAAGATTAGGGGGGGAAAATGCCCTTTATAAAGGTAAAAAAAAAAAAAAAAAAAAAGCTCTCTGGGTTAATATCACAAATATGCATATTTAAATATGTCAAAGCTGATAGAACCCTGATGAGAATATTGCTTCAGAATAAATTATAGCTTATTTACAACACAAAAATCATTTTTTTTTTTTTTTTTTTTTTCCCAGATGAGCAACTTTTTTACTCAAAGCACATGACAAGACTTAATGTCCAAGACTTAATGTGGTTCTCCTAAATTTTTGCTGGTGCTCCTAACTTTTTGGGAGCACCAGTGCTACTAAGTAAAATAGTTAATTTCGAGCCCTGGTTGGATTTTGTAAACTCCACTAAACAAGGGGTCTTTATTTTTGAGTTTTTGCAGTGTTTATAAAAAGAAAAGTCACAGACTTTTTAAATAATATCTCAGAGAAACAGAAAAATTAAAAAGAAAATGTTCTATACAATAATTCATGCAATTATATTTTAGCTATAGCTGACATCCACAAAAAGTGTAAATCAGACAACTAGGGCGCCAAATGCCAATAGATGAATTTTTTATCTTTATTTTATGGCTTTTGCCATTTTTTCATAGTCAATGTGAAGAAGAAGAGGTGGCCGCTAGGTGGCGGCAGGTGACCGTCTTAATGAGTGAGTCATTGAGTCATTCACTTGAACGATTCGTTCAAACGGCTGATTCAATCAAGAATGAGGCAGTCATTTATGAATGGGTCATTGAATCTTTGACTCCGCCGATTCGTTCAAAACACATTAGCTAATAAAAACACAGATGAGTGTCGCCGTGAGATGCGCTATGGTTCTGCTCTGATCTTTGTTTGGAACTATTTTCGCTGTTGAAACAGAACAAAAACTGTCAATACTGCATTTAAAATGGAATTGACTTCATTTTAAGTAGGCCTACTTGCTTATTGAACTTGTATGAAATCTGTGTCACATTTTCAATCGTGATGGTGTTGATGAAAACTCTTGGCCATGTAATGTTGCTGAACTGTATCATATGTTATAAATATAAAAACTCGTCATTTTGAATTTTTACCACAGTATGTTAACTAAGTTGCTTTGTCTGTACTCTGCTCATTTCTCCTTGAGAGGCTGCGTGAGCCTCAAAAGCAACCTTGTTACCATCAGTACATTATACATTATATATTATTATCCACTATCGATCGCCACGTACACTAAATGTGATAAAATCCCCTATAAGATTCCCTAGTTATTTTTATTTCATTTATTTATTTATTTTTTTGTTATTGACGTTTTAATCAGGCCTCTTGTCCAGTCGGGCAAGTACAATTCTCTTTCAGTTGCCTTTTCCAAAAATCCATTTATCTTGGACAAGCATTAATGTCGAGCCCTGTGTAATAGTGCCCATGTCACATGACAACGGAGCTCAGTGAAAGGGAGTGATTGACGGTTAATATTAAATAAACTAAAATCTGCTTTAAACTTAAGAACAAAAAGATGAATTTTAATTGGTTGTGTGAAAGAAAGGTGGACCGGTCACTGTATCAGCTTACAGCAGGCACATACTATGCAGTAATTAGCGAACGTTTTGTAGAGGAATGAAATCAGGTCGCACCTCAACAATTATTTGCACTCGCACACATGCTGTGTGAGGTCACACACATTAAATTTAGGGAGCATATGCGACCAAAATGGTTGCAATTTCGAGCCTTGCTAACATTTGCTTAAAAAAACTTGCCTGAACTCAGAGTGAAAGTGGAGCGAATTACCTCACACACATGAGAAGTGTTTATATGGACAAAGTGGTTGTGGTATAGTCTGCCTACCAAAACAATCTGTCATTTTGTAGGATAATTGACGCTTGTCATTTAATACAAAGAATACAAGTAAGAGTTTCCAGTAAGAACGGTATCTGATACCACATTAGATCATTTCTTCCATGTAGTTGTTGTTGGCGTATGGAGGAGAGTCTAACAGTCAGCCAGATGGGTTAAAGTTTAATTTATACTGGCCAGAGCTGAGGGTTGATGTTATTAAACTTTGACAAATGCTGTGAAACTTGATTTGAAACACTATATGTGCCGTTCCCTGTGTTGGTACAGATTGAAATCTGGCGCAGAGGAAGCTTTCATTAATCTCACATAGACTATAATGATTGATAATGGCAACATTAGGCAGAAATGATTAACTGACTGTTTAATTCATGCTTGATTTAAAAAAGCATACTATCTCCAGGATCATTATCAACATACTTGTTCAACACAAATTATCGTTTGGCTAAGAGGAACCTTACAGATTTCATTATCGAGAAAGTATTTTTCCATGTCTCACAGATCTGGAGGTAGAGTTGGTCTGCCATTATGTAACAGGATGTATTTGGGTCATTCAAGTGTTGCAATCCATGTTGAAGAAATTCCATATTTTATAAATGTTATCAAAAATTAAATATTAAAATGTTTGAAATATTAATGGAATAGTTGTAGTGGATTATTTATTTTAGGCAGAAGAAAAACATAATGATTTAAAAAATATGATAGCATTAATGTTATCAGATCATTAAAAATTGCCTGTACACAGGCACTTTTAGAGTTCATTATATCAAATGATATACATTTATTTTTGTATAGTTGAAATAGCTGAAAAACAGTGTTGTTTATTATTTTGAATATTTATAATATAGATTATAAAATAAATGACGAAAAAAAACCTTTCACTTTACAGAAACTCCATAAATTTTATTATTTTTTAAATCGAGAAATTGCGATTTTGAATAAAAATGCTAGCAAGCGTTAAAATTGGACATGTTGACAATACAGCAATGATAACCGTATTAGGAAAAGAAAATGATCCGATCTCATGATGCCAGCGCGCCTATTTTAACCGCTCTATGAACGTAGAACACATCACTATTCTTAAGCGGCTGTTCATTCGGAAATGCGTTATTGCGTTATAAAAATGAGACAAAGGCAGTGGAATGAAGGGAAAAAAGGCAAAGATATTAAACGCGAGTTGAGCTTTTTTTTTATTTTATTTTTTTTACTTGACCGCCGTGTTTTTAGAATGCCGTTTCATGGGTGAGACGCTGCAAAAGACGTGAGACACAAGTGCAACACCTAAACATGTCCGCCAAACATAAAAACAACAGGACAAATAGCGCAATGGAATGCAAACACCTGTAAACCGGTTTGATATTTTATGTTTGCATGATGGAGACAGGCTGAAAGCTGCTGAGATCGCATTACACCAGAGAATTCAAATGTCACAAAAGGCTGATTCAGGTCTGGGTTGCGTTTCTCAAAAGCATTGTGAGCTAAGTTCATCATACAATGCTTTTGGGCCACGTACACATTGCAGCTAAATTTGGTTGTCAGTTCACCTTTTAGTGCTTAATCGTGTTCTTTACACACACAGTTCAGTAAAATACGGGAGTGACAACCGCATTCTACAACCGAATTAACTCACGAAAAATACAGGTAGTGACAACCGCATTTGTCAACAACCGCAAGCATAAACAAAACACGACACCTCCGTCGACTAGTTAAATGGCTGACATTAACAGTGTTTTGTCACTGTATTATTACAAAAAATAGTGTTTTGTCACTGTAATATAACTTTGTTCACAATAATGGATACCAAACAAGAGAGACACCAGAACGTCATATGGTTTCCAAGCTGTCGATCATCAAATTTTTGAGAGTGAGTCGTGTTCCGTACACACAATTAATTATAATTTAGGGGATTCACTCCTGCATTTAAATGCGGTTGTCACTCCTGAAACTTACAGTGTGTACGTGGCCATGGGAAACGCATTCATCTCTGTCTGTTCAAATCAGCGCTGTTGTCTTTGAGAGATGTGGTCGTAGGAGTGTGTTGTTTGCCTGCATTTCCCCACATACATTTGGCTACCTACCAACACATAAAGAAAGTATGTATGTAAAAAGCATTTCACATGTGTACACACAAGCACGAGAGCGTATTTTGCAATGAACACCGCGATGAGTTTAACAACACTCGCAGCTCTGTTCGCAGTTCATATCCGGACAAGCGTGTTTCAAGTTTGATAAATAAAAGCTTGATAGTTTGAAGTCTGTAAATTAAAAAATTAAAACGTAAATATTAGTATTGAATTTCTTTACATTTTTTCTGCCATGTCTGTGTAAATCAGTTGAGGCAGCAGACAGCAACTACTTGGTTATTCTTAACATTATTTCAGCATAGCCATTAGGCTGCTATTTTAATGGTAATTACATTTTTTGATAATGTACAAGTCTGTATTGCAATTAAACTTATATGTCAGTCATACTATGACAAGGAAAATAAAAACTGCTCTAAAGAGAACTAACGCCACCCACCCCCACCCCACATTCATGCTTTAAAATTATTTTGGTGGATCTTAAAACAGATTATACTTGTCCAGGTGGGTCCTGGAATGGAAAAGTTTGGGAATCCCTGATCTAGGACTCGATCCCTCACAACCTAGTTTTCACCTGCATTAAATTCAATATGGTGTCTAACCTGGTGTCTTTTATGTGCACATTAACAGGAACTTTACACTGGAAATATGTCTCCACTCACAGACCTGTCTTTCCTTACATTTTTAGTCCTCTGGGGCCCTGCCTGTGAAAATGACAACAGAAAACAGCAGCAGGGCTGTACTCAACCAGCTTTCCAGCAGCTGCCCACAGGACACAGTGAAAAACCGCTACAGTCAGTGTGACTCAACTGGAAAACAGACTGAAAAGAAAAAGAGACTCAGTTTGGATTCATCTCTTGACCAGAAAGGCTGGACTTCCTCCAACTTGGCAACTCTGTCCTTTTTCTCTTCCACAAATGTTCACTTTACTCACATCCAGTCACAGTCTACACTTATTCCAAGACCAAAGCTTGTACCAATCTTCAAAAACAAATCACAAATCCCACATGTGAACACGACTGAGATCCTTGCAGTTAAACAGCAGAAGGGGTTGGAAGGGCAGACATCAGTCATCAAGCCTTTGTCACCAGCCCCTTCTAACCAGTTCTCCAGGCCTCCAGCCCCTGAGCGGGTGACTTTACCATTTTTTAAGAATAAGGAAAGAACCAACAATGGAGTCAGTAGGATTCTCCCACCCCTGCCTTTTGTACAGACACAGCCCCAAACCTTGCCTGAGATCCCCAGCAATAGAAGGGTAAGCAATGCAACCAAACAACAGTTTGTCCTGCACCATTTGTGCTGTAAATCAGAATGATACCTGTTCAATTCCTAAGCAGTTAGAGTTAAAGAGGACCTATAATGCTTTTTTTACATTTTCAGCTTTCTTTAGTGTCTAATGTTGCTGTTTGAACATAAAAAAGCTCTGCAAAGTTACAAAGCACAAAGTCACTCCAAAGGGATTTCTCTATATCAGTGTGCACTGTTTCTGAAGTCCCTGAAATGCATCCATTGTAGTCTTGAGTTTTCTTCCAGGAACGAAACACGTCACAATATTCCTCATTTAAATAATTCCTGCCCAAAGCATACGCAAAATAAAGGGGCCGAGCCTGGTTGAGTTAGTTTGCGGTTATGGTAAGGGGCGGGACATTTCCCGAACACTCTCAAAGCACTTGACCTATCACAACACACTGGTCCAGCCGACCAATCAGAGCACATTGTGCTTTTCGAGAAAGGCAGGGGCTTCATAGAGACATGAACTAAACAGGGTGCTTCTCATTTCTTATTTGTGTATCCTTTTCCGTTTTCTTTCCTTGAGTCTCAGCTCCACCCCCCGTAGGATGCAAGGAAAGAAAATGAGGATGGAGGAATCAAAGGAAATGTTATTTGTATATTGGAATGTTCTTGATGACTCAAGCGTCACTTCAAAGCGTCATCAGCTGCACTTGAGGGATCTTCCCTCATGTTGTTAAAGTTTGGTTATTTAAAAAATTCATAATAAATATTATTAATGCAAGATGCCCCATTGATATATGTGAGGTGTAAAGTTTATTTAAACTGCAAAAGTAAAGCACACATTTAAATTATTGTGACAGATGTTATGGGTGAGGAGAATTTATACGTGCGTTAGGTTTTTTCGACGAGAGACTTACACATAGGATACACCTGTGTGTCCTTGCTTATGACTCCTCAGGAAGCTTCCTGGCTCCTCGCCTCCTCGCAATGCAATTAGAGAATTAAGATGTCCTTCAAGATGGCTGAGTTCGATCGGTTTCTGTGTCACAGGCTGGAGGATGTAGGAGCGAGGAAACGAGGAAGCATCAATTTGAGTTTTGAGAAGCACCCACAGAGTGTTACTGACAGACTGGAAAGAGAGGAGCTGCAACAATGTCAAATATGTGATAAATGTTTTTTGAACATTCAAGCATGAAAAACTATTCTAGTAGAGCCCAAAACAAACTCAAAACTTTAAAAAATGGAATAATACGGCCTCTTAGTAAATGCATGGTAAGCTTTGCACTGGCAAGCACCACTCACATTTTCCAACTTAGAAAATGCTAAAATTTAGTGTGTAAATTGCTGTATTTCTCATGGGACATCTTACACAGTCGGTAAAGGCAAAGATTTAGCAAGACTAGGAAAATTAATTGGTGTAGTTTCCTGAAAATAATTGATGAACCTACATGAATGATTAAATATGGGGTGTAAAGAGAGATGTGCAGTGCTTCTAATGGATCCTGTCTCACCATCTTACAGGGAGACACGTTTGAGTCAAAACCAAAGAGACTTAAACAAGGGGTGCAGGATGTGGAAGTGTATGCGACAAGCAATCAGGTACTTAAGAATATTATTGTACTTATAATATTATTGTACTCTTCTATTTTTTTTTAAATTGCACATATATAATGTTTACCATAGAAATATTATTCAAAATAACATCTCATTGTCTTCAAAGCTCAATCAATAAGTCGTTTAGTTTCAGTGTTGGTGTAGTTATCGTGTTTCACCGTAGCATTTTGCTAAATGTGATGAATACGATCCTCAACTGGATGGAACTGGAATAAATACTTTGACTGTTGCGATCCCATCGGACCTATGATAGCTACCTGAATCGTTACAAAGCACTGTTTGCCAGAGGAGAACTGGCCCCCCGACTAAGCCTGGTTTCTCCCAAGGTTTTTTTCTCCATTCTTAACACCTGTTTGTCACCTGTTGGAGTTTGAGTTCCTTGCCGCTGTCGCCTTTGGCTTGCTTAGTTGGGGACACTTGACATTTGATATTCAACAGTGTTTTGATCTGCCTGCATTGACACCATTGTATGTGAACTGAACTGAGCTGGATGATGACATCACTGTTTACTCCAGTACTGAATTTACTTAAGATGGATACTGACACCATTTTCTTTAAGAGCTGCTGTGCAGCCAAAATTATATACCAGTTATCACAAACTGCTTTGACACAGTCTGCATTGTAAAAAGCGCTATATAAATAAAGGTGACTTGACTTGACTTAAACAGCAGAGGCCCTGCAGTGTGACTGCTTAGTGACACCTATAATTTAAATGAAATCCATTACAAGCCTGGCATGTGTTCATGATCTTGATTGAATGTCATTAAAAGAGAAGATGAGCTCATATATTTTCTTTATGACGGAGGCTACTAACAGGTGCAGCCATATAAAAACCAATATCAGATCTTTCATCCGTATTATATGTAATGTTGCCATTTCTGCTTCCATGTTATGGCTTGATGGCTGCCCTTGGACAGTAGGAACAATAATACAGCACTTAGCAGAGGTTTGCATCAAGATACACTATTGCTGCATCTGAAATCAAATACTTCCCTACTATACAGTATGCGAAAAACGGTACGCCAACAGAGTAGTATGTCCGAATTCATAGTATTTGAAAAACGGTAGGCAGAAAGTCCCCAGATGACCTACTACTTCCGGTGAGATTCTGAAGTGCACATTCGATGGACACTTTACTATATCATAAGGCCACGGGAGGGGATTTATGAATGGAGGTGAAGCGAGGCAATTGATACTAGTAGGTCACATGATAATGACAACATGGCGGATGTAGTACATCTGAATTACATTCATACTGCACACACTCATACTATATAGAACGTACTTTTTTAAATGTTGTGAAGTAAGTTCAAATTCAAATGTAGTACCTACTCAACAGTACGCGATTTCGGACACACCGTCTGTTCAAAAGTTTGAATTCTTTTTGAAAGAAATTGATTTATATTTCAAAATGATGCTGTTCTTTTGAACTTTCTATTCATCAAAGAATCCTGAAAAAATATGATTTCCACAAAAATATGAAGCAGCACAATTGTTTTCAACATTAATCAGAAATGGTTTTTGAGCAGCAAATCAGCATATTAGAATGATTTCTGAAGGATCATCATGTGACACTGAAGACTGGAGTAATGATGCTAAAAATTCAGCTTTGCAACACAGGAAAAAATTATACTTTAAAATACATTAAAATAGAAAATTAGCTATTTTAAAATGTAATATATCACAATATTATCATTTTTACTGTATTTTACAGTGTAGCCTTGGTGAGTATAATAAATATGCTTACCAAGGATTTCAGAAATATTTAAAAAAATCAGTAGCACTTTATTTTACAGTCCTGTTCCCCCTGTACATACTATGTATTTATTATAGTAATTACAATTACTGGGAAATAACTAGGTACTAACACTGAAACTACTCCTAAACCTAACCTTAACCCATGTAGTTACCTTATATTACCCAGTACTTTCTTAGGTAAGTACACTGTAAGTGCACGTACAGTAAAGTGCAACCAAAAAATCTTGCTGACCTCAAACTTTTGAATGGTATTGTACATTCCAAATAATCATTCATCAATTTAAATATTTTTGATGATTGTACAGTACTTTAAGCTACTATAAATAAAGCACATCGCTCAGTTTAGCATATTTGTACCATATGTAAATCTATTCTTTAGAAGATCATTGCAGACAATGTTATTTATTGCGGTTCTAAATATAATTCAGAGCTGTATATGAAATTAAGTTAATAAGGTGTTACCCAGTAACTAAGGTTTATTTATATTTTTCTGTTTTCAGCTCTCAAAGGTCACCTCAGCGACTCTGCAGGCATGGTTGAAGAGTCGAGAGATCAACGTGTGCTCAAAGGATAAGAAAGAGGAGCTAATGTCAAAGGTCATGAAATGTCTGAGTGAAACTTAGGTGTGTTGGGTTGGGTTACTTCCCTGAAAAAAAAAAAAAAAAACACTATAGAGAGCTTGCATACTGAGTTTTTGTTTGTTCCATTGATAAACTCTGTTGACACTGACAATTCAATATGATTGCCATGATTTACTCCATGTTCATTACACATGACATTTAAGAAAGACCTTGTAAGCTAAAATCTGTTGTTTAATTGGATCCAGAGTTTAGAGAGAGCTGCAGATAAAGAAAAAAGAAAAAAACATTCAAGTCTTTCTTTGTATTTGTCAACCATCAAACTTGCCATTACATGTAGTGCAACTATTTATTAAAACTCTGTACTCTGATCAAGGCTTTGGAAATGACCCAGAGGTCTTTGTCTCAGATGTTTCTCCTAAAATTATTTAAAAGTAAAATTGGACACAAATTAGACAATTATTGACATACCGTAAAAGTATAGAGCTATATAATTAATGAAGATATAAGCTTAGGGGAATTTAATGCTGGAATTAATCATGAAATCTCTTCTTTTGATTGCATACTTCAGAATTTTGGCAAATTAATCTGTGAGATTGTTGTAATCTCAGAGATCTAAATGGGGCACATGTGAGATATTAGTTTTCTCGGTGATCTTGCCAAATTCCTAACATACAGAATTTCAGTTGGCATTCATGAATGCCAGAATTGCAGAAGACAGTGATCCAAAGTGACGTTTCTCAACACTAATGACACCGCAGACTCCAAAGACGAGTCCGAATAGAGTAAGAGGCTCTTGACTGAGATGGAAATCAGGCCTAGCCACTTTGATGGCTAATGATAGGGGACAAATTGCATTGCTTTGGGTATCTTAAAAGAGCATGATCACTCTTGTCTTTTTTGCCCTTTATACTGACAGAGCTTAATGACCCATACACATCTAACTTGAAAAGCTTTGCGGTAAGTAGGAGGTCATGCAGGAGCAAGTATGTACTTCTGCAGGGCAAATATTGTCAAGCTCGAAAAAGTGTCTTACATTTGAACATCAAAGATTTGAATGTGAAACAGACTTGCTACCCTCCACGCTGTGACTAACGGTGACTGTTATTCATTACTGTAATGGCTTCTAATATCAGCACGTTTAAATGACGTATGGCTTGTTTATGGCAGCAAACAGGTTAGTTGATTTATTGATTATTTAGTTTAAGTCTTCAACCTCACGTCACAGACAAAGAAAAATGTTCCTTGAAAGTGGTTCCCATGCTTTGCAGAATCAGGCTTTTTTTAGTCTGCATCAGCACATGCAACAATTGATAGATGATATCTTTGATATATCACAATCTGTATAAGCAAGTAAATCAGTCATTTTTTTTTTTTTTCTCCCACAGACTACAATACATATATTCATATGCGGTCCCTCTTCTGTTATTTTTCTTTTATTTACTGACATTGATGCTGTTCGGGTGCCAGTCGCCACAAGGCACAGTAAAAATTCCCATCTCCTGCGTGCTGGTTCATGCTCTCTACTTAGAGTACAGGCCTCAGGACTCTTCTGCTGCTCTGATTTAGACTGTTTACCTGAGTTTTGAACTGCCAGACTGTACTTACATCCAACAGAGTCAAGGTGTCTGCTGCTATAATTTATAACCTTTCACAGTTGAAGCATTGAAGTCCCATATTAAATGCTGGATTTACTGTGCAATGATGGGCTGTTTACAGTACATAGATCAAGATTATCTATATTACTTGCACAGAGGCTATTTTTAAGGTTCTATGGGTTTGTTCTGCAAACTCAGAAAAATAGTACAAAGCTCTCATTGGGACAGTAAAGGGTCTAATATGCACCATATAGGCACCGCTTCAGTGACCATCACAGTTCTACTTTCTGAGTATTGAAATTATTATATGCAGTAAAAGACAACAATACTCAAGAACTGTAAAAAGGTTTTGCCACGAACTCAACTGGCTTCTCTCCTGTATGCTTTCATATGAGAACTTTTGACCTTGTATCTGAACTATTTTCCACAAATTGATCATAGAAATAAAAACAGTATAAATTTTGTCAGACGCTTAGGCTCTGTTGAGCAATGAATCCTCCGCCACGGTCTTGTCAGTCATCTCGTCACTTGCTCTCATCACGTGATCAGTGAACTCTTGAGTCCTGTTGAACTACATACGGCTCTTCTGCTCGTGGTGGATGAGCTGGATGGGACTGAAGTGACCATTATTCAACTTAATTAAATGTTTTTTTCTATAAATTTCTATAAAAAGCACAATGACAGTTGAGGCGCAATGTAAACAAAGTGGTGGCATATTCTATCCTAATTTCACCCTTACACTCCGTCATGGCAATATAGCGAGACAGCATTTCATCTCGACTAGAAATCTTATCACATTTTAATCTTGCAAAATATCGTGGCACGAGATCTCGTCAAACCCCTAGTAAATAATAATTATTTATCTTACATGTGAATGGCAAAAGGATATTAGCAGCATAGATAGCACCTGGTTTAACCAGATCGTGGTTGGCTAACAAAAAAAGTTTTTTTTTTGTTTTTTTTCTTGTTTTTTTTTCCTATTGAAATACTTTGTTGTACAAATTGTATAATGCCACAAGTATACCAGCCAATAGAAGCGTGTTATGCTGACACTCCATTGCTTAGAAACAATATCTCCCAGCTGATATTATGCTGGTGGGAATTGCCTATTAACTCTTTCCTTGCCAATGATGGAATTTTCTGTCATTTATGATACAACATGCAATATATCAAAAGAAAGAACAGAGCCTCTGCTTTGAAAAAAAAAAAAAAAAAATCCTTTTATCCTAGCTTCATGCATTATTTTTTTTATCAACTCTTGAATATGGGTAGGTTTCATGAAAAAGCAGCAAAAAGCTGAGAAAATCACGTTTTTGTAATATGAAACATGACAGTGGCAACTGGTGAATTCTGAGATGAATTCTGAGAATTTATAAAAATTACTAAAATATGTGATATGGAAAAAAGGCAATAGATAAAAACAGCGCCAAGCGTCCTGCTAGTGAGACGGTGACAGTTAAATGTTAGTACAAAGTAGTTAAAAACACTTAATATAAAGTGGGTCCTAATGCACAATTTTCTGAATGCTAATATTTGTTATAACAATACACATTTTAATAATATTTTAATACTGTTTAATAATATTGAGTGTATTAAACTGTTACGTTTAAATGTAAAAGTAGGAGCAATAGTAAGGGTTGTGGGTTTAGACCACAAAGGTAGGAAACACAGTGTAATCTCTTACAGCTGAACACCCACAGAGTCATGATAATATGCAGCTTGGTCACATTGTAGTTCTCTCTCACATCCTTAACACATGGTTACATTTTGCTGCCAAGCGGAGAACGATCTCCGTGCTTAATGTGCCCTAATGTATGAAATGCCAAAGGGACCTTCCCAGCGCTGAGTCTCAGAGCTGAGCAGGTGGCAGCTGGTCGTCTTCACCCAGCTCAAAAAAACTCGACTCTCAACCCTTCACAAACCCAGTGTAACATGAAGCACTGCAGTGTTGAACTTCAGTGTATATGCTTTTAAAATAATTACATAGCTTGAAAGGAGGTTAACGAAAATGTCCCCCTGGTACATTCATGTAAATAGTTTAACATGATGCTCTGTAAATTCTAAATAATATGTATGTACAGATAATATGACACACCAAGGACAACCAGGAAATGTCAGGGAATTATAACAAGATAACTTAAAACCTAACAAAAAAATTGATGCTAAAAATATAAAATTTAATATTTGAAATATTTAAAATAATATAATTAAAAATTTATATTTATTTAAATATAATTAAAAAACATTGAAATTGATGTTATTCTTCTAATAACAAAAATAATTTAATGCGAAAATTATACAAAAAGTATTACATTTTGAACCAATTTCATTCAATTTTGTTATTTTTGTGGTAATAATAACAAAATAATATAACAAGAAAATGATACTGAAAATGTTACATTTAACAGTTTTAAATTTGTATATTTATTAATTAAATCAAAAATATATTTATATTGTTTTATATGGATTTCCAATTGGATAACTGTTTGAATGTTAAAAAAATAATTTAATGAGAAAATGATACCAAAAATATTACATTTAACATTTTAAATATTTAAAATAATTGCTTTAATAAAAAAAAAATAATAATAATAATAATAAATTATTTATTTGAATTGCTATAGCAAATGTTTAGCATGTATAGCAAATTGTTATAAGTTTTTCTTGTTTTAATTTCTATAGAAAATGATCCATAAAATCTTGACTCATTATTCATGTACATCTGGAAAAGTCATAAAACCCTGTACACAACTTGCGCGTACATCAGTACACACCACACAGCATGAGTAGATTGAGGAGTTAGCTGTCTTCAAGTAGCACTGGAGCATAAAAAACTCAGTGAACAGAAGTGACTACAGGCCTACATGAAGGAGTCGAGTGCATTGAAAGGTCTACAAAACTCATTTCAAAACTGGCCATCTGGCATCATGGTTGCTTAAAAAAACTGAAAACACCTTTGCTTGCAAGACAAATATGAAGCTTAAAGGCTCAGGAAGGCTTAGTTGTATTGTTTTAGTTTAGCTGCCGTGTTTCCACATTGTATTAGGTAGATACTGAGCTGAGAAGTTTGTTTTTAGGTTTTAAGTTGCCTTAGATGGGTTGCACCCTAGTCAAACTAAGCATGTTAAAAACAGTAACAAGTTTAATGTCTTCTGCTGTTTGCTTGGTTCTGTCTCACAGATGGAATAACTAGAGTAAATGTAATGGCAACATGTTAGCTCTGTAAGTCCTAGATTAATGTCTTTCATGTTTGTTCTGATTTTAAGAATTAATGTTCGTGAATGTTCAGTCATGAGCTAATTTCAGAGTTTGTGGTTTGAGGGCTCTTGCGTTTTCCCTAGAGGCATCTGCAGACTATCCTGGTGTCTGGTTTCCATTTCCACACAAGAATGCTGACAGCCCTTGCCTGAATTTTTGGAGGTTTTGGAGGGAGGGGGGGGGAGGGGGGGAGGGGGGGGGGGGGGGATCAGTAGAAGAAATGCTCATGCTTTCCATTATGTTCACTTTGCTCCTTCTTATGAAAATCACAATGTCACTCTTTCAGTTTGGCTGTCATGGAGGGACTGGTTTATAGAGGTCACTGTGTAAAAAAAACGGTCCATTGTGTTTCTGAACTCGCTGAACTGTGCCACAAATGTAAGAATGGCTTCTGTTGAAGCAGACTGCCTCAAGAAAAAGAAATGTTTTCAGCAGGATTTCATGCCCATTAATTTACAGCCACTGAGATATATGGGTATTTGTTAACATTTTACTCCAGGATGTGCAAGACAAATTGAATGAAAAACTTGCAAATGTGTAAATTTTCAGATGTCACAGTACTTCTTTCTGTCCTAGTTTAATATGCAGAGACGAGTATAAGCCATCTGTAGGTTGACTTCCTGAAGAATATAAACATTTCAACTTCAGGTGTAACCAATGGTGTGAGTTTGGGCGGGGACTATACCGGTTTTGAGTAAATAATGATTATTTGTCAAGTGTAGTCCAACACGTGTGATGCAGAATGAAATGTAAAGTCTTAGGAGATTCAACATAGCTAACCAAACATTTAACAAAGATGACACCGAATCTTGAACTTAGGGCCTAAAGACACTTCAGATATGGTTAACAATGAGAAACAGGTGCACAACTCAGTTAGAAACCATGACAACTAACTAGAAATGAGAAATCAGGAACAGGGAACACAAGAAAACTATTAAAACGAAACATTATTAATAATAAAATGCAGTTGCATTAAAGACACAAGAACAATGAATGGCAACCAAATGAATTGTTTTTATTTATAGATTTTTCGGAAGAAAAGCGATTGGGTTGAAGAGACGCTTGCGAGCTATCTCTCGCCCGATTCTGCATCATCCCTCAAATCCCTGACGCTGCCCACTAAGCCGCTAAGAACTACATCAGCGCTGGTGGGCAAAGCTTATACGGCAGCAGGTCAGGCTGCAGCATGCTTACATACCATGTCGATTTTACAAGCCTATCAGGCTGACCTGCTAGGGGAGATTGATGAGAGCGGGGAAGCGAGTTTTGAAGCCATCCAGGAGCTAAGAAAGGCTACTGATTTGTCTCTCCGGGCCACCAAGGAGACGGCCAAAACAATCGGCCGTTCTATGGCAGCCCTGGTGGCCACGGAGAGGCATTTATGGTTGAACTTGTCTGACATCAAAGACAAAGACAAGAACATCCTCCTGGATGCGCTGCTGTCCTCTGGGCCTCTTCGGCGACTCTGTTACATCTGCCGTCGAGAGGTTCCAGGAGACAAAGAAGCAATCTGCGGCCTTCCAAAGATTTCTTCCCCGCCGCTCTCAACCCCCCGAGGATGCTGGGCAGGAGCTGCCTCGGCCGTCAGCCAGCTTCTCAGCGCACCGTGCGCAACAAGTGTCACAGAGTGTCGCCACCCATGCTCCACCACAGAAAGCTTGGGGACAGGGACGGGTGTCACAGCCGAAGTCTTTGTGGGATAAGGCAGATCTGAGGACTGTCATTATCGCCAAGAAGGCTTCAAAGAAGTCCTGACTCCAGTGACGTGGGACCTTCAAGGGCAGCCCCCTTCGAAGAGGGTCCTATATCACACTCCAGGGTATCCGCCCCTCTTCAGTGCCCTCAGGGGGCCGTTCTGCCAACCCTGCCACCTCGTGTGCTTCAGGGCGCAGCAGTCTCCACCGACCGACCGAGCAGTCTCTGGTATTGTAACAGGAAGTTCTGACGCTCTTGCAATAAGGAGCCATAGAAAGGGTTTCTCCTCCCAGCAAGCTGTCAGGGTTTTACAGACGTTACTTCATTGTTCCAAAGAAGGATGGAGGGTTGCGTCCTATTCTAAATTTACGCGTATTAAATCGCTCTGTTCAGAAGCTCACGTTCAAGATGCTTACACTCAAACAGATCATCTCACAGATCAGGTCCAAGGACTGGTTTGTGACAATAGATCTGAAAGGCGCTTACTTTCATGTATCCATCTATCCCCAGCACAGGAAGTTCCTCAGATTTGCTTTTGGGGGCAAAGCTTATCAGTACTGGGTTCTTCCTTTCGGCCTAGCACTTTCACCCCGCACCTTCACAAAATGCGAGGATGCAGCTCTGGCTCCTATGAGATTCCAGGGCATTCGCGTATTGAATTATATCGACGATTGGTTGATTTTAGCTCAATCCGAGCGCATGGCAGTTCAACATCGAGATGTTGTTCTGTCTCACATGAGAAGGTTAGGGCTGAGACTCAATGCCAAGAAGAGTGTGCTTCTTCCAGCTCAAACTACCAACTATCTAGGGGTAGTCTGGGATTCAATCTCCTGCTCGTGTGAATTCCATTCTCTCAGCCGTGAATGGGGTGAAACTAGGCCAGTTACTCAATGTTAAACAGTTTCAGAGACTGTTGGGTCTGGTGGCAGCTGCGTCCAACGAGATACCTTTTGGCCTGCTGCACATGTGACCCTTACAGTGGTGGCTCAGGACCAAGGGGTTTTCTCCGAGAGGAAATCCATTTTGCATAATCAAGGTCACGCGGCGATGCCTTCGTGCCTTAGTCATGTGGAAAAAGCCTTGGTTCCTGTCCCAAGGACCTGTGTTGGGAGCTCCTTGTCGTTGCGTAATGCTAACGACGGATGCATCCCTCACAGGCTGGGGGGCGGTCATGAGTGGTGCTCAGTTCAGGGTCTCTGGAAGGACCATCTACTTTCCTGGCACATAAATCGGCTGGAAATGATGGTGGTATTTCGAGCTCTCAAATACTTCCTCCCAGACCTGAGGGGCTATCATGTGTTGGTCCGCATGGACAACATGGTGGTGGTCTCCTATATCAACCATCAGAAGCTAGCGTTCTTTGTTCTGGGTATGCTTTATAGTTTCCTGGTCTGTGATGTCACCTGCCTCTGACATTCCGTCACACCATTGGTTTGATTTCACAAGTGCTTCATGACAAGTGCAAGTGCAATCACGCAGGAGCGTTCCCAATGCGCCTCGACGCAGCGTCTCATTCCCTATTCAGGGAACCAGGGTTACACAAGTAACCCGAGACGTTTTCTGTTTTAGTTTTCTGCTTTATTTTTTATTTTATTTTATTTTTTTAGTAATTTTGGAAATTTAACTTTAATGTACTTTTTTTCAGTTAGTTGCCATAGCTACATTTCTTTTCTTTTTTTTTTGTTTGTTTTTTTGTTTTTTTTTTAATCTAATATTTATATTTTATTTTATTTAATTTAAGCTTCATTTCAATTAACCAAATTTAATTTTGAATAGTTTTAGTTAACATTAACAACACTGGTTCTCAGTGGTTCCCAGTTCTCTAGTTGCTTTTGTGTTTGAGTGAGTTTTAACATGTTGCTATGCAGTTTCTAGGGTGTTTTTAATTAATGAAGCCATTCCAAATGTTATTGTTACATTATGTTGTTATATTACAATGCTATTATATTTTGTGCAGGCAATTAGCTTATTTTATTGTAAATAAAAAATCCTGACAATGTCACTGCTAAATACAGACACGTCCACAACTTGTAAACTCGTCTTAAAGAAAATCCTGAGCTTCCCACTGGTATTTACAACTTTGTGGTTGTGTTCATGTGTGTTGAAATCATAAATACAATATTTCTGACATGACCTGAATGCATCTGAAGTCTATGGACCCTTCTTATTGCCTGGCAATAACACACATCTCCTCTGCAAGCTAAATAGCATACAGCAAAACAGCAAATTTATTCACACTTGTTCTTAGTTCTCTTCTACTTCAGCTTAGAGATCACCTCAAACTGTCACAGGTCTCTACAAAAGTCAAATAACCTTTATTTATATAGCGCTTTATACAATACAGATTGTTTTTTAAACGCAGCTTTACATGGATGTACAGGAACTGATGTGATGTCATTTTGAACAAAATCAGGCCAAAATGAAGTTTGTTTTGGGAGTTTGAAATGACTTGCCAAAGCAACTCTCAAGAAAAGTTCGCTTCAGCTACAAAACACCTTCGTACTACCATTGGTCCATGACGACAACGTAATAGGAGGTGTGCGCTGAGGCTCCGCCTTCTTTCACGTGGAACTCTTTTCTGACTCATCTCATCAAGATCTCCGCGGGTGAAAACATGAACACACTGCATAGCTGCTCTATAGTAGAAAATGAAGTTGTGCTTCTGATAAAATGAGGCACTGACACTGTTTTTCATGCTTGCTTGCTTTTCCACCTTGGGAGAAACCAGGTGGGGGACCAGTCCTCCTCTAGCCAAACGAGCCAACAAAGAATAAAAAGCCAGCCGTACATCAAAACACACTGTTACTCAATACAGATTTTTTCTTGAGACACATTTCCTGCCTCTCAACACACTGTAGAGCCAAATATGTCACATCCAGAAATAAAACATGGTACACTGGGGAGGAGAGTGAGAGTTTGTGTGAAGCGTAGTCTGTATCACGGGATCAGGGTGTGGATAGACATCTCTTGATGTAAACCAGACACTGAAGAGATGAAGTATGTGTTTCTAGTGAAGTATGTGTATGGCAGGTATGGTCACTTGGTTTGTTGTAGAATATCAGCTGTGTATTAATCTTTAAACTGAACATGTGGCTTCTGCGTTTCTTCTTATGTAGATAAGACAAAGAGAACCTGTTCTTATTTATGCAACATATTTATATCATTCTTTTTACATATCATATGCTACTAAATGAAAAAAAGTTCTGTTTTTAATAATAGTAATTTGTTCTAATCAAGTCAAGCCTGCTTGATCCATCCCCATTTAGACTTTCATTCAAGGTCAGTAGATTTACTACTTTTTCACTACAGATGTCTGTCCAGAATCAAAATGAACTGAAAAGATCCTCCTTGTTTTTCTAGCCAGCTTTTCTCATGGGATATCTGCCATCTCTTCACTAGCCAAGTAAACTTCTTTTCTATGTGCGTGTTGTTTTGTTGTGCGCTGTACGTGCCTGTCATATTTTGATCTCACCTGCTTGTATGGTTTTGGAAGTGAAAGATTACATTTATGCGTGATCAAGGACGATTTTTGTGTAGAGCAAAATGAATCGATTTCCTCTGAGAAAATAAATTACTACACCTACTTCATTTGACCTGGACGCTCCCTGTGACGGGCACTTACAAAATGAGGAGAATTTGAAATCACTGCGGCTGGATTGTGGTCATAAGGACTGAGATGATTTCTATGCTTGTCCTTTAGACCTTTAAGTATAAAGAGAAAAAAGTATTCATCCATATTTAACACCCAGACAAGAGGAAACTGGAAGCTCTTTTATATTTCTTAAAGGGATAGTTCCCTCCAAACGGAAAATTAATTCATGTTCCACAGAAGAAAGAAAGTCATTCAGCTTTGGAACCACATGAGGGTTTTGAAGCCTGACAGACTGTTGTATTCTGTTAAATACGTATCTCCTCATGTCAGTTCAAAACAATATGAGAATGAGTAAATTATGACATTTTCAGGTCCATGGGAAATATTCTTTTAATTCCTGTTACTTTGTTGCAACTCCCATTGACATTGATGGAAATCCTACAGTCAACTGAGGTTCCAAATACAGTTATTACTTTGATCAAAACACAAAGCGTGCTTTGTTCTGGTTTGACCTAGAATACATTTAATTACATAAAAATCCTTGTAATCCACTGGTTGAATCTAGAAGAAACGTCTGTTCCTGTTGATAGTCCAAAAGATTAGGTGAGATATGTTCAAAGGGAAAGGCTTGAGTCATGGAGATAGAGAGCAGGTGGAGGCAGGCATGACAGGTGAATTAATCCTTCCTCTGAGCATTTTAGGGCAAGGCTCGACCTGCACCTGATTTTACAAGAGCTTGGATTCAAAGGTTTGGATTCAAGTTCCCAAATGATAGCAGTGTTCATTCCAAAATATAATACAATGATTATTTAGTCTAGAAACATTACCTGGAGATGGATGGATGGATGTATGTATGTTTCAAACTCCCAAAATTAACTTCTTTTTGGCCTAATTTTGTTTGAAATGACATCACATCAGTTTGTTCTTTGATTTCATTTGAAGTATATCAGGGCCTTAAGGAATAATTGATGATGGGCCATTGAATTATTAGAAAAATAATGCACACCTGAGGTGGTAATGCGGTCACGAAGTGGAGACATTGTTCAGAGTTTTATTTCAAGACATTTGTCAGGTTTTTGTCCTTAAAACGCTCCAGTGCAGGACTAATTTCTTACGCATCTCATCCCACGCCTCCATTGATAATTGCAAAATTTCATTTTAGAATAAGAAACAGCAGTTTAAGCCATTGATATTCATCCTAAATTGATATATTGCTTAAACATGTGTGAATTACCTGAGTCTGTCTCTCTCAACAGTATTTTGCAGCAGCTTCTCTACTAGTGAAGCTGTAAGTTTAAAAGCCCGCTGAAGTGTCTTGAAAATTATTCAGTGTGTTGACGTAATTTAAACTGAAACAGGAAGACAGGGCGGGATATATAGAATAGCCCCGCCCCTTTTTAAAAATAGCCAATAGCGTTTTATTTATAACATAGTTTGGCCAGAGCCGTTAAACTCTGTAAAACCTTCTAATCCTTCGAATCTCTTACCATTTCTCCTCATAATCTCCTCTATATCACGTTAAAATACAGCATTCTGTGCAGAATTCAAATGGGTCCGATACCTTTTGTGGTCTGAGCCAACTCGCGGTCCGCTGATATGATCCAACTCTGTGCTCTCGTGTCTCTGGACCAGAGCAGACTGTGTTCGCGTGACACTAACGCGAACACTGACTTTATTCGCGTCAATGGAAAGCATATTTACACTGTCTGAATCATTCCCTATTCTCTTAGTGCACCATGTGCCATTCACCATGTAGAAACCAGTAAATGTGTGAACAAATGACCGATTTCAGCTGCAGCTTCAGCTTCAGCATCTGTATTAGGAGGGGCGGGACTTCAGACTCTAGAGAGCATTTGATTGGACAGAAGATCTGACGAGAAGCTGAAGTACGATGTGATGTCATGAAAATCCGTGATCCATTTTAGCGGAAGTGAGAGACTGTAAATTTTAAATGCTTATATCTCCTAAATGCGAATATTGTCATTGTTTTGGGACACACCAACTTATTCATAACTTTAAGGCTAACATATTCATACTAAAAGCTAAAAAACTTACATTTTGATTTCAGGGGGACTTTAACTGCTTCAAAAATACAGAGAAATGTCATGTAGTTTTGCAAGTGCAAAACTATTTTATTGATAAAAGTCGACAACAAACTTGACAAGTTTCTGTCTGTGTGTCTGTATTGTATGTGTGGGAGAGTGCTTTCCATTGTGATGAAATGTAATTTGGTGGGGAAAAACTTTTTATCCTATTGTTATATTTATGTGCTTGTTCAATGTCTTTGTGGGTTTTGGTTCATTTGCTGTTGTAGGCTGTAAGGACCTTAATAACTGAAATTATTTGGCGTGATATGGAACTATAATACGGTCAAAACCTGCCTGGATCTACTTTAGACGTGCGTTTACAGGAAAATAATTGTACACCTTAGAAAGTTCATCAACCAATCAGAATCAAGCATTCATCAGCCCTGCAGTGTAAACAGAACATAATCGTCTGTTGGTGTGGGCGATTAATATAGTTATAGTTATTATTTTTTTGGTGCCACCGGGCCTTAACTATAGCGGTTACTATAACTATAGCCACAACTGTAATAATATAGCGACACAGAGGAACAATATTGTTAAGTTTCAGAATGATTTTTTCTGAAAGCCAATCAGAACTTAACCAGCTCGAGCATTTAAAGCAAAAGATGACAAAACTGCAGCATGTGCTCAGAATAAACAGAAGGTTATGGTGCTTTGGCGTGGACTCTACTATAATTATCATTATAGTTATCATTCTTGGTGTGACATTTACAGATTTACACTTACATTTTGCAAGCAGATTTCTAAAGAACAATTTCTTCCAGCTTAGATCTATTGCAAAACTCAAATGTAGTGATCTGGAGAAATGCTTTCACCTAAACCTGGGCATTAGTCAGTCTTCACTGCCTCACCTGCAGCGAGTTCGGAATGTGGCTGCTAGGCTCTTGACTAACACCAGGGTTACGTTTCTGAACTCACTGACTTCCAACATTCCTCAGATGAGCCAAGAAAATAGATCATATCTATTGACTTTGATATCTGTTTGCACTGCAGAGCAAATGAAGAGCTCAGGCAATTAAAGAGGACACCAAAAAAGTCCAGTGTGGGACGAATCAATGCTGATGCTCTTGGAAAGAACTGCAGTCTTGTACCACTGCTGGTTTTCTCAAAATGCCAATGCTATTAGAAATCACAGAGGACACCTCTGAAAACCAAGAATGGATGCATTCATTTGTAAAGACGCTCCAGCTCACAAACACGAAGCAAAGAGTGAATGTCTAGCAAAACCTACTGAAGTGGAACACAAGAAATGTCACACAACATAAAGAAGAGTCTGGCTCAAGGGCAGAGAAAGACTAAAAGCGTTGTGCTGTTGCCAGTTCCTTTTGTCCACTGACTTTCTAGGCCATTCTTTTACTGAGGTTCAATTGCGCTTTTGTCAGATCTAACAAGGATGAGTCGAGAAGTCTTGAAGCTCCATGATTGAGAACCAAAGACTTAGAGCACAGTGTGGAATGAACTTGACTTCACCTTCTATTTCAAAATACAACATTGGATCAAAAATGCAAAATAATGATTTTTGTTTTCTAGAAGGTAATTAGATGGCACTTGCTGAAATAAGTATGTAATGCCATGTGACATTAAATGTATATTGTTGCATTATGAGTAGCCTACTGTTTCACATACTGTGTTTTAATATTAGGCAATATTCCTTTGTAAATATAGACTAAATGTTTATAATGTTTGTCAGAATTCTTTAGTGGAGGTAGTTTAGTTTGGCCAGAAGCAATATAACCCATTATGAGCTTAAAGAGAGCAGGTTTCCGATCACCTCAGGTGTTCTCTTCGGATCAGCTCACACGAAAGCCTAACTAGATTCAGGTGTTCCTTCAGGAATCATTCTTTCTTTGCATAGTTTGGCCAATACAGGTTATGCATCTTTCTTCAACATATTTTCCTCTGTTGCTCCAGGCAACTGTCAAATTGATTCAGGTGATTCTCCTCAGGCCAGAGACTCAATACATGTTGCAGGTCAAATAGCAGTAGAGAACGGAAACATACAATTCTTTCTTTCCTTCATTTATGTCTTTTCCATTCCCTTTTTCCATTACCTAATATTCCTTTCACTTTCAGAGCTGAAGAGAAACAACTCTCAGTGAGAGCTTTCATTCTGACTGTGGAGTAATAACACATTTCCCTTAGTAAATCGTTTTGTTGTTGCTGTTGTTGTTTTTACTTCATCTTTAAAAGGGTTAGTTCACTCAAAAATGAAAATTCTGTCATCATTTACTCACCACCAATGTTCACGAAGAGATTGAAAAACGAATCCATATGAATTGAGCGGTTTCGTTCAAATTTTCTGAAGAGATATGATCGCTTTATATGATGAACAGATTGAATATAGGCTTCTATTCACATTTAAACTTTGATCAGCAAAAATTAACAGCAGCTCAACCGAACCTGCTTGACACATGAGAATGAATCTCATTGGTTCTTGCTAAAGCTCAAATGCGCCGTGTAACGCGAGAATGAACCTCACTGGTTCTTGCTGAAGCTCAAATGCGCCGTGTAACGCGAGAATGAACCTCACTGGTTCTTGCTGAAGCTCAAATGCGCCGTGTAACGCGAGAATGAACCTCACTGGTTCTTGCTGAAGCTCAAATGCGCCGTGTAACGCGAGAATGAACCTCACTGGTTCTTGCTGAAGCTCAAATGCGCCGTGTAACGCGAGAATGAACCTCACTGGTTCTTGCTGAAGCTCAAATGCGCCGTGTAACGCGAGAATGAACCTCACTGGTTCTTGCTGAAGCTCAAATGCGCCGTGTAACGCGAGAATGAACCTCACTGGTTCTTGCTGAAGCTCAAATGCGCCGTGTAACGCGAGAATGAACCTCACTGGTTCTTGCTGAAGCTCAAATGCGCCGTGTAACGCGAGAATGAACCTCACTGGTTCTTGCTGAAGCTCAAATGCGCCGTGTAACGCGAGAATGAACCTCACTGGTTCTTGCTGAAGCTCAAATGCGCCGTGTAACGCGAGAATGAACCTCACTGGTTCTTGCTGAAGCTCAAATGCGGCGTGTAACGCGAGAATGAACCTCACTGGTTCTTGCTGAAGCTCAAATGCGCCGTGTAACGCGAGAATGAACCTCACTGGTTCTTGCTGAAGCTCAAATGCGCCGTGTAACGCGAGAATGAACCTCACTGGTTCTTGCTGAAGCTCAAATGCGCCGTGTAACGCGAGAATGAACCTCACTGGTTCTTGCTCGTCAAGCAAGCATGCTTGTGCTTCCGTTTACCATAACTTATGTGTTTGTTGATGAATGTTTATATGTGAATAGAAGCCTAAATGATCTGTTCATCATAAAGTGATCGTCTCTTCAAAAAATTTGGACTAAACTTTTTTTAAACTAGAGTTTTATGATCTCTTTATGAACTTTTTGAAGCGTCACAGTGGTAGTTGCGTAGCTGTTACTAGAGGGACAGAAATCTCTGATTCTATTAAAATTGTTCATTTGTTTTCCGAAGATGAACAAAAGTCTTACAGGTTTGGAACAACATGAGGGTAAGTAAATGATGACAGAATTTAAATTTTTTGGTGAAAGAACCCTTTAAAGCCGCAATGTAATGGAAGTGGCGACAGGTCTTTTCTCCTGTTTTGTGAAGTGCATCCAAGCGAAACGGATTATTGAAAAAGAAAAAATGTAGGGCGGTACATTTGTTGTTGACGGAGGCAGATCTGACTCCGCGCTTGCAGTCGATCGTAAGAAAGAAGCACAGATTAACACAGAGAAATCTGTTGTTTCACTGGAAGATGAAGTTATGATATTTTAATTAAAAATTATGAGGTCCAAAAAATGTGTGTGGTTGAAGCGTTCACAGTAATATCAATAGCTTGTATTTAGAAATGAATTTTTATTTCATGCCGACTTTAGGGAGTACAGCATAAAGGTGTAAAAACGTGCCTTTTGTTAGGCTTCAAGATTTACGTAATAATAATCCAATAAAACTTAAAGAGTGCAGATGCTTTAATGGGAATCCTGATGTCAGATTGTCACCAGAGCAACATTTGGTGGTGCGAGATAAAAGATGTTACAGTGACATTTCCCATACAGTGCTTTCTGTAGTTCCTTGACTTGATAATGACTTCAATATATGCTTAGTGAGGCCTTTGTTTTTTCATGTCAGTCCTGGTAAATTGCATTGACCTTTTCCGATAAACGCCCTACTAACAGCAGCATTTGCTCTGTACAAGAGAATCTCTGTAATTCGAGGAACATCCCACAAAAAACAGCTGCAGTGCATTTTTCTTGCCGTTTTCCCAGGCAGTGCTTGTAGAGCTAACTAATTTATCACCAGCCCCGCCGGAGAAGACTGATGTAAGCTGTATTCACTATCTGCTCCAGAGTTTTCCCTCTGCATCCCATTATTCTGTCTAGGCCTAATGTTGCTAATAACAGGGCTGTTGACTGATAAATTGTCCACATTGAATTACCAGATTTTAAGATGAATGCCAGATTTTTTTTTTTTTTTTTTTTTTTTTCATTCTTGCTAGAGAATGTGTATTTAATTGTTTGATGGTTTGATCCAAACATCTTTCTTTCTTTCTTTTTCTGAAGGAAGAGCTGTGTTTCTGGCCATAAAGACATATCACAGCAGGGCACATCCAAATTCTGTCAGCAATGTTTTATAGTGAATATTTCATGTGCAATGTGGATCACGGTTGTCAGCATGATCTTGTAATTTACATGAACCTTAAATATACATTCTAACATTGTTTGGCTGTAATCAATATGACACTTTATCCATCTTTATTCATCTATTTAAACCTTTTCTGCTTGGTCCCAGTAAAGATAACAACTTGGGAGTAGTCAGTGGATACAATTACAGGTTAGTTGTTAAAGATTATAGGGCTCTAATTAGTTGATTTAGTCTTGCAGATCATTCCAGGTTTACAGCGCCTTGATATTTTCCAAAGCTTTATTTGATTCATGGAGATGCATTTTCCATCAATAGACTTCTAAAGTCCTTAATTGAATTTAAATACTTTTTTTTTTTTCTTCTAGAGTCAAGCACATTTAGGTGACATATTATTATTAAGCATTTTGATTTACAACTTAGTCATGAAATTGTATTTTCTGGCCCTAATGTTCCTAAGCTAATTGTTAACCCAATTTAACCAAAAAAAAAAAAAAAAGTTTGATAAAATGTACTCAAAAGTTTCAAGGTCCCATCTGATTTAGCATGAATTCCATTTGTGTTGCATCACTCTTTCAGGATGTAGTAACACAATCTCTGCAATTATTCAAACTTTTGACTCTTTAGTCCTGAAGGCAGTTACAGCTCTGCACATCATGAGGCCTGTGTGTCTGTTTGCACAATATCTCAGAGATGCTTGTCTACAAACGACTAATTCCTTCCAGACCTCCGTGTCTAAAATGATCCTGATATCTGCTTTTCATAAATGAAAGGTAGTTCGGGGAGTATTGTCATTACGTTGTCACTCTTAACATGAAATATGCATCGCTTTGCATTCCCTTTGACCTCTGTATCTGGGTTTAGATGACACGTAATGACTCTTGGTAGACCAAAAACCAAAAAAAAATATGGGACCAATTTCACAGCACAAGAGTGCTATTCAGACGGCGTTGATTTGTCAGTTCAGGATATTTTTTGTGGAAAAATGCTTGGATACCAGATCTATTATTTTATCATGAAAGCAAGTTAAAGGAGCATGTTACGTTGCAGAACTCTCTCTCAGTGAAGCTCTAATTTTAAGAAGAGCCACAAATAAGCCAGACAGAATCAACAAAATATTAAACATTATAAAAAAAAAGCAGACACCTATTGCTCTTGCATAACAATGATGGGAAAATTGGGCGCAGCTGGTGATTTTAAGACCGACAGTAACTAGCTTGAAATGTAGTAGAGAATTTGTTATCAAAGTGCAGATTTGTAGCGGCAGTGCTTTAAAGTCTGACGCAATGATTAGATGCAGCTTTGGGAGAGTTTTAATGTTCGTTCACAAATTTTGAGAACAAAGGCTTCCTCCTGAAAATCACCAGTCTTACCTCTCTTGACAATTATTAGTACTGCATACACTTAACACACTGTACTCATCTACTTAAACGTGTGTATACTTCTCACAATAACTTTTAATCTGCTGGCGTGACAGTGATTTTAGTGGTTGTAATGTGGCCTTCAAGTGGAGTTAGAAATATCATACTGTAAAGTGTAGAACGCTTACACAGATACACACAGGAGTGTTTGAAAGCAGGCGTCTATCGTGGACCAGTCTGTTGATAGACGCCTGCTTTCAAACACTCCCACTCCCGCTTTCAAAACCAAACACTTCCGTGTGCTTTCAAACGCACCCGTGCGTCGATCATTGTAGCCAATCACAGACATATCCGATGAGCGCGTGAACACAATGGCCAATCAGAGGTTTTTACGAATCCGCTCAGCAGCGCTCAAAGCGTCACATTTTTTTTAATTTCAGTACTGACTTGGTACTTTTGACGCCTCTACTTAAAGTGTTAGTTCACCCAAAAATTAAAATTCTACCATTAATTACTCACCCTCATGTCGTTCCAAACCCGTAAGACCTTCGTTTATCTCCAGAACACAAATTAAGATATTTTTGATGAAATCTGAGTTTATCCCTCATAGAAAGCAATGTAATTAAAGACATCATTTAAATAGTGACTACAGTGGTTCAACCTTAATGTAATGTATCCTGCGTCAGCATCACATGTATGCATTGTGCTGCTCACATGAACAGCGTCGGCCAATACCGAGCCGGCGTTCTGACAAAAAACCTGGAAGCGCTGAACGTAAACAGCGTAGGAGAATGACAGGGGAGAGAAGACATTGTTGAATAAAGTTAGTTTTTGCGCACAAAAAGTATTCTTGTCACTTCATAACATCAAGGTTGAAACACTGTAGTCACATATTTTAATGATGTCTTTACTACTTTTCTGCACCTTGAATGTGGTAATTACATTGCTTTCTATGGAGGATAAAAAAACCTCTCGGATTTCATCAAAATATCTGAATTTGTGTTCCGAAGACGAACGAAGGTCTTACAAGTTTGGAACGACATGAAGGTGAGTAATTAATGACAGAAATTTCATTTTTGGGTGAGCTAACCCTTTAAGTAGAGTTGTCAAAAGTACCAAGTCGGTACTGAAATGGTTGTAAAGTATTATACGTTATGATGCGTTCCAGAGCTTTGAATATGTCTTTAACATTTCTCAAAGCTTGAAGACAGCATTCTTCAGCATAAAACAGTTGATATATAAACCACAGTGAAATGTGGCCAGTTGCAAAGCTTTGACTAATAAAACCTGCAGTTTGTTCCAGCCCTCTAAACACTGGCACAGCGGTGTAAACAGTAGATAACTATGTGCACTGTGCTTCATTATTTCACAGCTAGAGTGCAATAATGAAATATCCCTTGAAAAATGCAGGAATGGCTGCCAATTCCGAGTCAAGGAAAACAACTACATGAATTTCAACAAAACCCTTTTGATTTTGCACAATAATTATGTTTGAATGATGTTTCTGCTCCGTTCTGGTTTGATCATTGTTTAACTCACTCTTACAAGAAAAGGTTCTATATAGAACCTTTAAGGCTTCTGTAGGTGCAACATTTTCGGGGTTCCATTTTATGGATTTAGTTTTAATTCAATGTTATGATTTAAACAGCTCGTAAACATACTTTATCACTAGAAAAAAATTGAAAGAACCTGTTAAACATTAAGTATTATGCAATAATTTAAGGCATTTATCTTTATATAGAAACATTTTGCCATAAAAGCTTTCTTTAAAATTTAGTCAAGAACCCTAGTTGACATCAGATTGGTGTCCTCATTGCCGTCAGTAAGTTACTTCTGAGCAAATCATAAACAGACCCCTGTGGTTGCCTTGGAGACACATAATTTGATGACCGCAGCAAGCCAAGCTGGAAAACGTTTGCAGTCCAACCTAGACAGAACAACATAAATCAGTGGTTCACCAGCAGGTGATTTATTCCTATAGGCTCCAGCCACAGTCTTTCTATGCGATGTTTCATCCTCCCCTTATCCAAAGCTTGTGTTTAGTCTCTCTTACCCCCTTTCCTGAAAGTAAGCTGGAGGCAAACTGGAACCTGATCCCCTGTGAAGACCACAATGATGAAGGTAGATCCAAACAAATCTACCCAGTGTTCCTCTTCCATCAATAGGAATCATGTTGGTTTGATCTTTGAGCTTTCTATTGGATTCTCTGCAAAGTGTTGATATAATGTGGTGTGACTGTGCAGTTTAGTGTGGGTAAAAAAACAAAAACAAACGGTAAGATTGTGCCTGAGCCATGGTTTATTTGAAATGCTTATACAAAATCACAGGTAGACAATTTCTCTTCAGGAAATAAAATGGATACATTAGCTGAGATGATCCAGAGTTTCGCGGTCAAAACCTTTCATTATCTATTGTTAATGGTGTAGAGATGTATGAAGCGCAGCTCACACAGAAGTCAAACCAAGCAGCTTTCTGTTGGTCAGAGCAACTTGAACCTATTGAGAAATCTCTGTGAGGAAATCTTTCGCTCTCATGAAATTCCCAATCATGTGACTGCTCCTTTATTCTTACTTAAGGGTAACCCAGCTAAAAGGGAACATTCTCAGAACGTTCTGGCAAGGTTCTCTCAAAATTATGAATAAACGTTCTTCCACTAATATTAATAGAACGTTTGTTCAAAGTTATCTCTCATTTGATTTTACGATCATTTCTCAAATGCTCGTACGTGTGATTCAGAGAACGAACGTATGCACACACACACACACGAAAAACGTGCATATTCCTCTCTTCCAGAGAGGAAGGAAAGGTGCGCAAGCTTAGACCCTGACGTGACGCTAAGCACTTTTCCCCATCAAATGTTTCCACGTTATAAATATGACCGCTGGCATGAATTTTAGCGTACAAACACTGTAAGTTCAAATCTGTGCATATATATGTTTTATAAACAAGGCCCCTGGTCATTAATAATGTTCTCAAAACATTACCACAAAAAAATGATCTAAACATTTTTTATGGAACGCTTTAGTTGGATATTCGTCTAACACTTTTAAATGTTACAACTGGTTTGATATCGTTTAGAAAACATTCATAATTAGGGATGCACCGATACCATTTTTTAAGGACCGAGTACGAGAACCGATACTTTTTTTCCTAGTACTCGCCGATACCGATGCCTATACAGTTATTAATTTCTCTCTCTCTCTCTTTTTATGTTGTAGTTTTCCAAGCACAACACAGTGAGACTAATGCATGTAGGACAGCTTCTTTAATATTACTCTAATGAAAAAAGTAATAATTTTTATGTGCTTGTCATAAACTTAAAGAACAAACATTTCAGTGTCCAATAACCTTCAAAGTGCATAATTACCAATATATGTTATATAAAAAGACATTTACAAACAATACAACAAATGCTATAAAGATACAAATTAAATAAACTTGTTTTTCAGATACAGTAGGTTTATTTGCCATGTATACATTTATTCAACATGTTTTGTTGTTTTATTAACATTAATGACAAATATAAGCTTTAAGACCGAATCCATGGATACTGACACATATCCTGTTTTCACCCAAATGTTAACGTCCACTTAAGCCATAACCGACTGTATTTACGTGAGATACTACACACAATGGACATTTTGACAACTATTTGTGCATTTGACCATTCAGGCGCGAGGAGAACTGATCGCGCGCAAGAAAGAGAGAGAGAAAGCGCGCTTCTGGTCTGTGTCATTCAGCGCGATTCCGCCTATCCCGCCTTCACTAATCGATAACGAAAGCATGTAGTTCGCAATGTGTGTGTTGTTATCACTAATTTTGAAGTATTTTCACACCTCTGAGGCTGACATTGTTTCTGCTGCTGCCGGTGTCTCTGTGCGCGGAAAATTCTGTCAGTTACGTCACGTGAGGTATCGGTCTTTGGTATCGGGGGTATTTTTACGAGTACAAGTACACGAGTTTGGTATAGGTGCATCCCTATTCATAAGTAATGTTCCAATAATGTTTGCGAAATGAAATGTTCCCTTTGCAAAAAAAACAACTGGATATTTCGAACATTCAGAAATAACGTTTTCATAACTAAATGGGAACGTTAGCAAAACATTCTTAGAACATATATTTGTTAGCTGGGACGAGACATATCTACACCCTTAAAGAGATAGTTCGTCCCCCAAAAGATAAAATTTGTCATCCCAAAGCTGTATATCTTTCTTCTATGGAACATATTTTAAAAAAAAAATGTTTATCTGTGAAATGAAACTCAATGAAAACCTGTTTTCGATCATATTGACGAAGAAAAATACAAAATACTTGCATTGCTAATACAATGCTATTTTAGATAGGTACAATAACAATTGTAGAAAAAAAAAATTACGATGTCTAGAAATCAATTCCAATAGTACATTGAGAACTCATGTTTAATGATAGTTTCATTCTTACATCTACTATATCTATAATACAATATATTGTTAGTCTTGAGATTCTTCACGTTAGTGAATAAATACATAGATCCGCAAATAACATTCAAATTCCCTAGTGGTCTGGTGGTAGAACTTTTGTTAACCGTGTCAAAGGTTCCTGGTTCTAATCCCTCATGTAGGTTTTTTCCTCATAAAAATAAAATATGTTCATCAATGATTGTATATCAAGAGCAGGGACACGTTTGTGTGCATTCTATTTTGTGATTTCACCAGAAAGAATCGAGTCTCCGCAATGGCATTAAGTGATAGATTGACGTGCTCGTCTGTGCAGAGCCAAAAGAGAATGTAAACAGTGCCTACTTTGATTTGATTGGCCATCTCAATCATTTTGACATGGATTGAGATGGCCTGTTAGACCACTGAGGCAGACCAGACTAAAAATGTAAAAAACTTTTTAACATTTTTGTCATCATAACAACATACAGATAGCTGCATAATGAAGTGCAGCAGAGCAGTGTGAGAATTTCAAATATTGGGGAGGACAATTTGGCCATTTCTAATTATTGGGGGGGACTTGTTCCCCTTAATGCCTATGGTGGTTACGGCCCTGCTGTAATCTGGTGATTGTGTGTGTTGGTCTGCGTCTGTCAGTGCAGTGTGAATTGGCTTTATAATAGTCATCGCAGATGTTTTCCAGAATTGCATGACTGAATTTGCTCTTTCTAGAGTTTATTTAGAAATTAAGTGCCGTATGGACGCGTCTCATCTTGTGTTCCTGGCCTTCCCCCTGGTTTCCCGTGTCTTCCTGAACGAGCTCCACGAGTAGAGCCTGTAGCTGCTGTCTCATGGCCCGCCTGCGCTCGCCGTCCTCCCCGCCGTCGAAATCTGCGCACTCCTGCACGGCTCGCTGCAGATCCACCTGCAGGGGGAGCCCCGCTTTAGCGCCGAGCAGCGTGGGAGAAAACCAAGGCCTGAAGATCTTCTCACAGATCACCTGCAGAGAGACAGAAAGAGAAGCATGACAGGTATCGACCCCAAAGGGAAAACCAGGGCTATGGATGAGGGATGGCGGCCATTAGCGCCATCCTGGTCTCATTTTATCATCTCCGGAGCAATCATCAGCCATATTCGCAATGAGTGCCATTTGAAAGCGACCGGAGCGCAAAATGCAATGGTCTCCTTGACCCAACAGCCTGAACGTTACAAAGCCCTCATTGTTCTGAATGGCAGGCCATACAATGGGAAGGTAGAGGTCACCAAGGGTTGCGTTAAGTGATCGGGAACGGAGAGATGGGCTCTGTCTCAGCCACCTGCAGCCTGGAGCTGGACTTGGTTTCATGCGGCCAGCTCGTCTGTTAGCTTGTTCTTCTTAAGGGGAGTTGGCACTGACAGCAGGTGTTGACTACGAACGAACCGAAATGAACAGATGAAAGACGTTGCGTGACTGTGGCAAAGTATCTTATGGGAAATGTAAACCTGCTTTTACCTGTAATGGCGGCGGCATTCAGAAAAACAGTTACACCTAATTCCACTCCATTTGTTGTCATAATTTCATCGCAAGTATTTTTGTAACTTCCTTTGCTGTTGTTCTTGCATGTTTGACTCAGATTGGAAATTTATCATCTAAAATTCAGTGATTTTGTTTTGATCTAAGCCATATATAATCTGTAATATATATATATATAGTTCTTTTTGCAATGTAATTTCAGTGTAAATAGTCATGTTGGAATTCTTGCACTTTTTATGTAAATTTAATGGTAAGGATGCACCGATATGAAAATTTTGGCTGATATGATAACCAATATTTCTTTATATTTGAAAGCTGATAACAGATATATTGGCCGATAAATCTAAATCCAAATTTTTATACAATTTTTTAAAGCCTGATTACAAAAATAAAAGTCTCACCATTAAAAGCCACGTCCCAAGCACACAATTATAATGTTCTCATTATAATTTTATGTAGGTTATATGACAGACTTGCGCTGCACATTTTGCACATGACTGTATTTTCTTTTTTTAAGTGATTCCAATCATATTTCAAGCAATTCAAAACCATCATGGTGAACAGTGCACATCTGTCTCAGCTGAAGGAAATAATCCATTATTTATCGGCTTTAATATACCGGCCAAATGTTTTTTATTGGACCGATAACGATAACATTAAAAATGAACATATGGAGTATTGTCCTCTGTAGAGGACATTATATTTTAGCGAATTTCTCTGAGACCTTAAATGTCACCATTTTAAGTCTGGATGGCCTGTAAAGAGCACATTCGGGGCTTTTCAGAGATACCAAATGTTCAGAGGTTTCACCATGACCACTCCTTCTCCTTGGTCTTTAAAATGGCTGACATTAATTTAGTGATCAAATTTAACACCCTTATGGAAATATGAAAATATTTTGTTATTATCATTTACATCTTACTCATTTTCAAATTGTTTGTCATAAATCAACATCTCTGGAAAATGGTATGGGGTTTCAAATTAAAAATATGATTTTCTGCTACGAAACAGGACATCGACTTTATACATGACCACTGTAGAGGACACCCGGACTGTTTATCAGGCATTTTGGGAAGTGAATAGGGAAAGAAATTATATATCAATATTCCTATGAAATGTTAGATATTATTATGAAAATCTTGACAATTATTACTCCCATTATTACACTTCTTTTTTCATTACATGTTGCTCCAAAAATACATTAATATGCAAATTACATACAGCGTGTAGATACACTGTGTATAATGGGGGGGGGAAATGGCCATTTTACACACATATTATATAAAGCAAAATGGTATATCAAATCATTCTGTTATATCTTTCATACTATAGTTGAGAATCATCTTTATACAAAGTTTAGTATAAAAAATCCTGAAACCTAAAAATTGATTGGTGGTTTAAAAAAATCCCATTGTTTTTGCCTTTTCATGTCTATTCATGTCTACAGAGGACATAGCATAACCAAAAAAAAACATTTTTTTCTTATGCTCTAAACAATGTAATGACATAAATAAAAAAAATAAAAAATTCACAAAACTTATTTTCTTGGTAGTCAGGAGGATACCAGCTGAGGATACCAATACCGGCTTGATTTATGACAAACAATTTGAAAATTAGTAAGATGTAAATGATAATAACAAAATATTTCCATAAGGATGTTAAATTTGATCACTAAATTAATGTCAGCCATTTTTAAAGACCAAGGAGAAGGAGTGGTCATGGTGAAACCTACGAACATTTGGTATCTCTGAAAAGCCCCGAATGTGCTCTTTACAGGCCATCCAGACTTAAAATGGTGAAATTCGCTAAAATCTAATGGACAATACTCCATATGTTCATTTTTAATGTTATCATTATCGGTCCAATAAAAACATTTGGCCGATATGGTGGCCGATATATCATGCTTCCCTATTTAATAGTAAAACTTAACAATAAGTTTCCACAATGAGCAATACATTTGTTACAGGATTTAATCTATGTTAAAGATAGTTAAAAAAAATTGTTAGCTGATGTTAGCTCAGGTCCTTTAAATAATATTAACAGATACAACTTTTGATTTTAATAATGTGGTAGTACATGTTGAAACTAATATTAATTAAGATGAATAAATGCTTTAGACGTATTTTTAACAAATGGAACCATATTGTATTGTGTTACTAATGTGTCTAATAATTAGGGGCCAAATTTATGGTGTCCCTAATTTTTATTTAGATTTGTATTATGTCTTTTTTTTTTGTAATTGAACTTTATCATTTGAATCCTTTTTTTTAAGCAAAAATTAATCTATAAAACTAGTGTTGTCGCTGGTGAACATGCCAGGGTCGGCTGTTTTATATATAGAGATCGGTTTAGGAGCATTTGAAACATTATGTACTACTTTTAAAAAGTCATGTGAACAACCTCACAAAAAAATGATCGGAATTGTTGGCTTGTGGTGTGAATGGAGCTTTATTTTATTTTATTTTTTTATGCAGATTTGCTAAAAAAGTCATGTGCAAATGTAAAAAATGTGTAGTTTATCTATAGCCTACTGCGTTTAGCCGTAGCCAGCAACTATTTTTCTCATAATCAAAGGTGCTTCCTTTGTTCGTTCAGCCCTGTTAACCCCCATTGTGTTTTGGAGCAGTAATGATGGCGCTATCTGATTCCCTTCAGCGTTATCATGAACTATTAACATTCCATGCATTTTTCTTGGCAATGTTTACAGCCGAAGAATGATTGTCTCCTCCGCTATTTTAGTGGTATTCCTGTGTGACAGTTATCAAAAACAAAGTCGGCACCCTATCGCATATATAACCGCTAACCACATACCTCCAAAGGATTACTGAATGTCAAAATATAGAATAATTGATGCAAATTATTAAATAATTGCAGTATACAATATACAGAAACCTCACCCACCTGAAGATTACTGTTTTTGCGTTTTGGCCCACATCTGTTTTTAGTTTTGTCACACTTGGAGATGCAGTCAAAGAAGTTGCAGTCATTGTCACTGGTGCAGTTCTGCTCAAGTATGTCTCTCATTTTGGGCTCAAAAAAAGCCATGTCCACATCTATTGCCACCACCTGACCAGAAAAAACAAACAAAATAAAAACAACAATAATGAATATAAATTACA
Source organism: Elopichthys bambusa (assembly GCA_037101425.1). Classification (NCBI taxonomy): domain Eukaryota; kingdom Metazoa; phylum Chordata; class Actinopteri; order Cypriniformes; family Xenocyprididae; genus Elopichthys; species Elopichthys bambusa. The sequence continues at coordinate 4,018,946 of CM074453.1, read as the reverse complement.
GTATATAGTATTTATATTTACAGTGAGGTCCAAAATTTTAAATTTCTAGGATACTAATTAAATATGACATTTTTTCTGACAAATTTGCGACATTAATCATCCAGACTCCTTTGTACAATATGTCATATGTTCTTGCTTACATTGAAAATATCAAATATTAAAACTAAGAACGATCGAGATTACAATATTAATGACCTTTAAATTGAAATTGTATTGCAATAATTTGTTTTTCAATAGTGGTCTCAGACTATTGAACTTATTTAAACACTGTTTATTAATTAAAAATAGACATTTGTAAATAGACAGACGTATACTGTAAAATATACATATAACCTCTGCTGTCAGCTCTTACTGAGATTCGGCAAGCATTGACAAAGCTGTTGCCGCATGCTAAATTCTGTTTTATCAGAATATTAATGAGAATTTGTGCATGATATTTACATAGTCCTCTACATAAACAGAAAAGGCAATGCACCAGCAATGCAAACAGAATCTTAAACATGTACTAACTTTTGTAATGCTGTGTATTAGAGGCATATCAGTGATCTCACTTTGATTGATGGGTGTCATTGCGACGCATGTCAGATGCTGTTTACAGTAAAACCCATTAAACCCTCAGAATGAGCAGCATTCATCTCAACCTCATCGGCTCCGCTGAAGCACAAATAACGTTTGCGTAATGCTGAGAATTTGCTGTACAGATCTGCAGACGCTAAATAGAGAAATAGATTTTTAATCTATTTTTGAATCATTTCATCATGAGATCTGAATAAATATTTTAGTTCACAGTATAATTCTCTTGCTTGTACACTAACTGATATGCTAAAATAGATAGCTTGTGTTTGAAGAACTCAATACTTATCTTATGATAACCATACTATAATAATGATTTTTTTTTTTTTTTTTTTTGTAATTATCATTAATAATTATAATCATAATTATCTTAAATATTTGGAATATCTGGACCATAACAAGCCTCTGGCAGTGCAAGTTTATAAGGAAATGTAATTAGGCAGTTAAACACTATCCTTCCTGTAGTTTACATCACAGTTTTGCCAACGGGACGAGGATTATGTGCTCATGAATTTGATCCAATTATAATAATGCTTCCCTTTAATATGCAGAATAATCTGACAGAAATAATATAATTACTAGAATTATAATCTAATCTAATACTGAAAAGAAACATTGTAAAATATTTACTCTTTATAGAAATATTTTAATCAGATATGGGTCTAAGACTTGCCTTGGATGATTCATTCAACCAGAATCACATTGCAAAGGCTCGCATTTATTTTCTCCCTAATTTTGTTTAATCGGCTCATACCTTTCTGATTAAATGAAAGTTTAGTAGATCACTTGGTCCACTCCTGTCCGAGTCTACAAGGAATTAGTTATTTTCATGACAACAAGCATTATTTCAGAGGTGCTTGAGAATAACGCTAACTAATAAATGCACGACACAATGACATAAAGTTTCCATGTTCCAAGTTTTATTTATATATATATATATATATATACACAGTAGTGGCCAAAAGTGTTGTCTGGCCTAGGAAAATTGATATCTTCATCCTTTATTAAAGTATTATTAAAAATTTGTTAAAGATTTTGTAAGGGTTGTGCTTGGAGTCAATAGTTTTATTTGTGATAACAATCATTTTTGGCCAGGCTGTCATGCAAAGAAACAAGAGAGAACCATCAAAATATGAATAACTGATTATGCTGCAGTCAATTTATGCTTTTTTTGTTTGTTTGTTTGTTTGTTTTTTGTGTTTTTGAGACAATTAAAATAAAACCTATGGAAGCTTGTTTTTGCCATGAAATAAAAAATAAAAAAGGTAATTGTGAGATATAAACTCACAATTGCGAGTTATAAAGTCAAAATTACGAGACATAGTTAAAATTGCATGATATAAAGTCAGAATTGTGAGATTTAAACAATTCTGAGAAAAAAGTCAGAACTGCAAGATATATGTATCACGTAATTCTGACTGTAAGATGTAATTGCGAGTTTATATCATGCAATTTTGACTTTATAACTCGCAATTGTGTTTATTTCTCGCAATTCTAAGAAAAAAGTCAGAATTGTGAGATATAGTCAAAACTGCGTGATAAAAACTCGCAATTCTGAGAAAAAAAACAGAATTGTGACTCGCAATTCTGACTTTATATCATGCAATTCTGACATTATAACTCAAAATTGCGAGTTTAAATCTCGCAATTCTGAGGAAAAAAAAATCAGAATTGTGCTAAATAATTTTGTCAGATAAAAACCTCACAAACCTTCTTCCCTCACATTTTGATGGTTTAATCGAACTTATCCTCTCCAGAACTCAGTTTTGGCCACTACTGTAGTAGTTAAAGACACCTAATATAAAGCGTGACCAACGTGTCTATCCACGCTAAAGCCGAAAATGCTGTGTGACGTGCCACAATAAGAGTCAATCAGTACATATTTGATTGAATAATTTTCAGTGTGGATTTTGGGATTTCACTGATATGCTTCTAGCTATTAAGAGTTTACTCACCGTCAGGTCCTTCCTGATAGCAAAGTTCTCTGGTTTGATATCACAGAGGTGTAAGCGGTGGGAAAAATCATTCTCGAAATGCTCCACCATCTCCAGAAAGCTCAGAGCCACTCGGGGCACCATATCTCTCGCGGTGAACATCTTGTCCTGCCCGCTGTCCGGGCTCGGCGAGGTGCTCAGTGACAGATCCTCCAGAGAGAATATGTGTTGGTCCCATGCGTGTCCAGCCGCCAAGTACTCCACGGCATAGAAGTGACCACAAGAGCCAAGAATCTTGGCCACGTGGTGGGTCAAATCCTGCAGGACCCTCAGGAAGATATACTCCTCCTGCTGAAGGAGAGCCCATAGCGAGGCCAGCTCAGCTCGCGAGTACGTCCGCTCGCTCTCCTTCAGCTTCTGGCCCCACAAGCGGGGCAACGTCAAGTTAGTTCCCGTCTCCAGGCCGAGTGAGTTCTTGATCTCCAGGGTGGCGTAGAAGACAACATCCAGAGGCGAGAGCTCCTCCTCGCCACCCATTCCTCCTGCCGCATCCTGGTACTCCAGCAGAGCCAAAGCCTCATAGGAGGAGAAATTCTCCAGCTTTGATTTGAGAACAACAGGCACTCCGCGCCAGCTGGCGGCCATGACCTTCTTGCCATTTTCGTAATAGAGGCAGCGTTTGTATTCCACACGACCGGCCGCGCAGAGGTCCTCGCAGAGGTCACCGGTCAGAACGCCCTGCTGATACTCATCACACTGAAACAAAGACACAGAACACCACATCAGCTGCATTACGCTCCTGTTTTCCCATTACAGGCTAAATGTGCACCATGATTCATCAGTTATTTCATTGCATTTTCTTATTGAAACACCATTTTCAAAAGACTAAGTATATATATATATATATATATATATATATTACAATTCAACTTTATATTTGTATAATATTTATTCTTTTTATTCCTAGCATGTCAACTACACAGTTTAATAGTCACATTATGATGTGTCTCATCAAATTCATTTCCTTTGCGTTAAAGCAGTTTTTAATCAGTGCAATCTTAATTCCATCTCATATCACACTTATTGAATATGTGCCTATGTTGAGATACGGTACTTATGCCACCTGTCAGCATATTTTACCACCATGCATGAATTTCACATATTTAATCTTGCAAAACAGTCAAATAATAATTTTTATGCATGGTGTTAAAACAGATCTGCTTTGGCTCTTGCATTTTCCCTCTTTGACCCTCTCATGAAAAATGAGCTAATTACTGGTTGTTGCCGCAGTCTGCACATATATATGTCAGTTCAGGGGCTCCAGAGCTTCGGATGATTTGTGTCCCACGGAGATTACACTGCAAATCATCCTCTGTCACCTTCCAAAGTAAACAGATGTTATCTGCACACAGTCCGGCGCTGGTCCGGCTCCTATCTGCATTGGCTTTAGCGATTTCCTTATCATTATCCATCAATGTTTTGTGGGATGCTCTCCCTTTTTTGTCCCCTTACATAAAATATGTCCTCGGTGTTCAAAAAAAGCATTTTACTTGTTTGTCATAAAACTGAAGTTCACACAATTGTCTATTTATTTGTCTTGGCTAAAATTGGCAATGATAACACTAGATTTTTTACATTCTCTGAAGACAATGTGAGTGGCGTTCGCCTGTGCAGAAGTTGCTGTCACTGTTCCAGAGTAATGGAGATATGGTCAGAAAGTCTGTGATATTTTGGCTTGAGTCTATGATGTGTGTGTGTGTGTGTGTTTTATTGGAAATCGGTCTGAATGCATAGAAATGTAATAGCGTTCTCTATGAGAGATGGGTTAAAAACAACCCAAGTTGCGTTGAAAATGGTCAAACCCAGCGGTTGGGTTAAATGTTTGCCCAACATGCCGGGGAGTCTTATTTAACCCAACTATTGTTTAAAAATGGCTATATAACTGGTTTAAAATGAACCCAAAATGGTTGGAAATTAAAAATCAGACATAATTACTAGACCCAACAATAATAGTCAAAAGGTGAACATATGTTAATAAGCAATTTAATAAATATTTATTGTTTAATTATTGTTGATTAAACTTAATAAATGTTCATTTATTAAGTATTAATAAATGTTATTTGTAAAATGTTACATACTCTAAAAAATGCTGAGTTAAAAACAACCCAAGTTAGGTTGAAAATGGACAAACTCAGCAACTGGGTTGTTTTAACCTAGCGGTTGGGTTAAATGCTTGCCCAACCTGCTGGGTAGTTTTATTTAACTCAACTATTGTTTAAAATTACTGTACTGCTTGCTTAAAATGAACCCAAAGTATGTTAACCCAACTGCTGGGTTTGTCCATTTTCAACCCAACTTGGGTTGTTTTAAACTATTTTAAACTATTGAGCATATTTTAGAGTGCAGATTTTGGGGTTAAAAGTGGCAAAGACATCAGAAAGTTGAAAAATGCTCAACTTTAAGTAAATAAGAGATGAACTTCACCAGGTATGTTTTCTTGCACTAATTTTGGTCAATCAGAATTAATCCATTCCAATTTCAAATTCTTGGTGTTCTTTTTATATAAACCCTATACGTTAGAATCTGATTTATATATGTGCATTCCAAACAAAATATGTGTATTGCCACATTCAAAACCAGAGAAAGCAACCACAATAATGCCACCAGAGCTACTCTTGAGTATCATTTACATGCTTCATTTTTTTTTTTTCCTGTTTATGGGATTATTCAGGTCTACATTACCCCCTTCAATCCGATCGAAATTTCATTTCACAATTGGATTGTGGTGTCGGCCATTCTGATTGAGCCATAAATCCGATTACTACCATATTATTTGATTGCATGTACACATAGCTAATGATGTCCATAACAAATGTTTGCCAACATTGAAGAGGCTCCAAAGAGGCAGATCTCTGACGTTTTGAGAGGGTTTTTTCTGACACGTATGAGCAATAATAGCAAGTAACTATTACCTGAATTACTTCCAGTTGGTCACTTTACAATGACAACACACTTGCATAAAAGCACTGGGAATCTTTGTTATCAGCACGACTGAGACTAAACATAGAAAGAGCTTCATCCCTGCAAACCCTCTCATGGGCCTCTCATGGTGTTTATGTGGGCCAAAGATCCATGTTGTGGTCTGTGGTACAGGGCTTTTTCTTTTTTTTTTTTTTTTTTTTCAACAGCCAGCCAAATTCTCCACATATGTTTTAATTCCCACACTTTGCTTTAGATGGGACAACAGCTCCCGTGTGCATGTAAATTTTCTACTGTGAGGCCTGGACACGGGCAGCTGCAACAAATCCAATGTATGTTTATGTGTTCAGTATAGAAAGTGCACTCACTGTTTAGAGATTTGAAAAATGAATGTGTGTAGGCAGGGAAAACTCTTGCTGATCCGTTGTGAGACTCAGAGAAAGTGACTCGTATGTTGTTAATCATGGCTGTGTTTGTAATCTAGCGATTGGGATGAGCGTTTTTTTTTTTTTTTTTCCTTTCAATACAGCCGAGAAAGAAGATTAAATCCTGTATTTGACAGTATGTAGGTTTGGCACATTATGTCTGATGCTTTTAATGTGAATATTTTAAATTAACTACAGGCATACTGTAACTTTTTTTTATTTTAGTTTTTATAGTTTGTTTGCATTGTTCACATTCTTAACATATTGTAATTTGAATTTGTTGTTGTCATGAAAGAATCTACAGGCTTATTATCATTAACTAAAACTAAAACTATTACAAACATTTCTGTTCATTGAAATAAAATAAAATATATTAGATGAAAAACTTAAAATGAAAATTAGAAATGTTGCCTTGGCAATAAACTGAAATAAGTTTAAGTTGTGGCACTAAAATTATTAACTGGAAATAAAACTAACAAACTAAAACTGAAATGAAAAATAAATTAAACCTATATAAAAATAAACAAATAAAATGACTAAATCCATAAAAATGACTAAAAATTAAACATAAACATGGAAATTAAAAAATATAAAAATCAATGAAAATATTAATAAAAACAATGAAACCACAATAAAAACTAAAATAGCAGTGCAACCAGGTAATATTTCTGTAGATTCAGTGAAAATGTGCATATATTTTTTAACCAGTCAGGCTGTTTCTAGTTATATATTTAGCACAGTTTGCATCAAGCATCACTAGAACTATAGCTCTTGCACAGTTTGTGCTACGGACATTGATGAGAGGTGTGCTGTTACCAAGCAATTGCACTTATATTTTTGACCTGGTGGAACAACAGAAAACACACACACTAAAGGAGGGACCATACTGAAAGATATCTAGGGAGCAGAAAACTAAAATGCTCCTTTGACCCACGCCAGTAAGCAAGCACAACCCCAGTGTTGAGTGACGACATGAAATAAGATGGAAACAATATTTTCTTTATGCTTCTGAGCATGTAAGGTAATGATTAAACATTAGACCCCAGAGAATAGCAGTCTATTTCTGTTGCCCACAGGCTGTATTGCCATCTGGCCTGAGTGCTGGTCAGTCCTGGCATGCCAAGAATGTCTGCATAGGCTGCTCTGGGTCACTCCATCAATTTCACTTTACCAGAAACTCACTAAAACTCTGATACAATATGAGAAATGCGCTCCAATACACTCTTGTATGCCAAACGTTAAATTAATAGATTCAAACGCTCACGCGATCTTAAACCTAAATGACAATGATTCACCTGTCTATTAAACCTTTGCCAAGTACGATCACAGCAATTTCATATCTGCGTTGGAGCTTCCGCTGAGCTAGAGAGAGCATGTGTAGGTATGAAACAGCTTCACAAGCAGTCTTTTCAATTATTTCTGTGTTACAATCATTCAAATTGTTACAGAAGTACTGTTATAAAAGTTTATAGTTCAGATATAAACACTGATGTGTACGGTAGCGAATCTACGGAGCCCCGCACATGACACGCGGGGGAAAAAAAAGTAAATAGTGTGCAAGTCGTTCCCTCGGTTTACTAAATCGTGCTGACTGTATCATATCTTGTTTACGCCTTGAGAATATTAAACATTAAATCTACTACAAAAACAATGATCTTTGCATGAAAGTCCATCAAGTCAGTGGAGCATGTCTACCCACCGCATGCAAGACCATCTGTGCTTAACCTTTACATCAGTCTAAACAGAGAATGAAAGTGTATCAAGAGCCTGCAGCAGAGCACCACTAAAACAACACTTAGGTACATTTCAAGAACTCGTGCCAACAATTCTATTATACATAGGCCTGGTTGCACAGGTGACAGATGGCTCTGCTGATTAAAAAAAGGTCTCGTGTAGTTCAAAGAGTAATTGCACAAAGGTTCTCAGCCACATGCTGCCAGAAACTATAAACAGTTTATTGGGTGAATGTGCACCACTCTGAGTTGTTTATTGCAATGTTGAACCCCTTAGAAAAGCTAACTGTTTGCAGATTATAAGAATGTTTTTACAATTCATCAACTGAGAAATTGGCTTTAGTGTTTTAGTGATGTACTGTAAGAAAGAAGGCATGAATGACGGGTAAGTTGTGTTATCACTAAAGCCTCCAGGAATGGATTTGGTCTCTATTAAGACGATCTGAGATCTGAAATTAAGAATTTAAACCTTTCAATCAACGCGCTCATTGTAAATAAAAATCACTATTTCTGTTTTTTGTAACTTTTTACGACAATGTGTGTGGTCATAAGAAAGAGCTGTGACAACTAATGAAAGGATTGCGCTGCAAGACAATTCAGTGGAAAATTAGACACAGAGTACAGGGTAAACAAATCAAAATGTTATTCTCATTTGGAAGTGGCTTTGGATAAAAGCATGGCTAAATTAATAAATGTAAACAAAATGTTGGCATCCTACATCTGAGAGTTTTTTATTTTTCTACATGTAAATCCATGGACATCAATACAGAATTAATATGAGAGTAGTTTTGAATGTCAGTGTGGAATGGGAATACACTTCAAAAATCGGTAACATTTTATTTCTACAGTCCACTTTAGACATTCTATTAACTATAAGTAACTTTGCAACTACATGTAAACTAGTAGAGTATTAGTAGACTGCTTAGTATCTGCTAACACTTTAGTTTGATGCTACTGACTACACTGTAAAAAAGAATTGTTGGTTTACCTTAAAAAAGTAAGTTACCTTAGAATTTTGAGTTCATTGAAATTAAAAATTTGAGTTAATACAATGAAGGCGTTTGATTTAATCAACAGAATCTCAAGATATTATGTTATCTGAACCACGTTAATTATCTACGTTGATTTGACAAAAGATAAAATGTTGAAATCATGAAAATAATTTTTTACAGTGTATAAACGAATTTACAAGTATAAGCATTGTTGGCAAATCCACGGTTTTCCTACGGAATTGGGCTACTTTAACACTGTTGCCGCGGGTCGTTTTTTCATATCTGCGGGTTGAAGCAACTACAAATAACATGACATTTAGCCCCTGGAATGTGAATTTTACCAGGTGAACCCTAGCAAAAACGTCGATTTTACCCCCCGGAATGCAGTTGGGCTAGTTTTGAGTAGCAATTGGGCGGGTTTTGTTGTGAAAATCCTGAGTATATGTCAACTTATTCCACTAATCCGAACCCAAACCTAACAGTCTACTAATACTCTAATGAGAGTTAGCTGACATGTTGCAAAGTTACTTATTAGTAGAATGTCTAAAGTGAACTTTTATTTGAATTAAAGTGCAACCTAAACATCTGCACAAATAAAATGTTAATTAACTAATATTTTTTGAACATTATTGAGTAATAAAAATAAACAGATTAGGATATTATTTAAATTTCAATCATTCAAATTGTGACCGCGTCTTGCACGCTTTGTAGCCAAAAGCTTCATAAACGGCAAAACTGTTCATGTACCTTTCAGTTGTGCAGATACTGAATGGTTGAAAATGTGTTTGCAAAGAGCAGGTTAACAATATATTTTAAGAATAATAACACAAAACAAAATTATTTAATAATTAAATAGATGGTAGAATTATCTCATTGTCCAAAACTCCCTATAGAACCCTGAACCAAAATATTCCTCACTTAACATCACTGGGAATTTCAAATCGACTACAATTACATCAACCAGTCTGTTATTTCCACTTTATCCTCATTGCCAAAATGACAAATATCTCAGTGTTAGTATCTCCACCCAGTCATCATTTGCACAATATTGGCACACGGCAGCATTCCATTGGCTTGCAGCTGTTGAATTCAGTGTAATATTTATCTCAGCCTGCCCAAATATTAAGAATTAGCTGACTTTTGTGTCATGATCTTAGATATTGCAGGAGCAAAAATATCATTCACATTCATGTTAGTTCAAACGATTGGATCAGTCAGTGTTTCTTCAAATGAAAAAAAAAAAAAAAAACCTTTAAATATGTAATAGTTTGATACATTTTTTATTTTATTTTTTTTACTTTGATATGTATATATTTTAATGACCTCTTTACACTTTGACATTTTCTTGCTAAAATTATTAATGGTTATCATTATAAGTGGTTGTTCTATTTCAGTTATCAATATTTGTTCATAATATTTTATATACATTCTGATCATTCAAATTATTATATGCATTTTCATATGAATCTGCTCATGCAAACACATTTAGTTTTAGTAATGATAGTTTGCGTGCAAAAAAACGTTCCCACTAGTTATTGCCAGTAATCACCCTCCAATCCCTGTTTAAAGGCCACCAGGATTGTGCGGTTCCCGATGTGGCAACAAACAAAATGTTCTTTCAGCACTCACTTGACATCATATAATCCAGTGGCTCTAAAAGAGCTTTAGGTTTCCCCCGAGGAACAAAGCTTAAGCCTTTAATGGAGGCCCGTTGCTGCTGGTACCCATGATTTAATGCTTGACTGAGTAATCCTATGAAATGCTTTGTGTGTCATTTGGTGGAAAATTCATCAAAATCCGCAGAAGTATCGCCACAACTGCGACACGACAACTGATTTATTGAGAAACTTGTTATATTCTTCTTGTTGTCTTCTTGTCAAAAACAAGCCGATTAATCTATTGTAAAAAGTACTGTAGTGCATTTTAGGTTTAAGGCAAAACCAGTGTTTTTTTCTCGCACTGGTCAATTTTTGAGATTTTGGGCTATTTTGCTTCCATAATATGTCGTCTTTCAGACTAGTGGAAATAAAGCATCTAAAAAATTATATTTTATTGTACTTTCTCTAATTACTTATAGATTTCAATGACAATAAATATATTTAAAGGTCACTTCAGCTGTACATAAACCAAACTTTACAGTTTTATTTCTATCTATATTCTGAAGGTTTTTGCAGAGGATTTTGGTCATCATTTGTGTAAAAACATGGTGATTTTTTTTTTTTTTTTTTTTTTTCTGATAAAAAGTGAAAAAAATCCAAAATTCCCTCTGTGAAAGCCTTTGACTCTAATGAAACAAAAAAAGGAAACAAGAATTTTTAACCAATGTTCAGATGCAAATGTATGCAAATTGGTGCATATTTAATGAGTGCCTCATTCGCAATTTTTAACATAACATTTCAGAAAACTCAACTTATAAAAACAGTAGTCTTATTGTACTGTGATTAATCAACTGGGGGAAGTATGGCGATATCTATTAGTTCCAATTTTTCTAGTCTTAAGTTTAGTCAGTATTTTGCAAATACTTTTTTCTTTGCTCTTCTGTCAAGTTAGGCAAGCCTTTTTTATGAAATATGCAAATGAACAATCATAAAAAGTTAGGCTTACCACCCTCTGCAGGATCTCTTTGCTCTTGTCGTCAGTGCAGAAGTCTGAGAACATGTTCCTGTGCACGAACACCAGGCCGTTGAGGAAGAGCCAGGAGGCCAGCCACAGCAGGACGACCAGCAGCGCGCTCCTGCGGCACACCTTCACCCCCAGCCGCCTGAGGGCCGAGCCCAGGGCCCTGCGCAGGGACCGCCGCATCTGTCGGGACCCCCTTCGCCAGGAGCCCTCTGGTTTCCACTCAAGGGTGTGGGAGTCTGTGGCATCTGTGGTGTCGTGCAGGATATCTGCCTCGCTGCTCTCGCTCGGGGTCTGCGTTTGCGGTTAACCCTCTTCTCGGGGGACTCGCATGCCTGGTCGCGGCGCTCTGTTGCTGCACTGCCTCCTGTTATGCGGATCACTCTCTCTCTCTCTCCCAGCTTCCTCTACGCCTTCCTGCGTTTGTTTTGTGAATGAACGAGGCGAGCAGTGCACGCCTCAGACTTTCTCTGCCTCATTCACCACTTCATTCCCACCCCCAAGTTGTCTCTCACGTTGACTCTTTCTCTTGAATCCAGTGTGTTTTCACTCTGCCTCTGGCTCTCCATTCCCTCTCTCTCCATACAACACTCCACCTTTTTTCCCTCTGCCTCCCGCCCCCTTCTTGAGTGCTTTCCTCCTTTGGGTCGCCTTCTTCTGTTTCCAAGGCAGCCAGGCCTTTCCTGACGGCACACAGACCTCGGCGTGCCAGATCCGCCTCTTGTGCCAAGCACAGACCATCAGATTACTCCACTTGAAATCCTGTTTGCATTTTAAGCACCGCAGACAAAACAACACAGGCTGGCGTGTACCAGTATTACTGGTTATTTGATTAGAGACATATTCTCCCATGGAGATAATGCCCACATATTTGATTTGCAGGAGCAGGTTGAGCGCTGAGCCTGCAGTTCTGCCGGTAACGGCAGCGGTGGGAAATCTCAGCGGTCGTTTTTTTCCCTTCGATTGTGAGAGTCTGCAGGAGCAGCCGCAGGTGAACAGAATCCCTAATCACTTGCCTCATAAAAGAAAGTGCTTTCTTGCCAAGAGCAAGAATCGTTCATCTGTTTTATGTGTGTTTCTTCAAACCTTGACACGTTAGAGACGAGTGTCTCGGGTTACTTTAATTGCCAATTAGATAGCCTTGTGCAGTCTGTGAGGGATTCTGTCTTCAAACGTATTAATGCTATCAGCAAATCACAGATACTCTTGAGATCTCCTCTGTTTTCTCATAGCCCGTGAACTGCTGAATGAGCACACTGTTTACATGGACATGGAGTTGTGCTTGTTTTGAGGTCATTTAGAAATACAATAATGAACTTATTAAATGCACACTATCTTTCAAAAGTTTGGGGTTGGTAAGATTGCTTATATATTATATTCATCTATATCATTTATTTATGTGAATTTTCAAAGCTGAATGTTCAGCATCATTACTCCAGTCTTCAGTGTCACATGATCCTTCAGAAATCATTCTGATATGTTGATTTGCTGCTCAAGAAACATTTCTGATTATTGTCAATGTTGAAAACAGTTGTGCTGCTTCAGATTCCATTCATAAATCTATTATAAATGTCTTTAATTATCAATATAATGCACCCTTGCTGTATAACATTCTTACTTACCCTGCACTTTTGAATGGTAGTTTATATATAGTTAATAGAGTGATAATTATGGTCTGAGCAATATATATATATATATAAAGAACAATTTAAAAGGTCATTTAAAACAGCTAAATGTCAAAGATAATGCAAACTGACTTTTTTCCACAAAGAAAGTGTAATTCTGCCATCTTGTGACCTTATGACACTGTTACAATATAAAACAAAGGATGTTATTTATGGAAAAATACTATCCGTAAGTATTAAAAACATTGCAAATATCTGCTTACACTCCTCAGTGATTGGGAAGCTCGACTGGTAGATCATGCTGCTTGAAATGCAAGTTTTGATTCCCCGTGAACGAATATACTGATGCACAGTTTAAGAGGGTCTGCTAAATGTAAATGTCATTTGTAGGCTAGCTTCTTCCTTTCAGATGTTTTATGGTTCTCAGGTGGGCTTTTGAAGCAGGTTTGGTACTCGAATCACGCCAATGCGTTCTACTTCTTTACTCGTTTCTGAAAAACATTGTTTCAGGAAGAATATTGCTCTAATTTCAGTCTATTTTTTAAAAAACTGGCAGGATTACTCATACAACAACGTCTTTACATAAAATATTAAATACTTTGCTTTAGCAATATTTCCTTTAGGTTAGTGCTGCTATGTTGTGATAATCTCTTTCAATTAAAAATATACTGTCTTCGTTGTGCATTGTTGTGTTCTAAAACAGCTGCGCGAACGGAAGGGGAAAGGCTGGAGGCTGTTGGACTATTTTGAACGCATGCAGTGCTCGTCAATACTCACAAGAGGATGAATGTAAAGATGCTACTTTCGAGAAGGGTTTATAAAGCGCAAACCAACAAAGCAAGCTACAGCTCACCTGTCATTAGACCTTCACGACCCAACACCAATTTGAACGCGGCTCAGTGGATGCTATTTCTTTTTTCTTTTCTTTTTTTTCAGTCATCGAGCGCCACCTGGTGGAAAACACAAGTAAGCTGACAAGATTTATTTAAATAAATCGCAATCCGTCATTACTTGTGGTTTTGAAAAGTAATGTTATTCTAACGCCTACACACAAAGAGAATTTTCAACCGCTAAACATTCTTCAGCTATTTTGTAACCTGAACGCTTTCTCACAGCCCAATTATGAGATTATGAGATATCTGACTGGCATATCTGACTGACTGCTTTATAGGCAGCACCAGTTCTGCCATATCAGTGTGGGTCAACCTGCAGTTGGCCTTACAGAGACAATGAAAACTGAATGCTGCTCATCCTGCATTTAGCATAATGAACTTAGCAAAACATCATTAGTCTCGGCATGTGGCTTTCTGCGCAACCTGGAGCAGGTGACCAACACGATGAGCCACAAACCCTAACAGCAAAAACCATGATGTAAAGCATTACGGACCCATGGAAACTTTAAAAAAGTTTTTTATTATTATTTGTTTACCAGTACTGCACCAAACTCCACACAACTGCTGCCTGATTCTTCAGTGATCGGTTTATAAGAGGCTTCCGTTTAGATATGACTTATTTCATCATATTGAAATGTTTAAATCAAAAAGAAACACAAGGATTGGCTTCAGTTCTGAGTTTATTCTGTCAGTGAACATTAATGTGCTTGTAAAGCATTTTACCGTGTAATGCCATAAAGAAATAAATGCTCTTCATTATTTTGTGTGTTAATTTTTAGCTCATGAATCTAGTCATATGGTGGTTCAGACAGTAAGTATAGTATTTATCGGGTGCTAGTAATGCGTGCTGTTTATATCCGATCTCAATGACGTCACAGCGATAGTGACTGCACTGCATCATCACATCGAAAGGATTTGAATCTTCAGCCCTCTGTATATTTGTTTATACGTGTACGCTAGTGTAAAGCCTTGCAAAGTATACTGCACTTGACTCGAACACGTACACAGGCATTCAACGCATGCACAGTTTTGAGCAATCTTTCGCCACGAGTTATAACCGATATAAATATATGTGTGTTCTTTCTTGCTAGAGTTGTACAAATGAAAGGGTACTTTCTAACCTCTTCGCGCAATCTGTTGTCTATGTAAGCCTCCATTGTCGCTGTAGCTTGCATACGTTCCGGTCTCTTCTATTTATGCAGGTTTTCTTCTACTATCTTGTAAATTGACGCCAACAGGGCACGGTTGCCACCTTGTGGATAAATTAATCACTGCAAAAACAAATTAAATGTGCATGTGCGACCAATAATCGTGTTAAATAATCATTATATCAGTACTGACCAAAATAATCATGATTATGATTTTTGCCGTAATCGAGCAGCTCTGGCTCAAATAGCGTTAATAAAAGCTTATTTTTCAGGTTAGATGAGCCAATGCGCATGTGCAGTCCTAAGCGTGAGTCTCAGGTTCAAGATGGTTGCCATGCCAGAATCATCAGCCAAGATGGCCGCCATTCCAGAGTCATCAGCCAAGATGGCCACCATTGCAGAGTCTCCAGCCGTCATGACTGCCACACCAGAGACTTCAACCAACATGGCCGCCTCGGCAGAACCTCCAGCCGTCACGGATGCTACGCCAGAGTCTCCAGCCACCATGGACACCACGCCAGAGTCTTCAGCCATCATGGATGCCACAGCAGAGTTCCCGGTCATCATGAAGGTAGCACATGAATCCATTAAAGTGGTCCCTATGCGAGTGAGACTGGCATCCAGCTTGGAGGATGATGTCGGTGCGTGCAGCTGGCATCCCTAGACCACCACCATCTAGCCCACCGGCCTCAGCGCCCCCAAACGTGCCGGTGCCTGTGCTGTCCGTCCCAGAGGTCATTCCCTTGTCCTCAGTACTACCTGTTATGGCAATAGCCATTTTGTGTGTTTGAGCCACACACTGCTCTCCAGCCCATGAGACCACTCCAGAGCCCGCTCCAGCCCATGAGACCACTCCAGAGCCCACTCCAGCCCATGAGTCTGCTCCAGAGCCCGCTCCAGCCCATGAGTCTGCTCCAGAGCCCGCTCCAGCCCATGAGTCTGCTCCAGAGCCCACTTTAGCCCACGAGTCCACTCCAGAGGCCACTCCTGCCCCAGATTTTCCTGTCTGCCCAGATGCGACCACGGAGGTTGTCCCCAAGTTCGCTGTCTGCCCTGATGCGAACACAGAGGTAGTTTTCTGCCTGCCTCGACATGACCGCAGAGGTCGTACCTGAACTCTGTTCGCTTCGACGCGACCGCAGAGGTTGCACATGAACTTCCTGTTGGCCTCGACCGAAGAGGTCGTTCCTGAACTGTCTGCCTGCATCAACACAACCAGATAGGTTGTTCACGAACTTCCTGTATCCCGTGAAATTACCACAGAGACCAACCTGGGAAACCCTGTTGTCCCAGTCATGGCTGTGAAGGGCACTTCGGAGCTCCCTGCCTGTTCTCACATGGCCCTTGTGGCCAACGCTAACCTCTCTGTGCTCTGTTTCAGTTTCACCTGATCAGCCATTGTGCTCTCTAGTTCTGCCAGATCTGCCCTGGAGGTCTTCAGCTCCGCCGTGGATGACATCAGCTTTACCTTGGTGGTCCTCAGCAATGCCTTGGTGGACTTCAGCCCCGTCTGCTCCACCGTGGGGGTATTCTACTCAGCTGTGGTGGTCTTCTGCTCTGCTGTAGTGGTGTTCAAGCCCATCTACTCTGTTGTGGTGGTCTCCTGCTCCACCATGGGGGTCTTCAAGCCAGTCTACTCTGCTGTGGTGGTCTTCTGCTTTGGGTGTACATTTTAAGGCTTTTCAAGGCGCTACAAGTATTAATACCACAGACTACAAGGCACTGCTTGTGCGAAACAGTAAGGGCAAAAAACAATATGAAAACCAACAATGCTTGTGTGAAAGTTGTGTGACGTTGTGAAAATTTCAAATATTCAGAAAATGTTTAGCCTAAAACTTTGCAAAGTGTAAACCTTTTTGGCATGTAAGCAGTTATTAGTCATGTAGTTTAATTATGACTGCAGGTACTGTACATTAAGTCTTTGTTACAGTCATGACTCATGATACTTAGGCTGTATAATTGTTATAGAGATTTAATTGTGAAAAGTAAACTTTAGAATACATGTAAACAGAAAGCAGTGGCTGACATGGAACAAACAAACTTGGAGCACAAAGAGACATTTATTAAACAGTAAAATATTACAGTATAAAATCCATCCTTCATCCACACTTTATATCTTAACAGTTACAGAAAACTTATGCTGGGTTTACATCTGTACCAAATTCTACAGAACACAAATGTGTCTAGAAGCAGCAGTTACATTCATGCAGACAGAACAGATGTTTTTGTTATATTACCAAACCAAACGTAAAAAAAAAAAATATTTTGCAAAAACTGCAGAAAAACATGCCACCAAAATATGTTGATTAATTAGTTGCCAACATTTGATCGTAGTTCGAACTGCTCAGATCAAATCTCATCTGTTTTCACAAGTTTGTAGTTGATCTTTGATCCCCTGGATTTGTAGACCATCATTCCACACACCATGGCAACTACAGCTACGACACATCCAGCGACGAAAATAAGGTTCAGGTTCAAGCTTGGACTGATGGCCTCTGGAAACAAATAAGGGACATTAGCATTTAAAACACCTTACTTTTTGATTGCACAATCTGCGTAAACTACCATGGTAAAGATAGGACGTACCAGTAAGTGATGCGCTCCTCTTCAGCCGCAGGGGTCCCTGGGAAATAAAGTGACTTCCGGTCTGGATGGAAACTTCTCTTTTGTGAACATGCGAGGATGGTGCAACGACTGTGCCGTTGGTGCAGCCCTGAGCGCAGCGAGTGTTGGGATTGTTGGCTTGACATATGATAATGGAGCAGCTGATGAACACCTTAAGGGGTAGTGAGACAATTAAAAAAAAAAACACACACATTCATTATTCCAGTAAAATAGGGCATGACTGTCGTTCTTCAGTGTTTTTTTTGTTTGTTTTTTTTTTTGTGTATTTTTTTTTTTTTGGTCCATCCTTACCTGGTCATATTGTCCAATAAACTTGAAGGCCTGCATACTGAACTTGACATTGGGCTTGTGACTTGTGTAGATGTTAACAGTTTCATCAGCCGCACATCTGGAATACATTGACAAATTGGATTTAAATTGTTGGATTTAAATTAAACATTAAAAAAATGGATGGATGCTATTTATTATTAACATTGTAGGCTAATCAAACTCAGTGATTCCTATGCACACATAAACCCTACTGATTTCAATTGAAACAACATGTAATAAAACATAAAGCTTTTTTGTATGATGTGGAGTGTTTTTTGATTCTTACCCATTTGTGATGATGGGATAAGAGATGGGATAATCGGGATTATCATAAGGTGTAGCTACACAGGACTCGAGGAAGACCTCAGTGTCTTGCACTACACTGACAGGTTCGATTTCCATGTAGATCAGCTGTCCCACATTGTACTCCAGTGGATAGGTGTTGGGGCTTCTCATGTTTATGAAACTGCCAGACTGATAGAACTCAAACTTATAGCTAAATGTGCCAAAGCCTTTCTCTTTGATACTGATAGGTGGCCTGTGAGCATTAAACATTGTGGTGATGCTGCTCTTTTTCTGGTACTTGCACATGATTTCAATTTCAATCTCATTTTTCCTGGTTATGATGTCGTGTGGATTATCAAAAGTAACAATCGTGTTCTTGAAGATCAGATGTTCCTCTGTCTCCTTCAAAGAAACAAATATAAAAGTAGCTTAGATGCAGTGGAAAAATTGTGTTATTATTTATGTCAATTAAAACTCATTGAACTCCTTACTTCGATTTGAGTACCGCATTCGTTTAGAGAGAAAGTTTTAAACACATGCGTGGTATTGGAAGAAACAAAACAGGAAGCATTGTTGTTCAGCCGCAAGTGATCTCCATGGATCCCTGAAATTGTGTCTCTTTCTATTGACACCGACATTGTATCTCTAGAGCAAGTCACATTTGCTTTTGGACCTTGAATAAATAAAGAACAATTGTAAGAAAGTAGATGTATAAACATCCTTTTGCTTCAAGGACATACAAAGAATTAAAACATCAAATCAAGTGACAAGAAGAATTTCAATAAAAGCTCAAAATACCTTCAGCCTCCACCACGACAATAACACACCTCATCTCAGACTGATAGTTCCTAGACCTAAAATATTAAGAAGATTAATTAGCTTCATTTTATATGGCACATTTTGATTAAAGTAATCTAACTGTGTAATCATACCCATGTTGGCCCTCAGCAGCGAAGCAAATTGGAAAGTGTTGGCCATAATTCTCTGATGTTGGTGTCCAGTTGATCACATACTCTCCAGTGGTGGTGGTCTCCTTTGTGCTGTTCAGAGGTCCACTAAAGACCACATCTGTGATGCTGGACAATCGGGGGAAAAAATCCAATTAGATACACATGTATCAGTTTAGAAATTGAACTGAAATTATCCTGTTTTTGAAGTTATAGTAAAGATTTAGATCAGTTGTTCTTAACCTTTTTGACTTCAAGGCCCCTCATTGTCCACAATAATATTCAAATTTACAAAAATTAGTATATATCTCATTTAAATAATTCCTGCCCAAGGAATATGCAAAATAAAGTGGCGTGGCCTGGTTGAGTTAGTAGTGTGTTGAAACTCGCGGTTATGGTAAGGGGTGGGACAATTTCCTAAACACGCTCAAAGCGCTTGACCAATCACAGCTGACCGGGGCGCGTTAAAGTTGAAGATCTAGTTTGAGCTCAGAGGGAAGGATGAAGATCTAGATTTGTCTAATCCGCGCTCAAAGAAAAGTGTTGACTGTGAAAAGTGTCAGACATTTCCATCATACCTTGAGTAGGTTGCACTAGCCATTACTCTGATCTCTAGCTCTTGATTGACACGAGCCTGTAGGTGTTCTCCATGATGAGGTGTTGGGTGGATGAACCGAGGTAGATATTCACCCTCAATGCAAGATGGTGCTGAAGCCTCCACTAAACCCAAAACATAACATGAAGGTTGTTGCAGAGCATCACAATTAAAAGACCGGGTAACAATATATTTTAAGGTGATGTAGTTACATGTACATACATAACCTACCCTAAACCTAATCGTAACTCTATAGTAAGTACATGTAGTTAATTAATATTACTCAGTACTTATTTGAGTAAGTACAGTGTAACTACGTCACCTTAAAATAAAGTGTAATCAAAGACACTGAACGGTACCTTCTAAAGCGAACTGTAGTGGTATTTTGCTCAATGGTGGATTGGCAGATGCACTGACAAACGGGGTTCTGACCGCTGGAGCCATGGCATTGTAGTTTAGAGCGATGTTCTGGTTGGGATAGTCTTCCATGACCAACTCAAATGCATAAACACCACGTGCTGCAGAGATGCCATTTGACAGAGTACATGTGCTCTGGGAACGAGAAAGATTTGAACAGTGAATGATACATTCAGCAGCAACCAAGTCAGCTAAGAACATGTGGAAGAATGAAAGGAAACACTTCTTATTTTTGTATAATGATCAACTCTGAACACAGATTGTTGTACATTGTTCCTTGCTTATTCTCACCTGGTTCAAAGTAAATCCTGCATGTTGGTTGCACATTCCACACTCATTTGCACTGAAATCTCCATATCTACACCTGACCTGATCATGATCTGGATCACAGGACAACAGATTGTAGTTCCTGGGGCAGTTCTGAGGGACTCTAGAAACAATCCAAAATCAGTCATCTTGAAATGAGTTTGACTTTTTTATCATTTAGTACACAGATTACAAGAAGTACTTTGATACATTTACACACAAACATTGTTGCAATGAATTTACAACAACTGGTCCTAAGGTGACTTTTACTGGATAATAATAATAATAAATGATAGGTATGATAGTAAATAAAATAGTAAATATATATATATATATACTATATATATTGTATATATACAATATACATCTAAAATTTCATAAATAATACATTTCACTGACACTGCATATGTTGGTTAGACAAATGGTTAACAGCGTAGGTCAGTGAGAGATGATCTCAGACTAGATTTTTTTTTTTTTTAAAGATTCCTCAAAGTATATGATTTCCTAAAAGCATAGTATTTAATGCTAAAATTATAAATTGGACTAAAAATAGATGGCACATCTAAGGTAAAATGATTAAAGAATGGAGGTTGTACATTCAAGAAGACTGAAAAAGAGGAGTTTCAATAGTGCTGCATTGCAAAATTAAGACAAACTGATTTTACCTGACAATGGGAAGCGTGGTGGCGACTGGAGATCTGTTGGGCTGAGAAGTGTCAGATCTCACTCCAAGGTCAATATGTGTGAGAAGTCTCCAGTTCCCGACAGTTGTGACTGTGTTATAGATCCAGCAGCAACTACTTTGCCTGTTGACAAGCATAGACTTGTTTTTTCATTTGTAATAAATTAGTTTTATACTATCTTCAGAGCTATTAGATAATGGTGTATCAGATTAGTCTTATTCCTTTGCATTAGTGCTTACTGCAGCTCAAATGGGCTGTTGTTGGGGACGGTTCTCTTCATGACTCCCTCAGTCTGGCACCAACCACCACCATTAGAGCTGCTGTCCACTTGACCACTCACATAACTTTCACTGCCACAGTTTCCAGACCCGCAATACCAGTTATCATACGGATCACAGCTATGATAGGCCTCCTTAAAGCGGATATCCACCTGAAATAAAGCATTTTGTTGTTACTTCTCAACATCCCTAATTTTTCTAGAATACTATAAACATTTTGGAATAAAAATGCATATTCCATAGCTGCTATCCTAAATACACAATTATATAATAATTTCACACATTTTGCTTAATTAAAGCCTGATTGGAAATGACACACATTTACAATATTATGTGATATTTACCAAAACGATCATAATATAAAGTTAGGTTACACTTTATTTCGATAGTGCACTTCAGACATTCTACTAACTATACTGTAAGTAACTTTGCAACTACATGTCAACCAACTCTCATTAGAGTATTAGTAGACTGTTAGGTTAGGGTTAGTAAAATAAGTATGATGCAAAATTACTTATATTCAGTAGAATGTCTGTTGAGGAGCATCGAAATAAAGTGTTATAGAGATATTAAGCAGACAGTCTACTAATACTCTAATTACTTATAGTTAGTAGAACGTCTAAAGTGGATAATCGAAAGAAAGTGTTGCCAAAAGTTATTGTTAACATAAAATGTAGTTTAATGATTTTAATAGATTTGGGTCTAGGAAAAGGATTAAAATAATAACACATACATAAAAGGTATTTGAAAAGTATTAAAATGTGAATTTTTAATGTGATAGTTATAAAATAATAGTCCAAAAAATGAATTCAGTTGCTTTTAATAAAAAATCCCCTTGCACATAAAAGTGCACCTAATGGAAGAAACAAATAAAAATTGTTGTTGAAGAAATACAATTCTCACCTCGTAGGAACCATCAAGATTCTTTCTGGAGCTGAAGGTCATTGAGCCTCCATAGAAGTGAGAGGCAGTGGCTGTGGACGCCAGCAGAAGCAGGGATGAGAGCAGAGCAGAAGCACACATGATGCTCATGACTGTGGTTTCCTCGCTGATCACTGCGTTGCCCTTTTAAAGGACCTGATGGAGGAAGTCATTGGAAAATAAGACACGTTTACAATAAAGATTTCCAGTAAAGGAAAGGCAAAATATATTTAACTTCTACCATAAGAATGACTAGCATGCAATTGTTTAGCTGCATTCCATCTCTGTACAATTAGACTCTACTTGGAAAACTTTGATTAGGATTTAATTATTTCCACTTAGTAATTTTAGTGCTTCAACTTAAATGTTTCAGTTAGCTGCCAAGGCAACATTACTCATTTTTGTCTAGTTTAGGTTTTTGGTAACACTTTAGTATAGGGAACACATATAAACTATTAACTATGATTTTTCCCTCAATAAACTCCTAATTTACTGCTTATTAATAGTTAGTAAGCTAGTTGTTAAGTTTAGGTATTGGGTAGGATTAAGAATGTAGAATAAGGCATTAATATGTGCTTAATAAGTACTAATAAACAGCCAATATTCTAGTAATATGCATGCTAATAAGCAACTAGTTAGAAGACCCTAAAATAAAGTGTTACCAGTTTTTCCTCTAATATTTTATTTTATTTCAGCGTAACAAAAAATAGTTCGTTTTCAATAAAATATATAAATAGTATATTTACACTGTTCCAAATTATTATGCAAGTGACATATCAGTAGGATTTTAGTACAATAAACATTCTGATTTTAGTTATTTAAAGAAAGAAAGTGTTTCTTTGTCTTGGATCTTTTTCTCAAAAAAAAAAAAACAAAAAAAACATGTTGGTCTAACTTAATTTCCACACAGTTGAACTGATTTATTTGAACCTAAGCTATATTAATTGTACTGATGAGTAAAATTAATCCTAATTGAATGAGATCTAGTTTCTAGATCTAGAGACTAGTTTCATTTGACGTATTCTTGTGTGTATGTCTCCTGAACATAATTCACTCTTGTTGATCCAACCAGTGCTGTTGCAATTCAGACTGGTTCCCTTGTGCAGAGTTTCTGCACTTTTAAGGAAATGGAAAGACCTGTTAGAGTTTAAGTGTTTAATGTTTAGTTATTTTGAACATTTAAAAGAGTTTGTAGTGTATAAAATGTTTGTTTTTTGGGGGGGTTTTTTACCATCGTGGTGAAGAGGTGCGCTTGTGCTTAGGTTGTGAGTAGCTGTTGTACACACGCATATATGTTCCATGACCATTTGATTGAGAGGGATAGAATTGATGACTATATGTAGCCTGTGTAAATGATGTGCTGGCCCTCAAATAAAATGAATTTTATTTATTTATATAAACGAATAACCAACACAACACTTGTTCACATGGTAAATTTAACATTTGTAGCATGCAAGTATTGATCAAGTTAAGAATTTCTCATTACTGGCTTTAACACAGTTAAAGGTTGTTGAGAACAACATCGGTTTTTTTTTTCTCACATAGCCACCCACAGCCTAACCACGAGGTCTACACTCAAAAATCGACATAACATAAACTCTTTTAAATGTCAAATGTATCTGAACATCAAACTTTAAAAGTTATTTCCCTTTACTAAAAAACACATTAAACAGCACTTAATTTTAACATTTACTCTCCCGATCTATCCCTATGCAAAGCATGCTGGGAACTAGAAATCAACTGGCCAGTTTCAATCAGTGCAACATAAATGATTCATGTAGTCCCAACACAAATGGTTTAGGTTAACTTAACATTTTACAAATTTCATTTCATTTAACATAATACAATTGAGTGCAAATGACAATTAAGTAAAAAACTAAAGATTTGTGTTGGTTCAGCTTATTTTATTTAAATAAACTGAGCAAGCAGCTAGAATAATTTTTTTTGAGTGTAGACAATTGGTATCAAGCTCAAACAGGTTTATTAAGTAGTTTGCCAGGTCGTCTTAGGTAAAAGTGAAACCCGACTTAAAGCAGTTGTTCCACATTATTGAGCAAATCGCAGTTCTCATGACATATGGGAAGGAAGAAAAATCTTTCCGAAGCATGAAAATTTTGCTATGTCTTACAAAAGGCAAAAAAAATATATATATATTTTGCAAAAACTGAATAGAGTAATTGATTTAGAGCACAGAAGAGGCCAGTCAGATAAAGGCTTATTAAGGGAAGTTTCTGTCAAACAAATTAATTATATTAAAAGGGCAAATTAATTATATTAAAAGGGCAGCTATAAAAAAGCCACAGTTGAGCAGGTATTTGAAGCTGCTGGATTCTGCTGGCAGAATAAAGTTGCATTTCAACCACTGCTAACCAAATCTCACAAAGAGAAACCATTACAGTGGGTTTAGATAGAAATACATTTTTAAAAATGGTTTTATTGTTGTGGTGTTTTTGCAGTGTGGGATAGTGCATTGTCTTGAATGAAAATCCTTTTATTTTCTGCTCCGGGGGACCCATTATCCTCAAGAGTTTAGCTCCTGAATCAAGCACACCTGAAGCAGCTAATTAAGCCTTCAGGATAACTTATAAATACACAGGAGCAGGGTTGAAGACCTCTGATCTAGACCATCCATTGTAGTACGGCACTCATCAGTGAATAAAACTATTTAAAAATGAGTCTTCATGTATTTTTACACGCATTGTAAAGGTTTCTCTTTGTGAGCTTTGGTTAGGGGTGGCTGAAATGCAGCTTTACGCACAACTGCCAGCCTGCATGGAGAGGTTCTAGAGACTCCAGCAGCTTCAATTACCTATTTGCTGATCAACAGGCTTTTTTATAGCTGCCCTTTTAATACAATTAATTTGCTGGACAGAAACTTCCCCCAGTAAGCCTTTATCTGACCGGGTTATTCTGTGCTCTAGATAACTCACAAATCTTTTGACAGTTTGAAAATGCTTATCCTCAGAAAGATATTTCTTCCTCTCTGTATACTTCATGAGAGCTGTCAGTTGCTTAATTAATGTTGCCAGTTTGTTGCCAACGAATGACATACCCAAACTAAAACAAAAACAGTTCATGAACCCTTTGCACTAAAAGCATAAGTAGAGTATATGCTTATATATACAAGTATAATTGAAAGCAGACACTTTGCAGTTTACTGTAAAGTCCTAATTAATTATTGTCATAATGAAAAAATTTTTAATTTTTGTAAAGTTATTAGAAATTTATTTTTCTGAAATATCTTTATGGAAATAATAATGAAGTTGGCCTTGTAGCAATCTAGAAATGCACTGCAGCTAAAGCCACATGCCTGACCATGTTATATTTCAAATCTGAAGATGACAAGTCTAAAACTCCTAGTTTTATTAAATGTTTTTCATGTGTCATGTTCTCATTGGTTTGTTCTGGTCATGTGTCTTGTTCTCTGATTGGTTCATTGTCTTGACTGTGCACAGATGTCCCTTGTCTGCTCTTTAGTCTTGTATAATTATAGCCCTCATGTTTCATGGTTCTTTGTCTAGCTTCGTTTGTGTAACCCATTGTGGCAATTTGTTTGTTCATGTCATGTTCATGCATCATATTAGGTTTAGCTTTGCCAAGTCTTTTGTTAATTTTGTGTTTGGTTTATGGATTGTTCATGTGTTTTGTTTAATAAAACTGCATTTGGGTTCTAACTGCAAACTCGCCTCAGTGGACTATTCTTTACAGAATGTTCCTTATTTACCTAAGAACACAGTGTATAGGTTTATGCATTATTATAGCGTCAAATGAAGTCTTAAATCTAGTGTCAGTGTTCGAGTGTGTTATTATGTTTCTTTCGCCTTTGGCTTGCTTAGTTGGGGACACTTGACAATTGATATTTGATATTCAATAGTGCTTTGATCTACCTGCATTGACACTATTCCTTAAGAGCTGCTGTGCAGCCAAAATAATGTACCAGTTATCACTGTAAAGCTGCTTTGACACAATCTACATTGTAAAAAGCGCTATATAAATAAAGTTGACTTGACTTTAAGTGATCTCCTGTGTGTTTCCTTGGTGGAATCCTCAATAAAGGACTATTTTGAGAACCTCCTTCATCGTGCCCTTAGTTATTAGCCACGTACCATGACAGAAGACAGAACCTAGAAAAGACAATGGAACGGGCTAAGCTGCATAGATCTACTGAAGATCATCTTCTCTTCTCCCTCCAACAGAGCGCTAGGCCTCTGGAACAATATGTTCAGGGGTTTTTGCTGTATTAAAATCTGGTGAGTTGATACACTCATATGCTCAAGGCCTGTTTTCGGGAGGGACTGGATGATGAACTGTATCAGTTTCTTTCTCCTGGTAAAAGCAGCTCTTCTTTGATTGAATATATTAATTCTGTCCTGTGGCTCAATGGTTCTGATTTTGTTATTGAGGAAATGAATGAGGACATTCCCAGCTGTCATCCAGTTCTATCCCAAAAACATTTGAGTACCCCAGCAAACCCCAAACCAAGCCCTTCACTGACCTTACATCAGGGCTTCCACTTTAAAGTTTGCTCCCAAGTTCATTCCAGAGCTTCGTCCCAAGATGGCCACCACTCCTGTGCCTCATCCCAAGATGGCCACCATTCCTGAGCCTCTTCCCAAGATGGCCTCCACTCCTGAGCCTCTTCCCAAGATGGCCGCCACTCCTGAGCCTCTTCCCAAGATGGCCACCACTCCTGAGCCTCATCCCAAGATGGCCACCACTCCTGAGCCTCTTCTCAAGATGGTCGCCACTCCTGAGCCTCTTCCCAAGATGGCCGCCACTCTAGGGTCTCATTTTCAAGAGTCTGCTCCAGCCCACGAGCCCTCTCCAGAGTCCGCTCCAGCCCACAAGCCCGCTCAAGAGTCCTGTGTACATAGTGGCCGAGCCTGGGCCAAGGCCACAGAGGCCGCACCACCATGGCCCCTTGAACTGCCGGCTTCGCCCTGGTTCCCTGAACTGCCGGCTCCACCCTGGCCCCCTGAACTACCGGTACCGTCCTAGAGACAACCTGCCCTCATCACCCTGGTCACCTGTCAGGGCTCCATTACTCTCAATTAAGTAGTCATTTAGCTGATACTTTCATCCAAACTTGTTTTTGTTACTAGTGTAATTGTTACATGTGAGTAACAGACGAGACAATGTGAAGTTTGAAACCTAAACACAAACAAGGGTGGAACACAAACACTGAAGATAAAATGTTAAATGACAACAAAGATTTACCACAGATTTTCAAACAAACTCAGGTAAGATACTGTAAGATATTTAAGATAAAACTTAGAATAAGAGCTGTCTAGACCTGTAACCATATCAGTGCATCATTGCATCTTCTACTGTTACTGAAGTATAAAACCTCACAGAAGGATAAATGACTGTCCTTACAGTAGCATTGTGACAGGAGTGGCTTTCTTTTACAAAAGAAGAAACTCATATTGTAATTTAGAGCGGCAGCTCATGTTTCTATTATTCTGTCTTGACAGCTCTTGGGATATTGGCATGATAATTGAGTTTATCATGGTAATGGATATGGCAATGTTATATGTATTTGGTATTGGCAGAATAGATCTGCTACGCAAGTACCAAGACTTGCTACTGCCAATACATTCACAGACATTGCTGTGAGCATGTAAGACATGCTACTGCTGCTGAACACGTAACATACATGATTTAACCCCGTAGCAGATATATACAGGTGGAGCTGGGGAAGGAGGAGGGTTCTGAAGGCCCGCTGCAGACTGCTAACAGCAAACAATGCCAAATATTTGAATGTTTGAGCAGCAAGCTCATTGACCGCTGATGCAACAGCAACCAATCAGCTGTGCTGTGTAGATAATGATGTGATCGCTTCCAAATGAGTTAAAGACCAATCAGCCGGCATCGTCAGAGCTTCAAGCCAGAACTAGGTAATTCTGTCTTGACAGCTTTTGGGATATCGGCATGATAATTGAGTTTAGCATGGTAATGGATATGGCAATGTTAAATTTATTTGGTCTTGGCAGAATAGATCTGCTACACTGCTGCAGAGCAAGTACCGAGACTTGCTATTGCCAATACATAATACGTAGAGTTATACATACCTGCCTGTCTTTGCAAAAATTGCCGGTAAAAAAAATATTGGTAACACTTTAGACATTCTGTTGAATATAAGTAATATTGCAACTACATGTCAACTAGCTCTATGGCCGATAATTTTTTTTTAAGTCATCGGCGATTGGCAGGTGTGGCAAAAAGTTAGTTTTAGGCTTTGCATGTAACATATATGACGATATGTTCCTGCTTTAGTTCAAAATGCAACTTAAGCTAAGCAAGGTTTGGCTTGATTTGTTTCCCTTACAATCCATGAGGGAATATGTGTATTGAAGACACTAAATTGTCTTTAAGTGTGAATGTGTCTATTTAACACATTGGAAAATGGATAGTTGGATAGAATATGCAATTTAAACTCAGCAGGACTTTATACATCCCATCCCAATATGTCTCTATTATTAGGCTTTTAATATAGCCTAATACAATATGTAAAATTTAGCATTTTATAAATAAAGCACCTGGTGTATGTTCTTCACTGTTTTCTTTTGCACTTTGATAAATTATGCAGGTATGCAAAAACACCCAATATGGCAGATAGAGCTGATTGAAGTTAAAACTAAGTACATAGTCATCTAATGAAAAATGCACTTTCACTTAGTGTGTGCTTGTTTTTACTTGTTTGTAACACGTCGCCTGTCAGTTGTTGTCTCATCAGCCATCATAGTAAGTGTGTGTGACAGGGATGCAATGAGGATGTTGTATGTACTTAATGACTTTAAAGAATGTGTTTTTTTCCAGTCCAGCAGCTACTGGAGCATTGTTGTACCATTAATTAATACACCAAGAAGATTTCCTGTTCCCGTTTCAAAATGAATGCTAGATTGTTCTCTGTCTCCAAAAAGTTGAGGATATTGTTTTTAGATAATATATCTTAAATTGTATTCATATTTCTTACCCCCTTTGGCATTTTTTTAAGTATAAACTTCACTAAATGTAAGATTCATCATGTGATTTATCATCATATTAGAGGACTGGAGCTATCTGAAAGATCATATTAAGGACTGGGTTATTGAAAATCACTAGTAAATAGAAAGAAATGAAAACTAGTAAATAGAAAGAAATGAAATAGATTTCAGAGAAACAGTAGGAATTAGTAGGTAGTAAAACAGTAAGAAGAAAATGTGTACAGCATGTGTGTAGTACATTATTATATATCATGTGTCATGACATGAGAAGAGACTGATGGTAAATGACTGACAATGTATTTTTCAGAAGGAAGTATTTTGTGTGTCTTGTGACATATATATTGCGTTGTTCCCGGAAAATCTAAATAGAACCACTTTTACTTCATACTTTTAGCATTTTTGGCTTTTTTGGCCTGTCTTTCTTTTTTAAATAAATGTCCTATGATTTTGTTGTTGTGCTATTCTAAGCAATTTGCTAAATTGTGACCTCCTTTGTCGACATATAATAATATATTCTTTGCTATCTTGGTACGGTATGGTACGTCTATTCAGCTTGACAGTGTTTCCAATATCATGCAGCCCTAATTTGAATGTTGGATGTTATCATTGGAAGAGTAATGTGAAAATGGAATTTGAAAGACTGATGAGTGAGGTAAAAAATAAAAAATAAATGTTTGAAAATGCTTTGTGTGTTTCAGTATGATCCGTGAGTGTATATACAGTAGTTGTGTTTAAATGTTTGAAAGATGTTTTACTTGTTGGAAAGTGATATGTGTCTAACTGTACCATGTGGTGCTAGCTTTGCTAACACTGTGCATAGACTTCAACATATTGACTGAGCACATGGTGATGATTAGCATGTGTGTATTTCATATATGCAGATGAGTGAAACATACAATTTAGTGAATTTGAAACGGTTTATTTGAATGATTGAGTAATTCTAATGACTGTTTTTAGGGCCCGAGCACCAAGGTGCGAGGACCCTATTGGATTTCCTCCGTTTATTATTATTATTATTATTCTTTTCCAAACATTATCGCATTTTTGAGGGCCTAAACATGCTCAAAAACTCACGAAACTTTGCACACGCGTCAGGACTGGCGAAAATTGACATCTGTTTCGGTTTCAGAAATGGGTGGGGCAAAATGGCTCGATAGCGTCACCTATAAAACTTCAACGGTGTGCGCCTCAGGCTACATTCGATGTACATGTACCAAATTCGGTACATACATGTACCGTCCCATTACCTTCAAAAAGGTCTCTTGGAGCTAAGTCCTAAACGCAACAGGAAGTCAGCTATTTTGAATTTCCTGTGCAATTTTTGTGCAGTTTTTGCCATTTTCAGGCCTCGTACTTTAACGAACTCCTCCTACAGTTTTAATCCAATCATCTTCAAATTTGGTTTGTATAATCATAAGGCTTGTGCGACGCTAAATTGCGAAGATCTTGAGTTTTCGTAAAAGGGCGTGTCCCTGGCAGCCTGACATATTTTGATGTTTCGCCAAGGCAAACAATGTCCGTTTATAGTAATAGCGCCACCTACTGGCAACAGGAAGTAACGTTTTTAACAATATGATGCACTATTAGCAACATACTAAAATATGCAATTGAGTACTAAACATGCAAGAAACATTCTAAATCATGCTAGCAACACCTAGCTGACTGCTAAAGCACGCTAGTATCGTCACGAAACAGGAAGTTGTTGTAACTCAAGCATGCAGTGTCTGATCAGCCCCAAACTTCACATGTGTGATAAGAGTCCTGGCCTAAAGACATCTATTCAATATTCAGTTAGTCATAGCGCCACCTACTGGCAACAGGAAATGGTATGCTTTACACTGTAATTCACTCCCTGAAACACATTTCGATATGCCACTGAGTAGCAAACATACTAGAAACATGTTAAATCATGCAACACTTGGCTAAGTGCTAATGTTTGCAATTAACTCCACGAAACAGGAAGTTGTTGTAGCTCAGGCATACAATGTCTGATCTGCTCTAAACTTCACATGTTTAATAATAGTCCTGGCCTGGAGACATCAACATGGCAATATTCAGTTACGCTCACAGCACCACCTGTTTGCACCATAATTCTCCTGTATTTACTCGCTTACATGCATGTCGCCCACTGTTCACTGTTTTCCTGAGGCCAACAGGTGGCGGTGAGCCCGGGTGCGAGGGCCCTTTCATCGCTGCTTGCAGCTTTAATTGGCTTTGTTTTTGCAAGGCAGTTTTTTTAAATTATTATTATTATTCCTCTTTTCTCTTTGATATGCTGAATGATTGATGCTGTAATCCTGAATCCTGTCCGTGCTGCAAATTCTTATTCTTGGTTTGGTCTGGCCCATCATTTCGTGCCTGGATTTGTTGTATGTGGTAGGACAAAACTATTTTCACTTTTCCAATTTTTGCTTCCCTGGATTTCCCTGGATCAAAGTTTTTCCTCATGGACTGGATTTTTATTTATTTATTTATTTTCATTTATTTGATGAACATTACTTTCCATTAATTTGATATTGAGACTCTAAACTTGAAACTGAAATACTGAACTTGGTATTGAGAAACTGATATTGAATTTGAGAAACCAAATTTGAAATTGAGACACTGATTTTGAAACGGAGTATCTAAATATTGAAATTGGGAATTGAGGTTTAATTCCAGAAACTGATTTTGGAATTTGTAATCTGATTCCGAACTATTGGAAGGGTTTTGAACTCTGTTACTTTTGTTGTTTTAGGATTTACTATTTGAATTATTGTTGGTATTGTTGTTTTGGTTTTGTTTTCTTTCTTCACTGCAATTTCAAGAGGGTTACAATTTATTCCAAGTCAAATAATCCTAACAACATACTTACATTTTCTAATGATTGACTGCAATCACCTATTAATTGTTGTATCAGGTAGACTACCAGACGAACTATAAATTCCCACCAAAAAAATGGCAATGACCAGCAAGTGATCTATCTTCATACTGAGTTCTCAAGGTACACTATATATGTCTATAGATGAACACTCAAAAACTCACTAGGTATACACCATCTATACTACCATACAGACTAATGTACAATTGACTTACACTTTTTAAAAAGAGATAATGAGAGATAAACAGTTCAAACGTTGAAATTTGGTTTCGGTATGATTGCTTATATATTATATTATATTTTATTTAATATTATATTTTATAAAGTAATTTATTCCTGTGATCAAAGCTGAATTTTCAGCATCATTACTTCAGTCTTTAGTGCCACATGATCCTTCAGAAATCATTCTAATATGCTGATTTGCTGCTTAAGAAACATGTATTATTAAGATTTTCAGGATTCTTTGATGGATAGAAAGAACAGCATTTATTTGGAATTTAAATCTATTATAAATGTCTTTACATTGTCATGTTTGATCAATCTAATGCACACTTGCCATATAAAAGTATTAATTAATTTAAAAAAAAATCTTACAAACCCTGTTTATATATATATATATAAAGAATACAATTTAAAAGGTCTTTTAAAATGGCTACATTTCACAGATAAAGCAAACTGACTTTTTTCCACAAAGATTTGAATTTTATTTATGGATTTAGAAAAAAACAAAAAAACAAACAAACAAACAAAAAACATCAGTAATTAGTAAAACATTAGAAATATCTGCTTACCCTCCTCAGTGTTAGGGGAAATCCTATGGAAGCCTGTTTCCGCCACTAAATAAATAAATAAATAAAAAAACAGTAATTGTGACATTTTAACTTGCAATGATTGCATGATATAAAGTCACAATTCTGAGATATAAACTGCAATTGCGAGAAAATTTTTTGCACACAATTGCGAGTTTATATCTCAGAACTGTGACTTTATAACTTTAATTGTGAGAAAAAAAGTCGCAATAATATTGTTTTACAAAAAAATTCCAATCCTCCGTCCTTCTTTTGCACTTTGCTCTCTGGTCTAGTGGAGTCCATGCCTTGATGGGTCAGGGCTGTTTTGGCAGCATATACAGTATATATATGGAAGAAGATATATATATATATATATATATATATATATATATATATATATATATATATATCATCTGTGGAAGGCGTAGGACAATACAATATTTGTCAAATCATTGTTTTGGAGAAGCCCTTGCTATTGCCAGCCTCTCCGAAAATGACCTACCCTACCTTTAAGCCTGGTGATGAAAGTTGTTGTATGCGAGAATAAAATAACATATTTGAATGTATTTTAAGTATTTTAAATACAAAATACTTAATAACAAATTACATTAGATTTTTTGTTGTTGTTGTTGTTAAGAAAACTACAAATTACAAAATACTCAAAAGTAATTAAATACGTATTTTAAATACAATTACTTAAAATACTGCCCATCTTTGTATGCAGGAGATTGTGGATAGCAGAGCTGACCATGACTGAAGCACACACCTCACGGGAACAGGTAAGTGCTGAGGTAAACACAGGCACACCAAGGTGACAGTGCGGAGCAAACACTGAAGAATATCACTGGAGACAGGTAAGTAGTCCAGATTAGTCAAACGAGACCAGACATTGAACTGGCGCGAGGTGTGTGCTCATATACTGGTCTTTTTACTTATAGTACTACTAATAATAATCATAATAATTATTATGTCATATTGATCTATAAGAATTTTTTTTTTGGCCAAATAGTGCAGCCCTACAAGTAGTCACAACAAATCTGGTGTTTTTTTTAATCATTTTTTGCATATTTTGCAAATTGCAATTTTTAACCAGAAAAATCACAATACTGGTCTCAACACACCTCAGCAGGTTCACAGTTGTTGTTTTTTTTACAGGCACCAGATGCCACTGATGAGTCCTGCTGACTCAAACTTTCACACAAGTCTCTTCAAACTGTTTTTGAGATTCAGAGATTGTGCTGAATACAGTGTAATCAGACTTTAGCCATTAAAACTAAAAACATTAAAAACCCGAGTGGGTTAATTCAGTTCTGTTCAGGATGAGGTTTATTTAAAGTAAACTGGATTACATTAGAATAATTGTACTCATACATTCACTGATCAAGGATTTACAGTAAGATCAGATGATCTGGGTTGGTATACACTGCTCAAAAAAATTAAAGGAACACTTACAAAACACATCAGATCTCAATGGGGAAAAATATCATGCTGGATATCTATACTGATGTGGACTGGGTAATGTGTTAGGAATGAGAGGATGCCCCATTGTTTGATGGAAATGAAAAATATCAACCTACAGAGGACTGAATTCAAAAACACCCCGAAAATCAAAGTGAAAAAATGATGCAGCAGGCTAGTCCATTTTGCTGAAATTTCATTGCAGCAACTCAAAATGGTTCTCAGTAGTTTGTATGGCCGCCACGTGCTTGTATGCATGCCTGACAACAATGAGATGACGGATGGTGTCCTGGGGTATTTCCTCCCAGATCAGGATCAGGGCATCACTGAGCACCTGGACAGTGTGAGGTGCAACCTGGCAGTGTCGGATGGACCGAAACATAATGTCCCAGAGATGTTCTACTGGATTTAGGTCAGGCGAGCGTGGGGGCCATTCGATGGTATCCATTCCTTCATTCTCCAGGAGCATGTATACTCTCGCCACATGAGGCCGATTTCATCCCGATACCTAATGGTGCCATTGTCTAGCCTGTAGAGGTCTGTGCGTCCCTCCATGGATATGCCTCCCCAAACCATCACTGACCCACCACCAAACTGGTCAGGCTGAACGATGTTACAGGCAGCATAATGTTCTCCACGCCTTCTCCAGACCCTTTCATGTCTGTCACATGTGCTCAGGGTGAACCTGCTCTTATCTGTGAAAAGCACAGGGCACCAGTGGCGGACCTGCGAATTCTGGTGTTTAATGGCAAATGCCAATCGAGCACCACGGTGCCGGGCAGTGAGCACAGGGCCCATTAGAGGACGTCGGGCCCTCAGGCCACCCTCATGGAAGTCTGTTTCTGATTGTTTGGTCACACCAGTGGCCTGCTGGAGGTCATTTTGTAGGGCTCTGGCAGTGCTCATCCTGTTCCTCCTTGCACAACGGAGCAGATACCGGTCCTGCTCATGGGTTAAAGACCTTCTACTGCCCTGTCTAGCTCTCCTAGAGTAACTGCCTGTCTCCTGGAATCTCCTCCATGCTCTTGAGACTGTGCTGGGAGACACAGCAAACCTTCTGGCAATGGCACGTATTGATGTGCCATCCTGGAGGAGTTGGACTGCCTGTGCAACCTCTGTAGGGTCCAGATATCGTCTCATGCTACTAGTAGTGACACTGACCCTAGCCAAATGCAAAACTAGTGAAAAACAGTCAGAAAAGATGAGTAGGGAAAAAATGTAAGTGGCTTCCACCAGTAAAACCATTCCTGTTTTGGGGGTTGTCTCATTGTTGCCCATCTAGTGCACCTGTTGTTGATTTCAACACCAAAGCAGCTGAAACTGATTGACAAAATTTTTCTTGAGCAGCGTATTTTACATTTATTAATAAATTTCACATGACAATTTCTTTTATTGAATAAAATTTTAATGAATCCTGTGTGTGATTCCATCAACACAAATAGAACATGAGAAAACCACAAATACACACCGTCACTCATCGTGACTCACAAACACACACTGATCTTATTGTCTATATGAGGATTCATTACAGACATTTATTTTGACATGTTATTTCTCTGACGATATTAGTTCAGCTGTAGTATTAATGTAATGAAGAGAAAATAAGAGACTCTATAACATCTCATTGTTACTGATTTATCATGCAGCTCAAAGCATTATAAGTAAAATCTCTCTAGTCTAATCTGATTCATCAACACAGATTCACTAATGATCCAATATTAACCCTAAACCCAGGATAGAGCGGCTGAGTGAATGTGGTCTGGACTGTGTGAATGAGGCTCATTGTGTCAGAGACGTTGTAGAAAGACAGAGTTCCTGCACTGTGATCCACATACACTCCTATTCTACTGCCGATGGACTCTACAGGGAGTTTTGTCTCTTTGTCATTGTGTCTGAATGAGGTATTGGAGAAAGAGCAAAGCAAACTCCAAGACTGATCATTACGTCCAAACCAACACTCATTACCCTTTCCCTTCCTGCTGATGCTCTTATATGACACTGATATATACACACCATGATGCCCACTCCACTCAATCTCCCAGTAACAGCGTCCAGACACACTCTCTCTACACAACACCTGACACACTTCAAATCTGTCTTGATGATCAAGAAATGGCTGGATTGTGTTAGTGACAGTAATCACTCTGTTCTCCTCAGTCAGACGCAGGTATTTATGTGCTGTGTTCAGATCCAGAGTGAGCTGATGGTAATCTGATGGAGATAAAATACATCAGAATCAGGAATTATTGATTTGTCTGATATCCCCCTCCTCAAATAAAATGTCTTCTAACTGTATTCCCTGAATAATAATGTTGGTTATTATTCTGTGTATTATAATTAGGCTTATTATTTTATTTACACCATTCAAATTGTAGGATAAGAAACTGATACTTTAATTCAGCAAGGATCCATTAGGAATCGATTCACCAATAAGTGTAATAAAATCATTTACAAAGTTTTTAAGGATTGTCAGCCTATTGTTATTGATTTTCATTGGTGATCTTGAGCTTTCTGTTGCCCCAAAGGTTAAAGAGGCTTGTTACAAAATCCTGTTCAGGATAAATCCACTGTTGAATTTTTTACAGACGAGACTTTGTTCTTCCTTTCCTAAAAACTCTTGAAAACTCAAGAATTCATCTAAATCTTGGATGATGATCATATTTATCATGTTTAATAATGATAAATCATGTTTTTAAAGAATGTGTCGTTCCATTCCATTCAAATCTTGCTTTTATGAATGTTAATAAACATTTCTATTATAAATAATTTAAAATAACTCACATTTCTATTTTTCATTTCATATTTCTATTTCAAACTTTCTGTTCATCAAATATTCTGGATTAAAAAAACGCTTCCACACATTCCAAATTTTTATTTTACATTTTAAAATATTTTCAAATAAAAAATGGTTCTTTAAAATCTTAGGGATATTTCAAAATATTACTGTATTTTTGATCAAATAAATGCAGTCAATGTTCAATATATCATCAGTGTCTCAGTAACAGTTTACCAGATACCCCGTGCAAATCATCATTTACATGCTATAAAACTCTTCTGTCATGTTTTCTTTCACCTTCTACAGGAAGAACATGAATACACTCAGTTTTTCTGCTTTTTTTCTTAAGTGACTTACATTGTAGGAAGTCGTACCTGGTCCTGGGAACAATGTTGGTGAAAGTGACTGTGGAAATCAACAAATATGAAGAGTGTGATTACCATGTCAAGACAAAATGATCCCTGCATCCATTCCTAATATGTTGTTCTACATGATATGAGATGAAGGGGACTTATTTCTGAGAGCAGATGAATCTCCAAGACTTTACCTCTGTCAGAAATCTTCTTGAGCTCCTCTTTGCAGAAATTCTCCAATTTGTATTTTAGCTGACGGACAGATCCTCTCACACCATCAAAAGAGGAGAAAGGACTGAAGGGCGCATCATTTACGTCTGTAGATTCAATCGGAGCTGAGACAGACTGGAAACTCTACAGAAAACAGAAATCAAAGCTCATCACTTCCACACTTCGGCCAATAACCTGCACTACTGTCAGATCTGTGTGGCTCTCGTTGATCTTCAGTAACTCTCCTCAGTCCAGCACTTTCACATTTTCTTCATTCTTCTCATATTCATTATATTATGTTAGAGTTATAAGTTTTAGCGCTTGCCACTTACACTATATGTGAACTTTCTAGAAAATCATTTGGATGATCAAACATTTGGCAACAACACAAATGTAACAGATCAAGTGCATCAATAGAGTCACATGACAGAGTTGAGCAGATTTGATCAGGAAAAGCGGTTCAAAGGCAACAAGTCGATTGACTCTTAGGACACTATCCCAAGGTCAGGTTTTGTGGTTTAAATAAGCTGGAGCATTGCTAATATACAGCCTCACTTCCTGTTTGAGGACTTCACTGTCAAATTCATTAATGTGTTATCGGCAAATAGTTATGAAAATTATTATAGGTTTTAGCCGGTTTGAAGATGATCTGTGTAAAGAGATGATGGGAAATCTAACTGGGTAAAACTGGCACCATCAAGTTGTTGTAAAAATAAGTTTAAATATTAATGAAGTTTTGAACTGTTGCGGTCTGGAAGCTCAATATATCTTTCAGAAAAATGTTTCCTAAGATATTTCTAGAGCTGAAATGCAGTTGTAAGTGCATCTCTTTCAGAAGAAGATAATCAGATGAGAGTTTCTCTGTGAGTCTCTTGCTCAAGTCCACTATTATCCTGTTCTTCTAGATCTCTGTTACCTCCAGGAAATGGACGTGATCCATTTGTGTGAAAAGCTGCTCCAGCTCAGCATTTCTCCTCCTCAGATCATTGATCTCCTGCTCCAGTCGTTTCAGTCGTCCTTCAGCTGGACTCACTGCAGTCTTTTCCTGACCTCTGATCTGCTGTGTCTCCTCAGAGCGCCTTCTCTCAATGGAGCGGATGAGCTCAGTGAAGATCTTCTCGCTGTCCTCCACTGCTGACTGTGCAGAGCGCTGTTAGGACACACATCACAATCACACAGTTGCTTCAGTGAGTCCTGATTTAAACTTTTCTACTTTCTCTTCTTCTCCAGACTGACCTTACGAGACACCACAGCCTCTTTCACCTGCTGAAGATCCTTCTCTTTCTGCTGGATCCTCAGCTGGAACGATCTCTGCGCCTTCTTCAGCTGGTGCTAAAGGACAAACCAATAACAGGAAGCATCACATAAATCATCAAATAAATAGATATGAATCCAGTATAGGTGAAGTGATGAAATTGAGGGGTTAAAGATCTTACATGGTATTGGACCCAACTGACTTTCAATATACAGACACAAAGTTACAAAGTCCCTCCAGCAGGAGTTATATCAGTGTCACTGTTTTTGAACTCCCTGAAATGCCTCCATTGTAGTCTTGAGTTTTCTTCTGGGAACGAACACTTATATATCCCTCAATGAATTGATTTCCTCCCAAGGCATACACAAAATAAAGGAGGTGAGGCCTGGTTGAGTTGTGTTACTAGTGTGTTGTTGTCATGTTCAAGAGACACTGATTTTACCACCCTGAATGTAAACCCTTTTGTATACAACCTCAATATTTTGTTGTGTTCTCACCATTTTTATAATGATTGCTTTCTGAACCGTGCAGTTCAGTGCAGGTCAGATGTTATAAATGAAGTTACAAAGGTAGGTTCAGGAGAAGCCTAATCATTCAGTCCTGTCGATCATAATTATGAGCGTATATAAGCAGAAGTCATTGCGCCATCCCAGCGGCAATTCTTCTGGCACCCCTCCCCATCACCGTTTATAGTAAAGCATGTGACATTTCCAACGCACTCTAAGCAGTAGACCAATCACAACAGAATTGGGCCAGCTGACCAATCAGAGCAGATTGCGATTTTTGAAAAGAGGGTTTTATAGAAATGGAAACTAAAACGGTATTCAGACAGAGGGTGAAAACAGACATTAAATGATGTAAATGTATTCTATTAGACCCCATACACAAAATTATGAACCTGTAAAATAAGCATAATGGGTAGTTCATACCTGTTTCTTTGTCCTCTGTGCTGCAGCTGATACAGTGTCGTGGTTTTTATGTTCATCCAAACACAGCACACATATACACTTCTGATCAGTGAGGCAGAAAACCTCAAGGAGTTTATCATGTTTTGAGCAGATCATCTCCCGCAGTCGTCCAGTGGCATCAGTCACTTTGTGCCTCTTTTCTTTAAAGAAACTCTCATGTTGTTCAAGGTGATTCTGACAGTAAGAGTTCAGACACACCAGACAGGACTTGATGGCTTTGTGTTTTCTTCCAGTACAGACGTCACACTGCACATCTCCAGCTCCAGCGTAACAGTCAGCAGGAAGTTTACGCTTCTTCGGTTTCTTCAACTTCTCCACCACTTCAGTCAGCATGGTGTTTTTAGCTAAAGCAGGTCTTGGACTGAAGGTCTGTCTGCATTGAGGGCAGCTGTAGACTCTCTTCTGATCCCAGCAGCCTGTAATACAGCTCATACAGTAACTGTGTCCACAGGGAATGGTCACTGGATCCTTCAGAAGATTCAGACACAGATTTTACTGCATGAATACAGAGACACAAACACACAACAGCTAAACTACACTTCAGATTCGCTTTACTTGAAATCATGTGATTCATGTTTCCTGGTTCTGTGTTTGAGTGAGGTGTGCAAAATAGGTGTGTCTGTAAAGCAGCGTGACGAGGCATGATGTTAATAACAGTCAACGGTGTCAAAAAGTGAAATGGTGTTTATCTTTTGTGATCCCGTAGTCCCAAAATTGTGCAAAAAATATTTACAAGACCAGAAAAAAACAATGACACACACACACACACACGCCTTTTCAAGGTGCTACAAGTATTAATACCACAGACTACAAGGTACTGCTTAAGTGTAAAACAGTAAGACGGGGAAAAAAAAACATGAAAACGAACAATGCTTGTGTGAAAATTGTGCGACGTTGTGCTAACTTCATATATTCAGAAAATGTTTAGCCTAAAGCTTTGCAAAGTCTAAAAATATTTTACCATGTAAGCAGTTATTAGTCATGTAGTTTAATTATGACCCTTTTAAAAGGCAGGTACTGTACACTAAGGCTTTGTTACAGTCATGACTCATGATACTTAGGCTGTATAATTGAGATTTAATTGTGAAAAGTAAACCTTAGAATACATGAAAACAGAAAGCAGTGGCTGACATGGAACAAACAAACTTGGAGCACAAAGAGACATTTATTAAACAGTGAAATATTACAGTATGAAATCCATCCCTCATCCACACTTTATATCTTATGCTGGGTTTTCAGCAGAACATAAACGTGTCTAGAAACAGCAGTTACATTTATGAAGACAGAATATTACCATCTAATAATATTACCAAACCAAACAATCTTTTGCAGAAACCGCAGAAATATACGCCACCAAAATATTTGCTGCCAACATTGGTAGTTAAAACTGATCCGATCAAATCTCATCTGTTTTCACAAGTTTGTAGTTGATCTTTGATCCCCTGGATTTGTAGACCATCATTCCACACACCATGGCAACTACAGCTACGACACATCCAGCGACGAAAATAAGGTTCAGGTTCAAGCTTGGACTGATGGCCTCTGGAAACAAATAAGGGACATTAGCATTTAAAACACCTTACTTTTTGATTGCACAATCTGCGTAAACTACCATGGTAAAGATAGGACGTACCAGTAAGTGATGCGCTCCTCTTCAGCCGCAGGGGTCCCTGGGAAATAAAGTGACTTCCGGTCTGGATGGCAGCTTCTCTTTTGTGAACATGCGAGGATGGTGCAACGACTGTGCCGTTGGTGCAGCCCTGAGCGCAGCGAGTGTTGGGATTGTTGGCTTGACATATGATAATGGAGCAGCTGATGAACACCTAGAGAGGAAAACCATGACAATTTAAAAAAAAACATTCATTATTCCAGTAAAACTGGGCATTTGTGCCATTGTTGTGTCTTTCTTTTTTTCCATCCTTACCTGGTCATATTGTCCAATAAACTTGAAGGCCTCCATACTGAACTTGATATTGGGAACGTGAATTGTGTAGATGTTAACAGTTTCATCAGCCGCGCATCTGAAATACATTGACAAATTGGATTTAAATTAATTTGTCTGAGAATGGCACTGCTGCCAAATCATTTCATTGGACATTTACATTACATTCTTAAAAATAAAGGTTCTTTTTTGGCATTTGAAGAACCTTTAACATCCATTGCATTATGTACTCAACCGTGTAGTATAGGAATTTTTTTTAAGGTTATTTTGTCATTTAAAATTGGAGTCTGATGCCCCTCCCACTGCTACTAATTAAAGTTGCAACAGTTGAGTGCAAGAAGTGTCCAACATTCCACACTTCGTTTTTTCAGGTGCAGAATCCGGGTATAGAATAGTGCATAAGTAATTTGGGACGCACCTATATTTTGTATATTTGTATGTTTTGAGTTGCTAACATAATGTATACTACATTATATTACATTATTATCATTGAAGGACTGTTTATGTTGGCCTTTTTATGAGATCAGCTACAACAGGGAAGGTGATTCTTGTGCCAAACATGACTGATTTAACTTGAAACAACATTTAATGAAACATAAAGCTTTTTTTTTGTATGATTTGGAGTGTTTTT
Organism: Elopichthys bambusa; assembly: GCA_037101425.1. Lineage (NCBI taxonomy): Eukaryota > Metazoa > Chordata > Actinopteri > Cypriniformes > Xenocyprididae > Elopichthys > Elopichthys bambusa. Next base: position 3,976,429 of record CM074453.1, on the reverse strand, counting down.
AGAGTCTTACCCATTTGTGATGATGGGATAAGAGATGGGATAATTGGGATTATCATAAGGTGTAGCTACACAGGACTCGAGGAAGACCTCAGTGTTTTGCACTACATTGACAGGTGCGATCTCCATGTAGATTGTCTGTCCTACGTCATAGTCCAGAGGATAGGTGTTGGGGCTTCTCATGTTTATGAAATTAATAGACTGATAAAACTCAAACTGATAGCTGAATGAGCCAAAGCCTCTCTCAGTGAAGTTGACAGCTGGCCTGTGAGCATTAAACATTGTGGTGATGCTGCTCTTTTTCTGGTACTTGCACATTACTTCAATTTCAATGTCATTTTTCCTGGTTATGATGTCGTGTGGATTATCAAAAGTAACAATCGTGTTCTTGAAGAGGAGATGTTCCTCTGTCTCCTACAAAGAAACAAATATAAAAGTAGTTTTAGATGCATGGAAAACTTTTTATTATTATTTATGTCTATTGAAACTCATTGAACTCCTTACTTCGATTTGAGTACCGCATCCATTTAGAGAGAAAGTTGTAAACACATGCGTGGTATTGGAAGAAACTAAACAGGAAACATTGTTGTTCAGCCGCAAGTGATCTCCATGGAGTCCTGCAATAGTGGCTCTTTCTACCGACACCGACATTGTGTCTCTAGAGCAAGTTACGTGTGCTCTTGGACCTTGAACAAAAAAAGAACAATGGTAAATATGCAGATGTATAAACTTCCTTTTTCCTTCAAGGATACTACAGAAGTATTAAGAATTTAAACATCAAATGTCAAGAAGGATTTCACTAAATGATGTAAATACCTTCAGCCTCCACCACGACAATAACACACCTCATCTCAGACTGATAGATCCTAGACCTAAAATATTAAGACGATTAATTAATTCATTTTATATGGCACATTTTGATTAAAGTAATCTAACTGTGTAATCATACCCATGTTGGCCCTCAGCAATGAAGCAAATTGGAAAGTGTTGGCCATAATTCTCTGATGTTGGTGTCCAGTTGATCACATACTCTCCAGTGGTGGTGGTCTCCTTTGTGCTGTTCAGAGGTCCACTAAAGACCACATCTGTGATGCTGGACAATCAGGAAAAAAAAGGAAAAATAGATACACATGTATCAGTTTAGAAACTGAACTAAAATGTACATGTTTTTGAAGTTATAGTGAAGATTTAGTTCAGTGGTTCTTAACCTTTTTGACTCCAAGGCCCCTCACCATCCACAACAATATTCAAATTTACACAAATTAGTACTGTCCATAGATTAAAGTGGTCCTATTATACTTTGTTTTCATTTTCAACTTCTTTAGTGTGTAAAGTTACAAAAAAGTCCCTCCAGCGGGAGTTTTTCTCTATATCAGAACACACTGTTTCTGAACACCCTGAAACGCCTCCATTGTAGTCTTGAGTTTTCTTTTCGGGAACGAATATGTCACAATATTTCTCGTTTAAATAATTCCAGCCCAAGGCATACGCAAAATAAAGGGACAGGGCCTGGTTGAGTTAGTTAGTAGTGTGTTGAAACTCTCAGTTATGGTAATTATTTTTTTTTTTTTATTATTGAAAATCTAGTTTGAGCTCAGAGGGAAGGATGAAGATCTAGATTTGTCTAATCCGTGCTCAAAGAAAAGTGTTGACTGTGATCAGACATTTCCATCATACCTTGAGTAGGTTGCACTTGCCATTACTCTGATCTCTAGCTCTTGATTGACACGAGCCTGTAGGTGTTCTCCATGATGAGGTGTTGGGTGGATGAACCGAGGTAGATATTCACCCTCAATGCAAGATGGTGCTGAAGCCTCCACTAAACCCAAAACATAACATGAAGGTTGTTGCAGAGCATCACAATTAAAAGACTAGGTGACACTTTATTTTAGGTTACGCAGTTTTAAGGTACACATTTACTACATGTACTTACTCTAGTATTAACAGTAAATTATGCATAATTACAAGTATAACCCTAAACCAAACCCTAACCGTAGTTCTATAGTAAGTACATGTAATTAATTAAAGGGGTCCTTGATTATAATTTCAATATTTTAACTTTAGTTAGTGTGTAATGTTGCTGTTTGAGCATAAACAACACTTTTGGTTTGCAAAGTGCCCCGAAGAACACGCAACAAAGGGGGTGAGGCTATGTTGGGCTGCTTTAGAGAAGAGGAAGAGTTGTTGTAGTAGAGTGTTATTACGATGCAGTCCTTTTACGCTGGACTGCTTCACAAACGAGGGTCATTTCAACACTAGATTTGCACAAAAGATTAACATGATGGTACATACTAGTAGATAGTAGAGTTGAATCAACACAGCAACTACATAAATTTATCCACTAACCATTCAGAAACATCCAGTTTCATTCTAAAAGTTGTAACTTCTTCCTGAGTCTCTCCATCAGTGTCCGACTCCAGTTTGAACAATGTAAGGCTGAACACCATTAATGACAATCGCCATTTTGGCTGCATGAGATTCTCCAGCTTTGTTGTTGTTGAGCAACCCAAGTGCAAACTGTTAAAGCTCCGCCCTCTTCTGGAAAGGGGACTGGGAGCAGCTGCTCATTTGCATTTAAAGTGACACACAAAAACTGTGTGTTTTTGCTCACACCCAAATAGGGGTAAATTTGACAAGCTATAATAAATAATCTGTGGGGTATTTTGAGCCGAAACTTCACAGACACATTCTGGGGACACCAGAGACTTATAACACATCTTGTGAAAAGAGGGTTAGATAGGTCCCCTTTAATATTACTCAGTACTTATGTGAGTAAGTACAGTGTAACTACGTCACCCTAAAATAAAGTGTAACCAAAGACTGACTTCAGTACTGAACGGTACCTTCTAAAGCAAACTGTAGTGGTATTTTGCTCAATGGTGGATTGGCAGATGCACTGACAAACGGGGTTCTGACCGCTGGAGCCATGGCATTGTAGTTTAGAGCGATGTTCTGGTTGGGATAGTCTTCCATGACCAACTCAAATGCATAAACACCACGTGCTGCAGAGATGCCATTTGACAGAGTACATGTGCTCTGGGAACGAGAAAGATTTGAACAGTGAATGATACATTCAGCAGCAACCAAGTCAGCTAAGAACATGTGGAAGAATGAAAGGAAACACTTCTTATTTTTGTATAATGATCAACTCTGAACACAGATTGTTGTACATTGTTCCTTGCTTATTCTCACCTGGTTCAAAGTAAATCCTGCATGTTGGTTGCACATTCCACACTCATTTGCACTGAAATCTCCATATCTACACCTGACCTGATCATGATCTGGATCACAGGACAACAGATTGTAGTTCCTGGGGCAGTTCTGAGGGACTCTAGAAACAATCCAAAATCAGTCATCTTGAAATGAGTTTGACTTTTTTATCATTTAGTACACAGACTTCAAGAAGTACTTTGATACATTTACACACAAACATTGTTGCAATGAATTTACAACAACTGGTCCTAAGGTGACTTTTACTGGATAATAATAATAATAACAATAAATGATAGGTATGATAGTAAATAAAATAGTAATATATATATATATATATATATATATATGTACTATATATATATATGTACTATATATATTGTATATATACAATATACATCTAAAATTTCATAAATAATACATTTCACTGACATTGTAACATGTTGGTTAGACAAATGGTTAACAGCGTAGGTCAGTGAGAGATGATCTCAGACCAGATTTTTTTTTTTTTTTTTAAGATTCCTCAAAGTATATGATTTCCTAAAAGCATAGTATTTAATGCTAAAATTATAAATTGGACTAAAAATAGATGGCACATCTAAGGTGAAATGATTAAAGAATGGAAGTTGTACATTCAAGAAGACTGAAAAAGAGGAGTTTCAATAGTGCTGCATTGCAAAATTAAGACAAACTGATTTTACCTGACAATGGGAAGCGTGGTGGCGACTGGAGATCTGTTGGGCTGAGAAGTGTCAGATCTCACTCCAAGGTCAATATGTGTGAGAAGTCTCCAGTTCCCGACAGTTGTGACTGTGTTATAGATCCAGCAGCAACTACTTTGCCTGTTGACATAAGCACATATTTTTCCATTTGAAATAAATTCGTTTTATACTACCTTCAGACCTATAAGATAATGGTGTATCAGATTAGTCTTATTCCTTTGCATTAGTGCTTACTGCAGCTCAAATGGGCTGTTGTTGGGGACGGTTCTCTTCATGACTCCCTCAGTCTGGCACCAACCACCACCATTAGAGCTGCTGTCCACTTGACCACTCACATAACTTTTACTGCCACAGTTTCCAGACCCGCAATACCAGTTATCATAAGAATAACAACTATGATAGGCCTCCTTAAAGCGGATATCCACCTGAAATAAAGCATTTGTAAGTAACTTCTCAACATCCTTAAAGGTTCTAGAATACTATTTTCATAAACATTTTGGAATATTGCAGATTTCCTTGTCTTGCTTAGGGTAATTTCATGACTATGTATCCTAAATACACAAAATATATAATATTTTCACACATTTGGCTTAATTTGACAAAATTACAGACTGATTTTAAATGGCACACAATTAAAATATTATGTGATATTTTCCAAACGGATCATAATATAAAGTAATTATTATATTATCATAAAATATAACATTATTTTAAATATTTAATGAAAATGCTTTTCATATTTTAAGATTTGAAGTCTGGGTCTAAGACATTGATTAAATAATAAAATCTATACATACTAAATAGTATTTGAAAAGTATTATAATTATTACTATTATGAAAGCATTTTCAATTATGGTAACACTTTACAATAATGTTTCATTAGTTAACATTACACTGTACAAAAAAAATATTTTCATGATTTGTATTCATAACATTTTTTCTTTTGCCAAATCAAATTAGATAATTAATGCAGTTCAGAGAAGTTTCTGTTGATAAAACCAATTGTATTAACTCAACTTTTTAATTTCAATGAACTCAGAATTGCCTTGGAATACGCAGCATTATTCAATGTGTTGACGTAATTCAACTGAAACAGAAAGACAGGGTGGGACATATCGAACAGCCCCACCCCTTTTTTAAAATAGCCATTGAGTTTTGTTTATACCACAGCTCGGCCAGAGCCATTAAACTCTGTAAAACCTAAGTTTCCTTCTAATCTCTTACCATTTCTCTTCCTAATCTCCTCTATATCACTTTAAAATACAGCATTCTGTGCAGAATTCATATGGGTCCGATATATTTTGTGGTCTGAGCTGACTTGCGCATATGATCCGCTCTGTGCTCTCATGTCTCTGGACCGGAGCAGACTTTGCTTGCACTACGGCGGTTCGTGTGACACTAAGGGGAAAACGGACTTCATTCACGTCAATGGAAAGCATATGTACACTGTCTGAATCGTTCCCTATCCCCTATTTAGTGCACTATGTTGAAGTATGTAGTGATGTCATGAAAATCCATGAACCATTTTAGCAAAAGTGAGAGACTGTATGTTTTGAATGCTTAAATCTCCTGAATGCGAATTTTGTCATTGTTATGGAACACACCAGCTTATTCAAAACCTTAAGGCTAACATATTCATACTAAAAGCTAAAAAACTTAAATTTTGATTTCAGTGGGACTTTAAGGCTATACCAGGTAACTTACTTTTTCAAGTTAAACCAACAATTCTTTTTTTTACAGTGAAGTTAACTACATTAGTTTACATGAACTAAAAATTAACAATACTTCTACAATACTTATTAATCTTAGTTAATGTTCATTTCAACATTTATTAATACATTATTAAAATCAGATGTTGTATTTGTTAACATTAGTTAATGCACTGTGAACTGACATTAACAAACAATGAACAGCTGGATTTTTACTAACATTTACAAACATTAATAAATACTGCAACAAATGTATTGATCATTGTTAGTTTATGTTAGTTAATACATTAACTAATGTTAACAAATGAGAGCTTATTGTAAAGTGTTACCAAAATTATGATATTTTATTGTGACAGTTTATATATTTATATACAGAAGTTAAAAAATACAAAAATCCCCTTGCACATAAATGTGAACCTAATTGGAAAAACACCTGTTCATGGTTGTAAATTAAGGTCTCACCTCGTAGGAACCATCAGGATTCTTTCTGGAGCTGAAGGTCATTGAGCCTCCATAGAAGTGAGAGGCAGTGGCTGTGGACGCCAGCAGAAGCAGGGATGAGAGCAGAGCAGAAGCACACATGATGCTCATGACTGTGGTTTCCTCGCTGATCACTGCGCTGCCCTTTTAAAGGACCTGATGGAGGAAGTTATCGAAAAAAAAAAAAAAGATTCATTACAATAAAGATTTCCAAGGAAAGACAAATGATATCTCACTTCTACTTCTAACCTAAGAATGATTGGCATGCAATTGTTTTGCAGGTCCATTGCATCTCTGTACAATTACACTCTGCTTGGAAATTCTGATCAAGAGTTTCATTTTTTAATGATTTCCACTTAGTAATTTTTGTGCTTCAGCTTAAACAGAAAAAGATGCCTTGTAATCAAAGGTATATAAATCATGTTTTATGCACTCACGAATAATGTTGTTAAATCTTTAGTTGTCATGACACTAAATGAGGGAACATATGTTTTGTACCTTTGTAAAACACTGACAACCACCAAACACAGAGGTTAGAGGTTGACAAGCAGCTTTTTCACTGTAAATTATACAATGAGGTTGTTTTTCACTTCCAAAAACTGTAAAATTAATGGTATTTTACTGTAAAATCACATTAAATGTACTTTTAGATCTATTACAGTTATTCACCATATATAGTACGGAAACTTTCTTTAAAACAATGAACTGTTTTTCACTGTAGCATTTTTACAGTCTTTTACCATTAAAATCACGTCATTTTTTACAGTTTATAAATATTTATGCAAGTGACATAAAGTAGGATTTTAGAACAGTAAACATTCAGATTTTAGTTTTTCAAAGAAAGTGTTTGTTTGTCTTGTATCTTTCTAGTAATGGTATCAGTCTCAAACAGGTTTTTTTTAGTAGTTTGCCAGGTATTCTTAGGTAGATGAGAAACTTAGTTGAAGAGGTTGTTCCCCATTATTAAGCAAATCGATTCTCATGAAATATAAGGAGGAAAAGTGATTCAGTGATTTAGAGCACAGAAGAACCCAGTCAGATAAAGGCTTATTAAGGAAAGTTTCTGTCAAACAAATTAATCATATTAAAAGGGCATCTGTTTAAAAAACAAACAAACAAACAACAAAAAAGTCACTGTTGAGCAGTAAACAGGTTTTTGAAACAGCTGGTGTATCTGAAGTCTCAAGAATCTCTCCATGCGGGCTGGCAGTCGTGCATAAAGTTGCATTTTAGCCACCCCTAATCAAACCTCACAAAGAGAAACCTTTATAGCTGCACTTCTAATACAATTAATTTGTTGGACAGAAACTTCCCTTAATAAGCCTTTGTCTGACTGGTTTATTCTGTCCTCTACATCACTCACAAAACTTTTGACAGCTCGACAATCTCTATTCAGTTTTTGCAAAATATTACTTGTTTTTATGCCTTTTGCGAGACGTTGCACCATTTCATGCTTTTCATCTTCAGAAAGATCTTTCTTTGCATGAGAACTGTGACATGCTTAATGATGTGGAACAAACTCTTTAAGTAGGTTTCCCATTTACCTAAGAAGACCTGGCACTTAAATCTGTCTGAGATTGATAGCATTAATCTAAAAAGCTATGAGAATTAAAACAAACAAACACTTTCTTAACCCTTAAAGACTTAGAGCATTTTTGGGGCCTGCACTTTTCTCTGGTTTTCTAACCCATTCTAGCAGTCAGCATCAAGTGCCATATATCATTTGAAACAGGACAACTTGAAGGTTCAGTTTAGCTAATTTAAAGTAGCAATTTTACATTTATTTTGTCTGAGAATGGATAAAAGTCCCAGAACTCCCAAAAAAACGCCAGCAAAAATCTAGTGTTTTTCACTGTAAACTCACAAGAAACCTCATGAAGTTAGATTTTTTTTTCTTTCAAAAAGTTATATTTGGATGTTTTAAACATCCAGATGAAATTTTGTATAAATTTAACAATCTCTAAGCAAGTTATAGCCATTTGTTACAATATTACTCTAAATAAAACTACAATATTACTCTTTAGGGATAAACAGGTGTACTTTATTTATTGATAATGTGTGCTCGCTCAGGTACTGGGGAGCTAAACCATTTAGTGCTTTGTAAGTAATTAGCAAGATTTTAAAATCTATACGATGTTTAACAGGAAGCCAATGCAGTGTTGACAGAACTGGGCTAATATGGTCATACTTCCTAGTTCTAGTAAGAACTCTAGCTGCTGCATTTTGTACGAGCTGTAGTTTATTTATCAGGCGAGCAGAACAACCACCCAGTAAAGCGTTACAGTAATCTAGCCTTGAGGTCATGAACGCATGGACTAACTGTTCCGCATTTGTCATCGAGAGCATGTCGTAATTTAGATATATTTTTAAGATGGAAGAATGCGGTTTTACAGATGCTAGAAACATGGCCTTCAAATGAAAGATTGGTATCAAAGAGCACACCCAGGTTCCTAACTGATGACGAAGACTTAACAGAGCAGCCATCAAGTGTTAGACAATATTCTAGGTTATTACGTGAAGAAATTTTTGGTCCAAAAATTAGAATATCTGTTTTTTCTGAATTTAGTAGTAGGAAATTACTGGTCATCCAATTTTTTATATCAGCTATGCATTCCGTTAATTTTGTGAATTGGTAAGTTTTGTCAGGGCGCGAAGAAATATAGAGCTGAGTATCATCAGCGTAACAGTGAAAACTAACGCCATGCTTCCTAATGATATCTCCCAAGGGTAGCATGTACAGAGTGAAAAGCAATGGTCCTAGTACTCCATATTCAACTTATGATCGATATGACCTCTCTTCATTTACTGCTACAAACTGATAACGGTCAGATAAGTATGATTTGAACCATGACAATGCAATTCCACTAATGCCAATATAATTTTCGAGTCTATTTAAAAGAATATTGTGATCAATAGTGTAAAATGCAGCACTAAGAGCAAATCATTAGTAACTCTAATGAGAGCAGTCTCAGTACTATGGTACGGTCTAAATACTGACTGGAAATCCTCATAGATACTATTTCTTTCTAAAAAGGAACATAGTTGTGATGATACTGCCTTTTCTAGTATTTTTGACATAAAAGTGAGATTTGAGATCGGCCTGTAATTGACTAATTCTCTAGGATCAAGTTGTGGTTTTTTAATAAGAGGTTTAATAATAGCCAGCTTAAAAGTTTTTGGTACGTATCCTAGTGATAAAGAGGAATTAACAATATTAAGAAGAGAATCTATGACCTCTGGAAGCATCTCTTTCAATAGCTTAGTCGGTATAGGGTCTAACATACATGTTGATTTTGATGATTTAACAAGTTTAGACAATTCTTCCTCTCTTAAAGCAGTAAATGAATTGAATTTTTCCCCAGGGACACTACAATGCACTGTCTGACGCAATATTTTATTAGACGGTTGCATGGTTATAATTTTTTTTTCTAATATTATCAATCTTGCAAGTAAAGAAGTTCATAAGGTCATTACTGCTGTGCTCTTTGGAAACATCAGAAGTTGAAGCTTTATTTCTTGTTAATTTAGCCACTGTATCAAATAAATACCCAGGGTTTTGTTTATTTTCTTCTAAAAGTTTTGAAAAATAGGCAGATCTAGCAGATTTTAAGGCCTTTCTGTACTCAATCATTCTCTCTCTCTCCACAAAATGCGAAATACTTCTAGTTTTCTTCCAGCTGTGCTCCATTTTTCTGGCTGCTACCTTTAGGGCCCGAGTGTGCTCATTGTACCATGGCGTTGGATTAATTTCCTTAATCTTTTTTAAACGCAAAGGAGCAACTGAGTCTAATGTGCTGGAAAAGACAGAGGCAATAGTTTCTGTTGCAACATCGAGGTCTTCTAAGCTGTCTGGTATGCTAAGGCGATGAAATTGATCAGGAAGATTATTTATAAAGCGTTCTTTAGTGGTAAAAATGATAGTTCTACCAAATTTATGGCAGGGAGGCAGTTTAGCTGTTTTGACTAAATGTAGTATACACGAGACTAGATAATGATCTGAGATGTCGTCACTCTGCTGCAGAATTTCAACGGCATCAATATCAATTCCATGTGACAATATTAGATCTAAGGTATGGTTACGACAATGAGTGGGTCCTGACACGTGTTGTTTAACACCAATAGAGTTTAGAATGTCTGCAAATGCCAATCCCAATGAGTCTTTTTCATTATCTACATGGATATTAAAGTCACCAACAACAAGGACTTTATCTGCAGCTAACTCCGATAGAAAATCAGCAAATTCTTTGATAAAGTCTGTATGGTGTCCTGGTGGGCTGTATACAGTAGCCAACACAAATGTCAACTTACATAATGTTACGTAAAGTACCATCACTTCGAAGGAATTATATTTGAGAGACTTTTGACTAATACTGTAAATATTACTATAAATTACAGCAACACCTCCCCCTTTGCCTTTCTGACGAGGATTGTGTCGATAATCATAACCTTGAGGGCTAGACTCATTTAAAGTAATGTAATCGTCTGGTTTTAGCCAAGTTTCTGTCAAACACAGCACATCTAGATTATTGTCTGTGATAATATCATTTACAATAAGTGATTTTGAAGAAATGGATCTAATATTTAACAACCCAAGCTTTATCATTTGTTTATCATTATTATCTCTTTTTTATTTGTTGAACATCAATTAAATTTTTACCATTAAATGGGTTTGGAAGTTTTTTGTTTTTACTAATTCGGGGTACAGACACAGTCTCTATGTGATAATATCTAGGTGTAAGAGTTTCTATGTGTTGGGAATTATCTGACTTCTGTAACGTGAGGCAGCTAGCAGACGGTCAGTTTAGCTGTCTGCTTCCTGACCTGGGCCCCAGTTTGTCATGTTTCAGCTCTAAGACTATGTGCCATATTACTAGAGAGAAGAGCAGCACCATCCCGAGAGGGATAAATACCATCTCTTTTCAACAGGTCAGGTCTGCCCCAAAAACTTTTCCAATTGTCTATGAAACCTATATTATTTTGCGGACACCACTTAGACAGCCAGCCATTGAGTGACGACAATCTGCTAACTATCTCATCACTCCGACGAACAGGAAGGGGACCAGAGCAAATTACTTCTCCTGACATTGTACTTGCGAGTTCACACACCTCTTTAATGTTCATTTTAGTGATCTCCGACTGGCGAAGTCGAACATCATTAGTGCCGACGTGAATAATAATTTTAGAGTATTTACAATTAGCATTAGCCAGCACTTTTAAATTTGCTTTGATGTCAGGTGCTCTGGCTCCCGGCAAACGTGACTATGGTGGCTGGTGTCTCTATTTTCACGTTTCGTGTAATAGAATCGCCAATAACTAGGGCACTTTCAACAGGATTCTCAGTGGGTGCGTCACTGAATGGGAAGAACCTGTTTGATGTTCTTATTGGAACGGAAGAGTGGTGTTTTCCATGGCTAGGCCGCCTCACCATTACCCAAGTGCCCTGCTGCATGGGCTCTACAGCCGTAACCGAACAATGTACAGACTTCACTAAGCTAATTGCATCCAAAACAGTATCTGAAGCCCTTGCATTCTTACTATCCTCGATTAAAGTTTGGATGCGTGTCTCTAATTCTGACATTCTCTCTGTCAGCCTGACTATTTCCCTACATTTATGACATGTAAATCCCTCGTCGCAAAGCAATAGTGCTTTGGAAGCAGCCATACTCCGGGTCGAGTGAGCTTGAACAGCCAAGGGTGAAGGCTGACCAGCCGACTCGTAAGCAAGTGAGATGGCCTCAACCACCCACTTGCTCATCCTCTGCTTAGATGCGGGGTGACCTTTCCTAGGTGACCCGAAACAAACATACAATTGTTCAGCTAAGGCCGCCACTTACACCTTTATTGTGGAGGGGGATAGCCCTGTGGAAAATCTTTTCTGTAGGAACTCCCAGCACCACACCAATGGGGCAGTTAACTGGGTCCCACTGGTGATTTCCACACCATGAAGTGAATAATCTCCACTTCAAGGCATAGAGTTTCCTCATGGAGGGAGCTCTGGAGTGGAGGATGGTCTCAACAACCTCAGTTGAGAGACCTGAACTCATGAGCTGGGCCCCCTCAGAGGCCAAGCCCATAGTTTCCACAACTCTGGGCGGGGGTGAAGGATCGACCCGCTTGCCTGAGAGAGAAGGTCCTTCCTGATCTGAATATACATTGGAGAGCCGTCTAGCAAGGATATCAGGTCCGAGAACCATACTCAGGCCAGCCAGAACGGGGCCACTAGCAACAGACGGAGCCCGTCTTGGCGAACTTTCTCCAGAACTCACGGTAGCAGCGCAATCGGGGGAAATGCGTACAGATGTAGCCTTGGCCACGCCTGTACCATAGCGTCCAGCCCCAGAGGTGCTGGGTTTGTCATGGAGAACCATAACAGGCAGTGAGTCGTCTCTCGAGATGCAAACAGATCCACCTCAGCTCGAGCAAAGTTTTCCCACAGGAGCTCCACCACCTCAGGGTGAAGTCTCCATTCCCCGGGCCTCGGCCCCTGCCTTCTCAGGATGTCTGCTCCCAAATTGAGGTACCCTGGGATATAAACTGCCTTGATTGAGTGCAGCTTCCTTTGGGTCGACAGGAGGATCTGATGAGCCAGTCTGTATAACAGGCGCAACCTCAGACCCCCCTGATGATTTATGTACGAGACCACCGATGTGTTGTCTGAGCGAAAAGTACATGATGGCCTCTGAGGTCTGGAAGGAAGTGTCTGAAAACAGAGCCTGAAACACCGCCAACATCTCCAGTTTTATGTGCCAGGTGAGATGATGGTCCTGCCATAGACCCCGAGCAGAGCGACCACTCATGATCGCCCCCCAGCCCGTGAGGGATGCATCTGTCGTTAGCGTGACGTAAAGACCAAGAGCACCCAACACAGGTTCCTGGGATAGAAACCAAGGTTGTTTCCATGTGACTAGGGCACAGAGGCAATGCCGCATGACCCTGATCACACGAAAAGGATTCCCCCTTGGCGAGAACCCCTTGGTTTTGAGCTACCACTGCAATGGTCTCATGTTCAGCAGGCCAAAAGGTATCACGTTGGATGCTGCTGCCATAAGACCTAACAGCCTCTGAAACTGTTTGACAGTGAGTGACTGGCCTAGTTTTATGTCTGTTACAGCTGAGAGAATCGATGCTATGCGAACAGGTGGCAGACGAACACGCATGACAATCAAATCCCATACCACGCCTAGATAAGTGGTTCTCTGAACAGGAGAAAGCACACTTATCTTTGCGTTTAGCCTTAACCCCAACTTCTTCATGTGAGCCATGAAGATGTTGAACCGCCAACTGCTCTGATTGAGCCAGAATCAACCAGTCGTCGATGTAGTTTAGAATGCGGATGCCCTGCATACGCAAGGGCGTCAGAGCCGCGTCTACACATTTGGTGAAGGTGTGGGGTGACAGTGCTAGACCGAAAGGAAGAACCCGATATTGGTATGCTTCGCCCCTGAAAGCAAACCTCAGGAACTTCCTGTGTTGTGGGAGGATGGATACATGGAAATATGCGTCTTTTAGATCTATCGTGACAAACCAGTCCTCGGACCTGATTTGTGACACGATGTGATTGACTGTGAGCATCTTGAACTTGAGCTTTGCTACAGTGCAATTTAACTGACATAGATCTAAAATCGGACGCAACCCCCCATCTTTTTTTGGAACAATGAAGTACGGACTGTAAAATCCTGACTACCTGCTGGGAGAAGGGACCCTTTCTATTTCACATTTGGTGTGTATCCCCACCCGTAATAAAACGAGCGCAGGGATGAACACACTTCCTGAAATGTTGTTCGCTTGCCATGATACATATATATATATATATATATATATATATATATATATATGAATGAGGACAGACAACAATAAATAGGACAAACGATTTCACATGTAGTGCTTGCTGAAGGCACAGAAGCTGAATGAATGGGTTTTCAGGTAGGCTTTATAGTTTCCTTGTCAGTGACGTCACCCGCCTATGACGTTCCGTCATTCTGTTGGACTGATTTCATACGTGCTTCACAACACAATCACTCAGAAGTGTTCCCGCAGCACTTCGACGCAGCTTGAGGTCCCTTGAAAAGGGAACTTACTGATATGTCACTTATGCATTATTATAGCATCAAATGAAGTACTAAATCTAGTGAAAACCCTGTGAAAGAGTTGTATTTTGGAACCTTGGCATGGATCAGAGATCATTTTTGCTGCTCTGGTATACTTTCATCCAAATTTGTAATTGTTACATCTAAGAAACAGATGAAACAACGTGAAATTAGAACCCTAATCTAACCCTAATCTAATCTTCTACTAACATGAACAAGGGTAGAACACAAACATATTAAATGACAGCACATATTTACCAGACACTTTCAAGCATAAACTCAAATAAGATAAGATAAGATAAGATAAGATAAGATAAGATAAGATAAGATAAGATAAGATAAGATAAGATAAGATAAGATGAGATAAGATGTTCAAGATAAAACTTTGGTTAAAAGCTGCCAAGATCTGTAACCATATCAGTGCAGCATTCCATCTTCTACTATTACAGAAGTACAAAACCTCACAGAAGGATAAATTACAGTCCTTACACAATGGCTTTCTTTGTAAAAAGAAGAAACTCATATTGTAATGTAGAGCGACAGCTCATGTTTCTGTTATAATAAAGCACTTTATAAATTAATTTATATGGTTCTTATCACAATTTAGACATTTAAATTGATCTGTTCCATGTTTCACTACATGCTTTTTCAGTTGTCATTTTACGTAACACATTTATAAACAAAAGGTCAAATGAATTAAATTATATTTTAAATTATAATTTATATACAGTAATTAATTATAATTGAATAATAATTAATAATGTAATACTGAAGTCATAAAAGAAATAAAATAAAATAGAATTTTAGAACTACTTATATACAAAAAGAACTTAAAATTTAAATTCAGAGTTTTAGATACTAGAATAACTGGATAAACAAGTAGGAGGCAGGGAGCATTTATGGGAACATTGGAGCAGAACAGCTTTGCTTTTTTTTGAATGGTTTTGAAGACTGGCTGCATGTTCATGATTTAGAAAAATTAAATGTAAAAAGGTTTTGGCAATGCATGTGTCAAGAAATCCCGGAGGCTCAATTTATGACTTTGGAAGTTAGACTGGCTGTCATGTTTGTAATTAGCAAGCAGGGGGGAAAAATAAATTAAGAATTAAAATAAATTAATATAAAATAAAAATAGACAAGGGACACTTCTGTCACATTTAAAGATGTGTGAATGTTTAAGTAATGTGTTTCGTTTGCTGTCACGGCTGGTTGCAAAGGAAGGAGAGTTAAGGCAAGGATCTAAGCACAAACAGTACTTTAATAACCTAAACAAAATATTAAGGCGAAAAACAAAACAAAAACTGGTACAGTCAAGAAAAACAAGCCAATGATGGTGGGGGAATGGGGACTTCTGGCGGCACTCAGGGGAAGCGACCCATTCAGCGGATGTTAGCCCACTGCATGAGTGACTTTTGATGTCAGGAGGCAAAGTACGTCGTGGTCTGCCCCTACCCCTTGGGTCATCCCCTTGGGCGGAGACCCAAGAACACTCCTCAGGTCCAAAGCCCTCCCAATCCACCAGATATTGTAGCACACAACCTTGACATCTGGAGTCAAGGAGCTTGTGGAACGCCTCCTCGCCATCTATGATCTACCCTCCCTCGGCCCACCAGCAGGTTTGAGTAAAGAAACATGAAATGTAGGAGAAATACAATAATGAGCTGGGAGTTGAAGTCTGAAAGATACTGGAGTTATTTGTTTCATGATCTTAAAAGGATCCGCATACCTTGGGTTTAGTTTCTTACAGGGAAACCAGAGTCATAGTTCTCATTTAGATAGCTGAGATAGGTTGGTAACCAAGGATGCATTTAAAAGAGGTGAGGCAAAAGCCTGTTGGGTGGAGTTAGATTTCTTATTTGTTTTATGAAAGAGGGATGTGAGAGGGGAGGCCACAGAGTTGAAACTTCTAATGAAACGTCTGTAGAAGTTAGCGAATCCAAGAAATCATTGTAATTCTTTAATGGTAGTTGGTACTATCCAGGTCAGGATGTCTTGGAGTTATCTATGGCTACTCCTTCAGCACTGATGATGTACCCCAGGAAGGAGATGCTGGTTTGGTGGAACTCGCACTTCTCAAACTCTAGTTGGATGTTGGTCAACCACTGGATCCATGGTGGGTGAAGTTTTATGTGATGCAGAGGCCTGAGAGTTCCATGTGCAGTTTATCGGTTGCAAAGATCAGAATTACAAAAAACATGCAAATAAAGGCAGCAGAGTGGTGAAGTGGCATGTATTGTTACACACAATGTAATAGTTCAAGTCACACATTGCAGAGAGGGAAAACTGAGTCCAGACACGTATAAACAGTTCAAGAGAATCTGTCAGAGCAAACGTGAAAACAGGTGTGGGTCGATAAACAGGCAAACAGTCCAATAATTCAGAACAAGGGAAAAGGCAAAAATCTAATCCAAAAAAAACAAAAAACAAGCAAGGTCAAATACAGGTAAGTCCAGTCCAAATAATAATCTAAATGCTCAGAGATGTTTGCACAATAAAACAAAACTTCACACTGAGCCAACAGAGCTCTTTAAATAGGGCACCAGATTAGCCTGATGAAAAACAGGTATGATAGTGTCAAAACTCAGGAGATGCGGACCTCTGGTGGTGCTCAGGGGAAGCAACCCATTTAGCGGGTGTTACAATTACCATGGCAAGGCCAGAGGTGGAGCTTGGTGGACCACTGACCATGGCGTCTGGTGGATCGTAAGACTGAGGCCGAGCGAGAGGAAGTGGAGGCAATGGTGGGGCTGGAGGAATAGAGGACCAGGGCGAAGCCGGAGGGTCAGAGGGCCGAGGTGTAGCTGGGAGCTCAGGAGACCGAGATGGAGACAGTGGTGGAGCTGGAGGGATGGAAGACCCCAGTGGAGCCAAAGGGGTTGAAGGTCCTGGTGCAGCCAAAGGCCCAGAAGTCTGTGGAGGAGCCATGGCGACAACAGACCAAGGTGGAGCCAGAGGAATGGGGGAATTGGAATGCCAAGGAAAAATCATGGGCTCGGAGGGCCAAGGTGGAACCAGAGGGTCCGAATATTTAGGCTTTTAGAAAACCACAGTGGAAGTGGCTGGCCAGTAGACTGTGGTCATATCAGTGGAGCAGAAGGGCTGAGGGGAGCCCACAGAGCAAGTGACTGAGGAGGAGTTATGGCTTGGGGACTACACAAAACCAGTGGAGAAGAAAGGATGAGGAAACTGGACTGAACAAGGCAAGCATCCGTGCTGGATGGGACCAGCAGAAAAGGAAGGTCTAGGGCTGCAGATGGAACGAGGACATCTAGGCAGCCGGACGAGACTGGCAGAGCAGGAAGAAGTTTGAAGGTGGGCACAAGGGTGGGGACTGGCTTCATGGCAGTCAGGTCAATCAGCCACTCCTGAATGGGCTGAGCATTGGATGCTGGCTCCGGGACAAACCATGAGGCTGAGGTTCTGTGGAGGCCATGGGCACTGGCTTAGGGTCAGGATCCTCCTCCTCTACTGTGAAGGGGGATCTGCGTGAAAGGATCGTCTTCAGTCGACTGTGTACATACCCTGATGGTATCTCTGCTTTATTGTTAAAATCTTGTGCAGAGGAACTTACTGTGGCATGGTTTGATTCAAAACAATGATTTTAGGCCAGTAGCCTTGACTTCCTATGTAATGAAAAGTTTTGAGAAGTATATAGTGTCCATTTTAAAGACAGAAGTTAACTCTTTACTTGCCCCATTATAATTTGTAATCAGGCAGGGTCATAGTCCAGAAGATGTTTTTAACACTGTCACTTATTTTATTACTAAACATCTGGAAAATCCAAGAGCTTATGCACGGCAATTAAGCCCCACCTTTTAATTCAGAAATTGAAGATGTTTAATGTGAATTCTTTTTTAATTAGTTGGTATTTTTCATTTTTGACTAATCAGACTCAACAGGTTAGAGTCAATCACACTTTATTGGAGCTGAAAAGTATTAGCACAGGTGTTCCACGGGGATGTTAGTTGTCCTATCCTTTTTACATTGTATACCAACAAGTGTTAAAATTGTGATTTTAATAATTTTATAGTGAAATTCTCGGATGACACAGCGATACTTAGTCTTCTATATGAGAATACTGATTTGTCGGTTTACTTTTAAGAGGTATCAAGGTTTGTAGGGGTGTGTGATTTAAATCATCTTATTTTAAATACAAAAAAGACTGAGGAGATGATTTTGGACCCTAGACCATTACTGCAGGTGATCACACACCAGTGTTTATCCATGAAACATCAATTAACCAGGTATGCTCCTACAAGTACCTTGGTATCTATATGGATAATACACTTAATTGTGGGATTCATGTGGATACAGTTTGTTCTTGTGTGCAGCAAAGATTGTATTGTGTTTTTTGCTTGGACTAAGGCTTTATAGAGTGGACCAGAACATCATGTGGTTGTTTTATCAGGCAGTTATAGAGAGTATAATCAGATATGGCATTACAGTATGGTTTGGTAACCTTATAATTCAGGTAAAATCTAACCTTGCACGCTTGGTAAAAAATAGCGATGAATACCACTGGGAGAAAAGACCATTTGTCCCTTGAGTCACTGTATGAACAGTCTGTTCTTAGAGAAGCACAAATCTTAGCTGATCCATTGCATGTACTGCATACTGAGTATGAATTGTTACCTTCTGGAAGAAGGTACAGATTTTCAATGTGTAGGTATAATAATTTTAAGAAGTATTTTATAACTATCTCAATTAAAATGTTAAATGATGAATGAGCGTTATTATTTTATTTAATTCATTTATTTATTTATTTTGTATTGTTGAATCTGTTGTTTATGTTTTTAATGATTGTCAATGTAAACACAGAGTCCAACACAAATTTCCCATTTGGGGACAATACAGTGTATTTCATTTCATTTTATGATAGAATGATCACAGGGACTTATCAGCATAGTGCACAGCATTAACAGGGCTAAAAACTCATGTGTGGTCTAGTTCCATTTTTGAGGACTGTTCTTCTGTCATGGCCAGTTGCCAAGGAAAGAGAGTTAAGGCATAGATCTAAGTGCAAACGGTTATTAATTAATCCAAACAAAAGACTAGAGCACGAAACGAGGGGCAAAAAAACACCATAAATGAAACCATGAGAACAGTCAAAGGACTGAACCAAACAGGGGAATATAAATACACAAGAGGGGTCAAATAATTCACAGGCGGGCCTTATCAACTAATAAGAAACCAAGGACACAGGGATTAAACATAGGTAAAGAAACTACATTCAAAGAACCTAAACACAGACAATATGTGACAGTTGTGGCTACTGCAAGTTTATTATGGCTTTATTTTAAAACACCAGTGGCCTGTTGCACAAAGCCAATTTTAGTTTCTACCCAGGTAAAGTCAAGATTAGTTTGAGCAAACTCTGGTTTTCGGCCTCATGAAGGTGGATTGGTTTTAGCGGGTTTCATTACTATGGTAACTTACGCTACACAGCTAACCTGCTCCGGAGCAGGTTTTATTCTGGGTTAGGGATCGCAAACCAAAACTTGACCAATCAGTTGTGAGTAAAGTGACATGTATCTGATGCAATAAAGCCACTCCCCCTGTATCTCTTGCTCCAAATTAGATTGGTTTATAGTAAAAACATTTTAGAGACAAAATCTTTTGATGCTAATTTATTATATTTGTAATATATGAATTATAATTATGTAGGCTATATATATTATGTAACACATAATATATTCATATAATTATTATATTAATTGACAGTATTAAACTTTGCTCATAAATTAAAATAACTATAATAGGCTACATGCATTAATATATAAAGCTTTAAAACAGGTTAAGCTTACATGTATTCTTTTGTGGTCTTTGTGAAAATATATAAATTATTTGTTTGATTTACATTGATATAGTCAGATATTTTCTTTCAGCAGCCTTCTCAAACTTTCACTGCAGCAGATTTTTTTCATAATGATCTCTTAATCTTCAGAAGAGAAGTGAATTGCACAGCTCAAAAGAAGTGAATCAACTGGACGCTCTCCACGTTCTGTATGATTGGCTGTTTGCCACAAGTCACGCTTTCAGGTGCACGCGCTTCAGAGTTAATCGTAAACTGTGGATTAAACGTGAGATGACAGAGAACGTTTATACCGAGCATTGTGAGCCTGTTGTGAGCCTCATCTAAACCAGGTTGGATTTACAGTTAATCCAAAATTTATTCAGACACCTTGAACATTTCATTCATTAATACAGTTAAGTTAATACAGTGGAGTTAAACTGTGTCAGAAAAAAAATTATCTTAATTATGTCAGATAACACAAGCAAAAGATGGTCAGGTCAAAGTGTCTGAATAATTTTTGGTTCCAAATTTTTATCAATTTTACTGGTAGTCCACTGTATGAAGAATTTTTGGGTATAATATGTCACAGTTTACTTTATTTTGCTATCCTCACTTTAATAAATTACCTATAGTGTCCTGCACCCAATAGTAAAAATATAATAAAAATATAAAAAATGTCTGAATTTTTGGTTTGACCGTATATGGATTTGTCAACTCCAAACCTACTCTGAAACTCAGAGTTTGTTCAACTAGCTTCATGCAACAGGCCTCAGAAGTATTTCCTTTGCAGGTATTTTATCACATGAATGCTAACCATGAACTTATTGTTCTTGTGATTAAGTTTTTATTGTGCAACATCAGCCTTTGAATGCATTTCACTTACCACCATGTAAAGGTTTATCTTTTGCTTCTGGGAAAGAAGAAAATATCCGTAACAGCTTTGGTGAGTTTTTTTTTACATTGCTCATCTGCATTGTACTGCTAAATGTCATGGATTTTAAGTTTGAGGTTTAGTTCCTGGTGTCATGTCTTTGTTATTTCATTTCATTTTCATTTCATTGTTTATTTATAAAGCACATTTAAAAACAACCCAAGGTTGACCAAAGTGCTGTACAGAGCATTATAATCAATACATAAGAGCAAATAGATTACAATCAATAAAATATGATACACAAAAATAAACAATTCATTAATTCTTAAAAGCCACAATAAATAAGTGAGTTTTAAGCTTTGATTTGAAAATAGAGAGAGATGACACTGTTCGGATCGATACCGGTTATTCCATAGTTTGGGGCCTGCTATCACAAAAGCTTGGTTCCCTCTATGTTTTAGCTTAGACCTGTGGAGTAATCCAAGATTCCCAGACCTAAGTGCAAGAACTAGAACCCACAGTGCAAACAGCCGGGTCTAGATGACATTCTTCACACCATAACCTCCACTTAATGGCATACAGTCTCCTTGTGGAAGGAGCTCTGGATTAGAGAATGGTTTCCACCACCTCGGTGGAGAGACGAGCCCCCTCAGTGGCCACGTCCACAGCTTTCACAACTCCGGGTGAGGGTGCAATATCATACCTCCTGCCTGTGACAGGAGGTCGTGTCTGACTGGAATCTCCATAGGGGGACCGTCTAGAAGGGACACCAAGTCCAAAAACCATATTCTGGTCAGCCAGAATGGGGCTATAAGCAACAGCCGAACCCAATCCCGGCGAACCCTCTCCAGAACTCCTGGGAGCAGAACGATTGGGGGAAATGCGTACAGATGCCGCCTCAGCCACGTCTGTACCATAGCAGTGAGGGAGAACCATAACTGACAATGAGTTGACTTCCGAGATGCAAACAGGTCTACTTCTGCACGACCAAAATTTTCCCAAAGGAGCTCCACCCCCTCTGGGTGGAGTCTCCACTCCCTGGGCCTCGGCCCCTGCCTCGACAGGACGCATCCGTCATTAGCATTACGCGGTGACAAGGAGCTCCCAACACAGACCCTTGGGACAGGAACCAAGGCTTTTTTCACATGACTAAGGCATCGTCGCGGTACCAATCGTCGATGGTACGGGAATGCCCTGGAGTCTCAGAGGAGCCAGAGCTACATCCACGCACTTCATGAAAGTTTGTGGGGTGATAAACCTAAGCCGAACGGAAGAACCCGATATTGGTATGCTTCGCCCCTGAAAGCAAACCTCAGGAAGTTCCTGTGTTGAGGATGGATAGATACATGGAAGTACGCGTCCTTGAGATCGATCGTCACAAACCAATCCTCGGACTGGATTTATGACACAATCTGCTTGAGTGTAAGCATCTTGAACTTCAATTTCTGCACTGTGCGATTCAGAACAGGCAGATCTAAGATGGGACGCAACCCTCCATCCTTCTTCGGAACAATGAAGTATCGGCTGTAAAACCCTGACAGCTTGTTGGGCGGGGAAACCCGTTCTATAGCCCCTTTTTTCAAGAGAGTCAGAACTTCTTGCTCCATAACTAGAGACTGCTCTGGGTTTACTACAGTAGATAGAACCCTGTTGAATCTGGGTGGCCGGAGCCCGGACTGTATTCTGTAACCCTTTTCTATAATATGCAGCACCAATTGAGATATATTGGGCAGATATTTACATTCTGCCAGAAAATCTACTAAGGGAACCAGTTTCTCGAGACTGGCCTTTGGTGTTAGTTGTGCGATCAGACCAGTGCTCTGAAACTGCAAACCGGCAGCAGCCGGCAGCCTCCCACCCAGCAGCCTCAGAGACGTGAGATCGGCGGGGAATTATCTTCTAGAACGCCGCTGCTTGTTTCTTCAAGCTACCTCTCAGTGGCCACCAGGGCTGCCATAGAACAGCCAACTGACTTGGCCGTCTCCTTAGTGGCCCTGAGAGACAGATCTGTAGCACGACGCAGTTCTCGAAGTACATCTGGTGTAACTTCCCCACCCTCATCAGTCTCTTTTAATAGATCAGCCTGGTATGCTTGCATGACAGCCATAGTGTGCAAGCATGGCGCGGCTTGAAGCCGAGTACTTTTTGCCCACCAGCGCTGCAGTGGTCTTTAGTGGCTTGGTGGGCAGTGTCGGGGATTTAAGCCACGATGCAACCTCAGGGAAGAGATAGCTTGCGAGCGTCTCTTCAACCCTGGGCATCGTCGCATAGCCATAGTGTTTCAGCCCCAGGATGTTAGAATAGTTAGATGTGTGAGGGCTGAAAACACGATAGGAAGCAGGCTTATTCCACGACCTCGACACCTCAAGCGGAGAGTTCTCATGTTAAACTTGTCGCAATGCTCACAAGCAACCCCCTCGAGGGCTGTCTGGGCATGCTTCGCTCCCAAACAAACAACGCAGAGCTCATGTGTATCCCCACCCGTGATGTAACGAGGGCAGGGAAAAGCACACGGTCTAAATTGCTGTTTGCTCGCCATTCTGATATATATATATATATATATATATATATATATATATATATATATATATATATTGTGTTTGACAGACAACAATAAATATGACAGAGACAGATACAGATGCTTGCTAAAGACACAGAAGCTAGCGTTCTTTGTTCTGGGTATGCTTTATAGTTTCCTGGTCTGTGACGTCACCCCCCTATGACGTTCCGTCACGCTATCGGACAGTTTACACCAGTGCTTCAAGACACAATCACGCAGAGGCGTTCCCACCGTGTCTCGACGCAGCTCGAGTTCCCATGAGAGGGAAATGCTTTTCTTACTGAGTATTTTTTCTTATTTCAAGTAGAACTAGCTTGTGATGTGACTGACTCGGGTTCGAGTCCGCCTTTTGCCAAGCTCACTCTTCTCCCTTTTCCCATCACATATCACAGAAAGGCATTTATTTTCAATAAAAATGAAGAAAATGTTCTAAAAGTGGAAGTAAAGTGCCTAACGAGTGTTTAATAATAATAAAAGTATTTATAATATTAATAAATATAATAATTTACACTCTGTTATTATTGCATCCTGTTAATGTACAACAACTGAGGTGCAAATACTATGTATCTGACAATATAAAGTATAGCATCTAATTACTATTTACACTTATTGCAAAGAACTGCTACTTTTACATGGTAAATAGAATATATAGCTGTTTTCACTGTGTAAATACTATCTACAGCTTATATCGCTAAGAAAAATATGATATTTACACTTAGTGTAAATAGCTGCTACCTTTTTTTTCTTACCCCATTAGCAGATAATTTGCAAGAAAAATAAGAAAAATGCATTTAAATTTATTCATTCATTCATTCATTCATTCATGTTTGCCCCTGGGATACCATGAAAATGAATATTATTTCAATAACTTAGTGCTCTGCAAGTTTTCACCTCTGATATTATGACAGTGATAAGAATTAAACTTGTATTGACTCGAAAATATGCAGACGTCTTTTTGTCGGGTGCTGTTACCATGGTGAGTCGTAATTTCTGAGGTCCATTGATCGTGGCTTTTCATAGTTGTGGTGCACGCGCTTAATTTAGAGTCAATCTACTCAGAGTTGATTGAACTAATTCAATTCATCTGTTCTGAAGCCGAAAACTCTGAGTTTCCCATCTCAGGTTAAGTCAACTCAGAGTTCAAGTTTTACCTCTGAGTTGGTTGAACCTCCTTATTGAAATGAGCCACATAACTAATTAACAAACTAGAAAACTGACCATGAAACTAAAGCGAAACTGAATTAAAAAGACATGAGCAAAAACAAACTTTAAACAAGAACAAACAGACTCAAAACGTGACACCCATATGACCCCTGTGAAAAAGTATATCTAATATCTGTTTGAAACTGTAATTTTAAACAGTCCTTCCTCATATTTGTCAAGTAATCTTAGTTCATTCCTGGCAGAAATGCTTTAAGTCTGACAGACTGGTTGGTTAAGTATGACCTGCTCTCATGCCACACTACTGTTTTGACACCAAGGTGTCTGAGTTAACAAAAAGGGATCAATCCAAAAGTTGGTTTGTAAATCCTGTTTGATCACTGCAAAGCACTGTATGGTTGCTCTTTGCAGTAATGTGCAAACGTTTTAAATATGGACACTATTTGTGTCATGTTGGTAAATGAGGACTTCGAAACAGAGATTGTTAACACTGTCTGTATTGAATAAACTGACAATGAACAGAATATGCAGAAAATGGGTTACCAAGTCCAGGCCCAGTTCCAGAATGAATTTTTCCCCATTCATTTCTATGTTCACTATGTCAATCGTTGCAATTTCGAGAGCGAATTCGAGAGCGAATTCGAGAGCGCATTTACAGTGTGTACATCATGTCTACACTTTGTTAATGAGAGGATTCGCACGCTTGCATAACTCAGCACCGAACAAAATCTCTGGTGTTTTGGAGCGGTGATTGGATTGACTAAATTAATCTCTGATTAGCTATTGCGTTCAAGAAATCAACAGATATGTCTGTGATTGGCAATATTGCTCAACACTGCAAAAGCATGTTGTAAATAGAAACCCACTGGAGTGTTTGCCAAATCTTTTTTGCCAATGTCCTATTATTACAGTATCAATTGAAGGTGCTCTTGCTTTCATTTGAGGGTGATTAGCACCCCGTGGAACCGGGCCTGACCAAGCCTCAGGAGACTCTGGCACATAACAATTAGACAATTAGACCTTATACACTCAAATCTTTGTGACTCACCTAATGCAAAGGTTGGTGTTGTTTAGCATTTACTAAGCACTGCATGTCGGACTAAAGAGAAGAAAGTTGCAAACAGAGATCAGCCTTGACATGAAGCTTATACCGGTAAAATATTGTGTAAAGCTAAAAGAAAAAGCAAAGTAAATCTAAAATAACCTAAATAATGTAATGCTTTATTTCAGCAACACAGCACGGTAGCTACTTGTTCTCGGCTCCCACACAAGACGAGCGTTAGGTAGTCACTAGCTTTATTTTTAATCTTTTTGATGTCAGGCATTGCTGAAAATCAGGCATTGCTGAAAAGCGCTTCATGCCTATTCTATATGGATAAGTCCCCGGTTTGCAACCATGGGTCCCTTCAAGTTCCTGTCCCTCAGGGCGATTTACACCCCTGGGCATTTGAATGTGGAAGCAGATTTGAGGAAGACTTTACTAGGCAGAGGTGAACCTCTTTGTTTCTCAAGAGCAATATTCCCTCTAGTTCCCTCTAAATCACCCAGGCCCCCCCTGGGTCTAGATGTCATGGCCCATATGTGGCCAAGACTGCATCTTTATGCATTTCCACCAATCGTTCTGGAGACCTTACTAAGGTCTGTCAACAAGGGTCTTGCCCCTTACTGGTGGCTTGTTGGCCGACCAGAAGTTGGGAAATATCCCTCCTTGACGGCTCGCTCTGGGTGATTACGAACAGGAGGGACTTTCTGTCTCAGGCACAGGGGACAATATTTCATCCCCAGCCTGAGCTTTGGAACCTTCAAGTTTGGCCCCTGAATGGGACCAACTGAGGGATGCTGGGCTTCCAGCTGATGTTGTATGGACTATTTTGAGTATTAGGGCTGCCTCCACAAGAAGAATCTATGCCCTTAAATGGGGTGTCTTTGAAAGGTGGTGTCTCAGGGTATTTGTGGCCACCATATCGGCTTGTCATGCCCTGATTGATGGGGCTCCAGTCAGGAAGCACCCTCTGATCCCTCTGTGGGACTTGTCCATAGTCCTGGGGGGGTGTCACGGAGTCGCAACCATCTCTGACACCAACCAACCCATCGTCACCAGATCACAAGCTCTGCCCACTCGTTCATAATCCCATGAGTTCTAATTCACTGCACCTGCACCTCCTTATAAAGTCACCACATATAATCCTCCTCAACCTGCACTCACTTGTCGTTTCTACACAAACAGACTCTCTATGCCACTCACCTGGATACTTACCTGCCGTCTTGGATCCTGTCTTCAGTCTTCTGTTGTCCACATTCGTCCTCAGTGGGTGTGTGTGTATGCTTCCCTGTCCCTGTATGTCTATCAAATAATAAATCAAATAAATGTGAAGTATCCTGCTAATTAAATCAATAGTAAGTGACGCACATCACTGAAACAGCATAATTTCATGAGAATGATAAGTTTCTTATTGTAGAGCCTGGTGCGCCTTCTTTGGGAAATTAGGTCTTTTTGCCTGAGTAAAATACTTATCAAGTATAATCAATAAAGTGTGTTTATTTAAATTGCCTAATGAAACTACTTATGAGAGATCAAACTCATAACAGTCAGCATTATTAGCAGGGAAGAATGGCGTAAAAGCAAATATGCCTGTACATTAAATGGGTTATTATCTGTGTGCGATTAAAACTGGCAGAATTAGAAAGATGTAAGATCACGTCGGGGTCACCAAAATGATCAGGGTCAGACCTTGTTTGAGCTTATTTAGAAAAATAACTGGGACACAAATAAGCCAGAGTATATATTTATCTGACTCCATGAAATTGTTGTTGTTATAATTCATTTTGTGACATTATTTTCTTTGAATCAAGAGGAAAATGTAAGCTTTATGTCAGCTTTTTAATAAAAAAAAAAGTCTAACTGACTTTATTCTTTATATGTCTGTTGTGATGTCATAAATCCAGGATCACTATATAAAGTTTTGGACTTATGACATTAAAAACACCTTTCTGGCTATATACTTCTGCTATATACTTCAATTTCCACCAAGGTAACAGCTGTTTGTGACAGTCCTAAATGTACATATTAGGTCTTTTTGCACCTTATAGGCAACATGATTACATCAAGTTACTGGATGATTCTAAATTAATGTTTAAAACA
This sequence comes from Elopichthys bambusa, assembly GCA_037101425.1. Taxonomy (NCBI): domain Eukaryota; kingdom Metazoa; phylum Chordata; class Actinopteri; order Cypriniformes; family Xenocyprididae; genus Elopichthys; species Elopichthys bambusa. The sequence goes on along the minus strand of CM074453.1, from coordinate 3,948,696 downwards.
AGATGAAAAAGGGTTGAAAAGAGTAAAGTACTAGGCAAAGGCAATTATGCTGTTGATATGATATTTATTGTTCTAAACTATTCATTTATTCATGTAAAGCACCTGTAAAAGTCTTTACCTTCGGACAGAATCTGATACACACACTATTAAAATATGAACAGTTTCTAAAACACAAACGTATGTATGTGCAACTTTTAAAGTATTGCAGATTTTACCACATTTTAATTATATTTTTCATTAACATGAACAGAGAGGATTCATGAACAGAAAATTGGACATTCATGTATTATGTTTATATGTTCTTCAGAAGCTGGACATCAGATACATGCGGTCAGTTTCTCTTGTTTTTTTGCCGTTGTACACCCACATTCCAACCAGCACCATGATGCTGACTATAAAGAGCCCTGCGAAGACTGCGGTGCCTGCACTGATATTAAGAGAACCACCATTTTCTGACGCTAAAGAAAAAAAGATGTGGTTATATGAATGATCATGACACAGAATCATTTGAGCCCATTATTATTATTTAAGACTTTACTAATATACCTGCTGCAGAATGCTGAGTTTGTCTCGCCACACGGAAGGGACCCTGCATGATGTAATGCCTAGCTGTTTCTTTGCTCACATCTCGTCTGCGTTTGTGTGCGGGTTCCCCGAGGCAGCCTTGGGCGCATCTGGAATTTGAACTTCCTTTCGCGCACAGAATTACAGAGCAGGTAATGTACACCTGTCAACAGAATTTGAGTGCATTGTAGTTAGATGTTCCTGCTCAACAGAATTTACAACATAACTATGTGATTCTGTAATACCTCATTGTAGCCGCCTGTGAACTTGAAAGTTTGGATCCCAAAGTCATACGCTCTTGCATCACTATGATAAACCTCAGCTGTGTCATCCAAAATGCACCTGTAAGAACACAATGATCACATAAACCTGTTGCAATTATTGATTAAATATCTGATCATAATTTTTCAATCTAATCGATTATTTAGGGTAAACACAATAACTGCAATTTTTTTGCAAGTTTTGCCATGCAAATTATATTGCAATTATATTATATTATAAAAAAGTAATTATATAAATATTATTAATGTTCACAGCATAAAATGTAAATCATATGTCCTTACACTGCATGAACAAAACAATAAAATTGTTAATCACATTTTTTTTTTTTTAATGTCAGTACAAAATTCATAATAGTGACAGGCTTACATAACAAAAATGTATTCCTAACTATTTTGTTGAAATGCAAAACAGTATATTAATTCTGAATATTCAATAAAGTGATACACAAAGAAATTACATGAATTCTTTATCATGAATGTATATTGTGTAATCTTTGGAGAAATTTCTACTGAAATTCTGAAACAATAGATCTTCAGCTTTCTGCAGATTAAGTGAACTTCACTATCATGGAAACCCTACTATCATGTCACAGATCATTTGTTCTTAAACACAAATGTAGTTGAAAGGAGGAGTGAACAAGCATGCTTAGCGCTGTAAAAGTTTCCAGATGCAGATTCAAAGAGGTCTGCAAAGTATTTGTTGAATTTGATTATTTTGCATCTTTTATGATAAATTAGACTGATGTAATTAAAGTTCCCTTTCAAGGGAACTCGCGTTGCGTTGAGAAATTGACGCTGTGGGAACGCGACGCGTGATGACGTCATGAAGCACGTGTGAAATCCGTCCAATGGTGTGACGAGACGTCAGAAGCGGGTGACGTCACGGCCAGGAAGCTATAAAGCACACTCAAACAGAGCAATGCTAGCTTCTGTGTCTTCAGTTGCGCTTTGTGTGGTCTCGTTTCTCTTATTTGGTGTTGTACTGTCTTTATCATTATTATGGCGGACAAGCAACGCTTTTTGATGAGGGTGCTCAGGCTCGCATTCCCCAGGGTTCGGGTCCCGCTGCTGCCAAGGCACAGCGCCGATCCAGATCTTGGGGATCGCAAATGGACTTATCAGAGGGGTTTGAGACGGGCCCTGCCTTATCTCAGCCCTCACCTGATAGGTCCAGTGCTTTTTCCCAGTGTTTGGAAGCACACTTTGTGGTTCCTTCCACACTGGGAGAAGCACCGGTGCTCAACGTGTCCAGCTCTGAGGAGTTGGATGTGGAGAGCATCGATGTGGGGGAAAGTGAGGACTCGCCATCCCACTCTCCCGCCTATGAGGAGCTGGTGGAGGTTGTGACATGTGCTGTTGCGAAGTTAAATCTTGAATGGCCAGCAGAGAGGCAGGACGTTCGTCCAAAAAGTAAGCTTGATGAACGCTTCCTGCCCTCACGAGCACAGCCTCCGCGTCGGGGTCTCCCATTTTTTCCAGACAAAGACAAGAACTTCCTTATGGACGCCCCGCTTACGCCTCCTGAACACGCAGTCAATACTGTCGTCGAGAGGTTCCAGGAGGCCAACAAGCAAGCGGCGGCGTTCCAAAAGCTCCTCCCCCTGTCGCTCTCACACCCCCAGGGCTGCTCAGCAACACCAGCAGCCCCAAACATCTAAAGACAGCTCCTCGCAACAACACCGTGCCACTCAAAAGCAGAGCGTTACCACCTGCACTCCCCCTCAGAGACACAGGGGGTCGGGCGGTCGCTCTTAACCGCAGCCTTCGAGGGGTAGGGCGGATCTGAGGACCATCCTTATCGCCAAGAAGGCTGCGGGGAAAAAGGGCAGCCCCCTCCGAAGAGAAGTGGTTTACACCTAAGTATATGGTGCCCACTTCTCTTCGGTGCCCACAGGGGGCCGTTCTGCCAACCCTGTGTGTTTCAGGGCGCAGCGGTCCCCAGCGAACATTCACCTAAGCGTCCGCCCGGAAACGGATTCAGCCCTGGCACCACTTCGTCTCCAAGGCATTCGTGTTCTCAATTACATCGACGATTGCTCCTGCTCGCATCGAATCAATCCTTTCTACCGTAAACCGGATAAAGCTAGGCCAGTCACTCACTGTAAAACAGTTTCAAAGACTGTTGGGGCTGATGGCAGCAGCGTCCAACGTGATACCTTTTGGTCTGTTGCACATGAGACCCCTGCAGTGGTGGCTCAGAACCAGGGGGTTTTCCCAGAGGGGAAATCCTTTTCGCATGATCAAGGTCATGCGGCGATGCTTACGTGCCCTGGCCATATGGAAGAAACCCTGGTTCCTATCCCAAGGGCCCGTGTTGGGAGCTCCCTGTCGTCGCAAAACGTTAACGGCAGATGCTTCCCTCACGGGCTGGAGAGCGGTCCTAGACGGACGCTTAACTCAAGGTCTGTGGAGCGGTCACCACCTCTCCTGGCACATCAACTGCCTGGAGATGATGGCTGTCTTTCTGGCTCTCAAGAATTTCCTCCCAGACCTCAGGGGCCACCATGTTCTTGTCCGGTCAGACAACACATCGGTGGTCACCTATATAAATCACCAGGGGGGTTTGCGTTCGCGTCCACTCTCCAAACTGGCGCACCAAATCCTCCTGTGGTCCCAGGGGAAATTACTGTCTCTCAGAGCAGCGTATATCCCCAGGGTCCAGAATATCGGAGCAGACGTCCTGTCGAGGCAGGGGCTGAGGCCCGGGGAATGGAGGCTCCATCCCGAGGTGGTGAAGCAAATATGGGGGGTATTCCAGGCTCAAGTGGATCTGTTTGCGTCTCGAGAGACTTCTCACTGTCCACTCTGGTTCTCCCTCACGCATCCAGCTCCTCTCGGGCTGGATGCTATGGTGCAGACGTGGCTGAGGTTTCGTCTGTACGCTTTTCCCCCGATCGCTCTGCTCCCGGGAGTTCTAGAGAGAGTTCGCCGGGACCATGTCCGGCTCACCTTGGTAGCCCCGCGCTGGCCGGGCAGAGTGTGGTTTCCGGACCTAGTATCTCTCCTAGATGGCTCTCCTTGGGAGATTCCGATCAGGAGGGACCTTCTGTCCCAGGCAGGGGGCACGATTTTCCACCCCCGCCCAGAACTCTGGAACCTGTGGGCTTGGCCTCTGAAGGGGCCCAGCTCATAAACTCTGGTCTCTCAACTGAGGTTGTAGGGACCATTCTTCAATCTAGAGCTCCCTCCACGAGGAAGTTATATGCCCTGAAGTGGAAGCTTTTCACTTCTTGGTGCAGTGGTCATCAGTTAGATCCAGTTTCCTGTCCCGTTGGTACGGTCCTGGATTTTCTGCAGGAACGGTTCACTGCAGGATTATCTCCCTCTACCCTGAAGGTCTACGTGGCGGCCATTGTGGCTTACCACACACCTTTGGCTGGTTCTTCTCTTGGTAGAGATCCTCTTATTACTCGCTTTCTCCGTGGCACCCTGAGGCTGAGGCCTGCGGTACGCACAAGGGGTTACGGCTTGGGATTTGGCCGTGGTGCTCCAAGGCCTTTCCCTAGCTCCATTTGAGCCTCAAAATGCTGTTCCTCCTCGCTATATCTTCCCTAAAAAGAATAGGAGATTTGCAGGCCCTTTCGGTTGCCCCCTCGTGCTTGGAATTTGCACCTGGTATGGTGAAAGCCTTCCTTCATCCCAGACCTGGTTATGTCCCTAAGGTCCCCACTATTGTGGCCAGGCCTATCGTACTGCGGGCCTTCTGTCCTCCTCCCTTCAGGAACTCAGACCAAGAACGCCTCAATTTGCTTTGCCCTGTTCGGGCGCTGGATGCCTACGTCCACAGAGCTGCCCTGTGGCGTAAATCTGAACAGCTGTTCATCTGCTTCGGGTCCCCTAGCAAAGGGGCCCCGGCATCTAAGCAAAGGATGAGCAAGTGGATAGTCGAGGCTATTTCACTTGCTTATGAGTCGGTCGGACTGCCTTCACCTTCAGCAGTTCGAGCCCACTCTACTAGGAGTATGGCGGCCTCTAAAGCCCTTCTCTCGGGAGCCTCCTTACAGGACGTCTGTGATGCGGCAGGCTGGTCCTCGCCGCACACATGACCTTGACCTTAGCTCCCCCGGAGCCCGGGTTCTCTCTGGTGCTGACGAGTCACACTAGACAGGCCTTGGTAACTATGGCTGCGTGGGTATTAACGTTCCCACAGCGTCAATTTCTCAACGCAACGCGAGTTCCCTTGAAAGGTCGCCCTGCCATACTTCCGGCACGCCTGTCAGCACTACTTCAGACACTTTAATCTAGCGTTGCTCTGTTTGAGTGTGCTTTATAGCTTCCTGGCCGTGACGTCACCCGCTTCTGACGTCTCGTCACACCATTGGACAGATTTCACACGTGCTTCATGACGACATCACGCGTCGCGTTCCCACAGCGTCAATTTCTCAACGCAACATCTCATTCCCCCTTCAGGGAACTAAGGTTACAGTCGTAACCGAGACGTTACTACACATTTTATACAGTATATGTAAAATGTACAGTACCATTAAATACTTTAAATAATATATACATTCAACTCTCTCTTTTTTCACTCTCTCTATAATCAGGCATGATGCAAAGTTTCCAGTAATTTTTCAATCAATTGCCAATCAAAACAAAACATATTTTATGGTTAATATATAACTATTCTGAATTTGGATAAATTAGGTTTTACTGTGGGTGGAGCTATACAGCGAAACACCACACATATGGAAAACCAAGACACTTGTCATGTCTGGTTAAAACAAAATTAAGGTTTTTTTTTAGCTGTCTCACCCTTCTTTGATGATGTCATAAAAGAGGGCAGTGTATGGGTTGTCATCTGGAGTGGCCCTGCAAGACTCCACAAAGAGCTGGACTTCAGGGAGAGCAGAATGGGCTGCAATGCCCATGTAGAGCATATCCAACAAATTTATCTCCAGTGGATACAGACTGGGATCCACTGGACTGCTGAACGTATTGTCAGTAAAAATGTCAAATGAGTAACTAAAAGTGCCAAAGCTGGATTCAGTGAAGATGTAGTCTGACTTCTTGTTGACGTAGTGGTTTAAAACACTGGCTACTTTGGGGTACTGGCAGGAGAAGCCAATTTTAACTTGAGTGCGTCTGGTAATTACTTCATTAGGGTTTTCAAAAGAATTTATCTCGTTTTTGAAGATCATGAAGTCTCCTGAGTCCTGATTGGTGTTGAAGAAGTAGGTGTGTGAAAAGATCAGGCAGAAATAGAAAACAGACATAAATATTATATGGCTGACAGTTAAAATGACTTTAAATCTAACAGGGTTTTTCAAAGGTTATGTAAATGTTAGGACAAAACATTCTGAGAAAAATGTTTATGGGATGTTCTTATAACAAACAAATGTCATTTCTGTCATTAATTACGCACCCTCATGTCATTACAAACCCGTAAGACTTTCGTTAATTTTTCGGAACACAAATGAAGATGTTTTTGATGAAATGTGAGAGCTTTCTGTCCCTCCATAGACAGCCTATGCAAATTAAACTTTGTCGCTTCAAAATGTTCATCAACAGATCGGAAAACTAATCCATATATATTGAGAGGTTTAGTCCAAATTTTCTGGAGAGACACAATTGCTTTATATGATGAAAAGATTGAATTTAGGGTTATATTCACATCTGAACATTCATCAATGGACGCATCAGTTATGATAAACAGAAGCTCAAGCATGTTTGCTTGACGTGTGCAAGAACCATTGAGGTTCATTATCGTGTGTTACGCAGCATGTTTGAGCTTTCGGAAGAAGTTTGTTCTTGTGTGTCAAGCAGGTTCATTTATTCACGTAAAGCACCTGTAAAAGTCTTTATCTTTATCGGACAGAATCTGATACACACACTATGAAAATATGAACAGTTTCTAAAACACAAACCCTTTCATGTATTTGCAACTTTTAGAGATGTACAATGTCTGTTAGAAAGTATTGCAGATTTGACCACATTTTCATTATATTTTTCATTCTTAAACAATAGAGCTTTCTGCAGATTAAGTGATCTGAGGAACTTGACTATCACGGAAACCCTACTAACATGTGACAGATCATGACAGATCATTGTTTGTTCAAACAAGAAAATATTTTCTTAATGCACTGAAAAATGGGACTTTTTGAAATTTTTGTTAGCTGGGTAGTATAGCAAATATTCTATTTAAATTGGAGAACATAGACCGCAGCATTTCTACCTCCATCGTGGTACCACAGGTGTTAAGGGACACCGTGCCCAGGATATGTGTGTCATTGGAAGTAAGAGAGCAGGTGGGGTCTGTCAGCTGGAGCCAGTTTTGATCAATCCCCTTAATGGACGCTTTCCTTACTGCAACGCTGATACTGTTATCCTCACAGAAGACCTCTGCTTCACCTTGAGAGATATGATACGTTTATTAATTGATCTAAACAAAAAATGACAACAACAAAAATGGCAAGATATTATCAATGCTTTTAGAAGAAGAAAAATGTAAAAAGAATTTGTTAAATCCAAATCATAGTATAGGGATTAATCTGCTTAATAAATTAACTACATTATTTCAATCATGCAAACTCTTGAAATAGTTTTAGAATGTTAATGAATATGGCAGTGTTAATGTATTTGGTCTTGTGGACTAAATCTGCTATGCTGCTACTGAAAATATGGACTTTCTACTGCCAACAGATACACAGACATGCTGCTGAGCATGTAAGATATTCTGCTGCTGCATGAATAGACATACATGAATCTCACAGTAGATCTAGGCTGGTGGAGCTGGGTGAGGTGGAGGCCTTCAAAGGAACTCTGGGTTGTCAGGTTTGTGTAACAAAACCAGCCCAATTGCTATTCAAAACTCACCCAAAGCTATCACATTCCGGGGGAGGGGGATTGCATTCGGAGGGAAAAGTTGCTTCAACCCTCGGAGTAAAAAACAACCCGCGGCAATGTTGAGCAAGCAAACTCATTTGTTGCAGGATCAGCAGAGGGCAATCAGCTTGTGCCATGTAGTAAATTATGTGATTGCTAGCAGACTGCATGTAAAGCACTGTACCCTCTAGAGTTTCATCATTGAACTAGATGTTTCACAATACAAAAACAATGACAGAAACTGTGAAAATGAACAACTGTTTACAGAATATTTTATACATTAAGACATTTAAGAAATCTTTTTCTTTTTTTTTACCTGAGAGAACCCTTGACTTTGCCACAATGATCACAATGCACCTCATCTCTGACTGACTAATTATGGAGAGAAAGACGAATGACAGGTCATGGAAAATTTCATATCAATCCTGAATTACCAGTGAGCTTAAGAACAGACCTCATTTTACCTCTGAAGTGTCTCTGCAGCAAAACACACAGGTATATGATGATGAAGGTCTGATTCCTGTGGAGTCCACATCAGCGTGGCCTCAGTAATCCCTTGACTTGCATTCCTCAAGCTCTTTGATATATTCCACGGACCACTGACCTGGAAGTCCAAAATACTGCACAAGATTGATTGAAAGATTAGATAACATTTACTAAATTAACCAGTACTTCTAGTGATACTAAGCATTTCAACAACTTCTCATACATCTGATTAGGCCCGGTTCCAGAATCAAATTACTGAGGGTGCTTCTGAAGTTAGTGAGAGTGCTCTAGTAAAGCACAGATGTAATGTGTAAGCAATGGCTCTTAAGGGCCACAATAACAAGAATAGTAATGTACAGTGAGAGATTTACAAGTCATTACTTTTACAAATAATTGCAACAACCTTTTTTGATATAAATATTTTTATATGAAAAAATGTTTTTAAATTACTCTATTAGTCAGCATTTACATTGCTTAATACACTTCTATGCATTTTTGACATTTAGTTTTGTCTCATGGCAGTGCATATATGGAGTGTCCCTGGGATGGCTCCAGCCACACAGGGGGGAGACAACATCTGGCAGGGATGACAGAGCGAACTCTGTCAAGGGAAAGACACAAGCTCACCGTAGGGAGACTTACCGTGGAGATATACATTTGGGACCGCCGTAGGGGTCGCAACATATGACACCCAGCCTAGCACAGGAAAAGTAATGAGTGCTTGGCCTAGCGACAGACACTCCACAATGTCTGAGGCCGTGAGGGGTGGTGGAGGAACTCAACAGGGTTCACCAGGCGGGGAACTTACTGGAGCAATAAGCGCGCTTATCCACTCTGAGAGGAGGGGAGTGGTGCAGCAAGCCGACACAAGAACAGGGGCTCTAGGCATTACTGGCCACTGGGGGCAAGCATGCAGAAAGCAACCGGTTCTACACAGAGGCTATAGAATCTAGCGAACGTGTTAGGTGTCACCAAGCCCGCAGCTCTACATATATCTGTCATCGAGGCGCCGTGCGCCAGCGCCCAGGAAGAAGCTACACCTCTGGTGGAGTGAGCTGTTAACCCGAGCGGGCAAGGCATGCCTTGAGACTGATACGGCAAGGCGATGGCATCCACTATCCAGTGGGCCATCCTCTGCTTGCAGGTCCCCCACCCTCTTGATAGAGGCCAATGCAACCAGGAGAACTGTCTTAAGGGATAGAGTTTTCAACTCTGCCGATTGCAAGGGCTCAAGGGGTGGCCTCTGCAGAGCCGTAAGCACCAGAAACAAGTCCCAAGAGGGTAGAGAGTGTGGACGAGGAAGATTCAGTCTCCTCACCCCCCTCAGGAACCTGACGACCAGGTCGTGCTTCCCCAAAGACTTACCTTCAACTGCATCGTGATGTGCGGCCATAGTGGCAACATAAAGTTGAAAAAGGTGTCTTCCACGATCTAGTAACCTCTTCATGCACGGGAAGAATGGCCCGCGCTGGTCCTCAGATGACTGTAGCTCACCTTCCGATGCTGTGATCGACAATTGATCATCAGTGGGTGCACCAAAAGAAACGGCTGGTCGCCTATGCAAGGGACGAGCGATCTTCTGGAAGCACCACAGGCTGCGATGTGTTTGAGGGGTGAGGGGCCCACGGAAATTGCCTCGGCGGGAAAGCCCTGACCGTAATCATCAGGTCATCCGGTCTATTCGCCAAAGTAGCGTTTCTCTGATGGCCAACTCTACACTGAACAAAACCTCTGATTGGCCATTATGTTTAAGAGATCAACAGACATGTCTGTGATTGGCTATATCAACCCGATCTCATGGCAATTCGTACATATTTTACGAGGTGTCTAATTCGTACGAATTCATATGACCTCACTCGTACAAAATCATACGTTTTTTTTGCTAAATCATATGTATTTTACGAGATGACAAATTCGTATGAATTCATACGAATGACCTACTCCAAACCCCGCCCCTAAACCTAACCTTCACTGGGGTTTAGACAAATCGTACGAATTTGTACGAGTGAGGTCGTATGAATTCATACAAATTAGCCACCTAAAATACGTACGAATTTGTCATGAGATAGTGTTGGCTATATTGCTCAGAGCTGTAAAAAATTATTGTAAATTGAAACCTTCAATGCACTCCAGAGCACAAATACGCACTGTGCTTGTCAAATCTGTTTCACCAATATGAGATTATTACTGTTTCAACTGAGGCTGAGGGTGCTCTTGCTTTTGTTTGACGGTGTTTAGCACCCTCTAGCACCATTTTAGAACCGGGCCTGCATCTGATAGATCTTCTGAATTTATATAAAAATGCATATGTTAGTAAAGTGAACTTTGGATATGTTCAGGAAAGTTGTTACAGGAATACTTTTAGTTTAGTTTTGAACAATGCATATTTCAGACCTGTTGCCCGAGCTCTGGGCGCGGAGGTCGATAATGTGAACATGTCCCACAGCTGCATGTTGTACATCTCCATGTAAGGGAGTTGGTGTCAGTAAACTTGGCCTGTTCATCCCTGGTACACAACTATGGACTGGTGTTAGGACTACAAAACAGTGGAAACAGGGTAGAATGATTTAAATGTTGAGCTGGAGCTACACAATACACGAGAACTACTGCTAAAGCATTAGTCATACAGGACTAGTCTTTGACAGCAAATGGCACTTGTTCTATTAGTTTTTATTTCATCACATATGTTTCTAATAGAGTGCAACAGTGAAGTTTTTCATCGGCATTGGTTCCGGAAGTATTACTTTTGGAGTAATATTTTGAGATCATATGGAGACCAACTCAATTACGTCAATTGCAGTCCTTCTGAGGGGGCTAGGCTCATAGAATCCGGTCTCCCAACTGAGGTTGTGGAGACCATACTCCACTGCAGAGCTCCCTCCACGAGAAAGCTATACGCATATAAATGGAAGTTGTTTTCTACCTGGTGTAGACAACGTCAGTTGGTCCCGTTCTATCAGTCTTGTGCTGCAATTTCTCCAAGAAAAATTCTCGGATGGTTTATCTCCTACCTTGAAGGTCTATATAGCGGCTATTTCCGCTTATCATGCTCCTGTGGGGGACTCTTCTGTGGGAAGAGACCCCCTAGTTATACACTTTCTCCGTGGTACCCAGAGGCTGAGGCCTTCAGTGCGTACACGAACTCCGGCCTGGGACTTGGCTATTGTGTTGGACTTTAAATCATCTCGGGTTACTTGTGTAACCCTGGTTCCCTGAATAGGGAACGAGACGCTGCGTTGCCCTGCCATACTCCCTGCATGCCTGTGAGCGTCTTGCTTCAGCCAATCAGAAGCTGGCGTTCTTTGTTCTCAGGTGTGCTTTATAGTTTCCTGGTCCATGACGTCACCCGCCTCTGACGTCCCGCCATTGGTTCGATTTTACAAGTGCTTCAAGACGTAATTACACAGAGGTGATCCTAATGCATCTTGACACAGCGTCTCGTTCCCTATTCAGGGAACCAGGGTTACACAAGTAACCCGAGACGATTTAAGGTAAGACAGCATAAGCATTCAAGTCAGCTAAAGCATTAAGTCAGGTTCTACGATACTGGAAAACCTGGATATATGAGGAAGTCTAATTTTAAAAGTATAATTTCTAGACCTAGAAAAGTCATGGAAATTATTTATAAAGAATATACTTTTTTTCTAGCTATTCCAAGCTCCAAAATATTTTATTTATCAGGTGGAGATTGTGAGTTTTTTTTTTTTTTTTTCAGTGTGCCGGGCCTTCGAATTTTGTTGTGGACAATGGGGACCACTGATCCACATGATTCTCACTCACTTTCAATTCCAAACTGCAGAGGCACTTGACTGAGTGGAGTTGAGTCAATGTTGGTGGTCTGATTATAAGGATTTCTGACAGAGGAGATCCCATTCTCATTCATCAAAGTGATGTTTGATACAGGATAATCCTCCATCATGAACTCAAAAACATGCAGTCCCAGTTCCAATGCAGCATTTCTGCTCAGAGTACATGAGTCCTAGACAAAAAAAAAAAAAAAGATTTGTAGTGTCCATGCAGCAGGTCTGTTAATGGTCACTCATAGTGAATCACACATCACACAAATATTGAACAGTATCAGTATTAATGTGTTATTTCCTGATGTGGATAAATGATCAAGATTAAGAGATTATTACCTTAACTGATATACCATAGTCTTTACAATGGCATGCACTGTATAAAGGTCCTAGATCTCATAATTTTCACAACTCACAACTTTTTAAACTGTTTTATGGAGTTTTTGTTTTTTTTACTGAAAGTTGTTAAACAACAGTATGAAACATTGAACACGCTGGGCAAATTCCAAACAGTGTTTTGGCACTCGCAAGCCCCCATCTGAAACCTAAAAAAACCTAAATTGCAAAAGACTGCAAATCAATGTGAAGTCTGTTCCACAAGGGCACATGTGATGGTCACTTTAAGGAAGTAATTTTATCATTTATGGTCATGTGACTGGCGAGTCACACACATTTTTGTCATACATTTAATATGAATTGCAATCACTGTTTTCTGCAGAGCTGCTTTATAGCTGAAATTAACTAATTTAATAATTGATGATCTTTACAACAGAACTGAATCAACACTGAACTGACTGCAGTTGAACAATGACAAATTCTTTTAGAGCTGCTTTACAGAAAAATTAAATTCTGTTTGCATCACTGAATTATTAATTTCCTGTTTATCACTGTAAAGTTACTTTGAAACAATCTGTATTGTATAAAGCGCTATATAAATAAAGGTGTCTTGACTGGAATGAAATAGTAATATTTTTATATACATTATATACATTTCTGTCATCCACAGTACTGAAATCAACTATTTAAATTGCCAATGTAAAGTGCATTTTCCTGTTTAATCTGTATCTAAACGTTTCATGGGAGTGTATTATTAGAAACTGTTACCTCATCGAGATTTATGTTTGGGTGTTGATGGCAAGATGGGCACTTGCATCTCACATCATCTCCATCTGGGTCATGGGCCAGCAGGTGAAGACGCTGAAAACAGTTCTGAGGAACCCTGAGGAAAGACCATTATCAAAGATGCAACTATCTTCTTCAACTGTCACTTCTAGTTGAAGTGACAACAGTGAAATATATTGTACAGTCTGGCAGTCACAAACATATTTAATCCTCAAAAAAACTGTCATTTTAAAAGCACAAACCTTATGTTTGGTATTATTGCTGAAACAGGGGACCTGTTTGCAGTCCCAGTGTCTGAACGTTGTTTTGTATCAACAACACTGCGAAGTGTCCATTCACCGACATTATGAACATTACTTGCCCAGCAGCAACCAGAGCCACTGAAAAAGATTTTTAATAATAAAACATTCTATTATTATGTAATTTTTTATATTTAAAGAATGTGATACATTAATATTGGCAACTAGTTGTACATAAAAGTAGCACACATACATTTATACTTTGTATAGGCACACTGTAAAACCCAATAAGTTAAGATAACACATTTCATTTGATGAAACTGATTACCTCAGTTTAGTTAAAAAAAAAAAAATATTTATGAGTACTCTGAACTTATTTTAATTGATTCCACTAAAACAAGGATATTTCTTAATATACAATTAAACTTTACACTACATTTAAAGACTTTATATATCTAAAACTTCACTATATTGAGTAAAACCAGTGAAATTACAAACTTTAAATGAACTCAGAGTGCTTGCAGTTAGTGCCAGCTCACAATAGCACACACAAAGTAAAATCCAATAAGTTAAGGTAACTCATTACATTTGATGAAACCGATTACGTTAATTAACTTAAGTTAAAAAAAAACAAATAGTTATAAGTACTCTGAACTTAATTCAGTTGAGTTCACTAAAAAAAATATATACATTGCTGTTAATTAAGTGATTAATTAAGTGATGATTGAGCATTAGTGATGAACACCTGTTGTTAACAAGCATATTCACTGAAGAAAAGAGAAACAAGACAACTGACTTCAGCACAGCCTTAGATTAAATCAACTGAAGATAAAGGAAGACATTAAATCCCCCAAGATCTCAGCAGAGGATTAAACAACTCCACAAACATCATTACCAGCTTCACTTATTACTTATGTTATTGAGAATTAAAAGAGGTTTAGAAGTTGATGATTGAGTTTTGTTTAAGGTCACCATGACAGAGATCAGCAGTTGCTTTATTGGGCTCTTGACCCTTGACTTAATAACATAAGTTTTTTTTTTTTTTTTTTCTGTTGTAACCATGTGTTTATAAAACACATTTGATATGGCACAAAAGCCAAAAGAAAATAAGATCAGGTGTAGATGGTTATGTATTGATGATGAAAATCATTGTTTAGTTTGATTTGCTAATCTTTTCCACTGCATAATCTCTAAATAAAAAGGTGATGTAAACATTTTGAATGATTCATTATAGTAGACCTGTGATTTTTCAGTGTAAGATCCTTTGTTGTGACAATTAGAGTTTAAAAAACTCTATGGTACCATACTGACACAGATATCAAGAATCAGCATATGAACCTCAACAATGGTGACAATTAACAAATTATTCAGATAAACCTCTGAACATCACAAAACAAGCAATTAAAGTCATAACAAAAACAGCAAAAGTAAAAGCAAATAGTAAGAATAAAGTAGACAATTCACCTGTATTATTTATTCATGATGCAATGCATGCTGGGAGCCAATGGATGAGTTTTGTACTATGCTAGTACCCAGCATGCATTGCAGCATGAATCATTTTTTAATGGTCACCATTGTTGAGATTCATATGCTGATTCTTGATGTTTGTATGAGTCTGAGTGATGCCATAGATGAAAACTGTCTGTAAAGTCTTTATCTGATTGCCACAACACTGCTGTTCCGTGTTTCACTGTAATCAAGAAAACTAATTATACATCATCCATTTAATCAGAGACTAGACTCGGAAAGAGAACAGTGAATCGGGGGACACTAAATGTGCCATGACAAATGAGTCTTATAAACACTCAGTTACAACAGCCAATAAAAAGCTAATGTGGAAAAGTGAAGGGTCAAGAGCCCAAATAAAGCAACCGCTAATCTCAATCATGGTGACTTTAAACAAAACAGTAAATCATCAACTTCTAAACCTCTGTTAATTCTCATAAGAACTTCTGTAGATGTATGACAGAAATAAAATTAATCTGGTTAGTAATAACATAATGCTGTTTGTGGAGTTGTTTAATACTCCTCTGCTGAGGAGAGATGACCTTTTATCTTCAGTTGATTTCATCCAAAGCTGTGGCTGTAAGTCAGTTTTAGTTTGTCTTTTTCTGTTCTTCAGTGATTCTGCTTGTTAACAGCAGGTGTTCATTACTAATGTTCAATCATCACTTAATTAATCACTTAATTATACAATTATTATCCAATTATCATGCTTATAATTATAATTTTCTATAACTCATTCAGTTTGCGTTCTGTTTCAGTTATTGTGTCCACATAACTTTCAGTAATATTTAAGTGCAATTAACTCAATTTTATTTAGTTCATATCACTGTTAGGTTTTACAGTGCATATATTAGGCATAAAAATGTTTATGAATCCTTTGAGGTTGATACAATATTGAATTCATGAAACTAATGGGTGGAGTTTATTGTATTAATTCATAATAAATTAATTTTATTTAATTATTGATATAATAATAAATAACATTAATATTCCTAGACCCTTCTGGATTTCATTACAAATGATTATTTGTAACAAATATATAAAGAAATTTGCCATTAAAATGTCTTTCTCAGACCAAATTTCTATGTTATGCACTTAAAAATAGCTGTGCTGGATTTGTAAACATTAAAAAATCTCTAAAATTCGACATATTTAAAAGGTTTTACATTTAAGATGCTTTCAATATAATAACTTAATTGTTTGAATATGCACTTGTAGTGTATTTCAAATCTTAAAAGTATATTTAAAAAAATACTTTTAGACAATATATTGAATTAAAAAGCCATTTACTCAAAGTGTACTTAAAGAGAGTACACTTTGTATGTAACACACTTAAGTACACTTGTAAAACATTTTACTTTAAACTACATTTTAAATTATGTTATTTTTGTAGTTCTTTAAGTACAATTATTTTGATGTGTTGACTAACATGCTAAATCACATTTAAAGTACTTGATTATATTTTTAACTGATATTAATATATATTTAAATGTAGTACATTGAAACTTCTTCATTACAGAATGTGTAATTACAAATATTTATAAATACATGACACAAGTTTCGGAAACACTTTATTTTACAATGTCCTTGTTACACATATTACATGTAGTTACTGTAGTAATATACTGTAGTGATACATTATGCATCGTTACATGCAACTAACCCTAAACCAAACCATAATCCTAAACCTAACTCTATAGTAAGTACTTGTAGTTAATTATTATTACTTGGTACTTAAATGTATAAATACTCTGTAACACAGACACCATAAAATAAAGTGTAATCCAATTGACAATAGAAATGACATTAAAGTATATTGTATTTTACCATAAATGCTTGTCAGTATTCAGCAGTACACTTTAATCATATCTCAAAGACAACAGAAGTAATTATGAAATTAAATATAAAGATGTACTTAAGTCATACTTAAGGTTCCCAAGCTTTACTCACCCTCAAGCCATCCTAGGTGTATATGACTTTCTTCTTTCTGATGCTAGCTTCCGCACGAGCCGCCTTTCGTATTCAATGTATGAAGAAAGTGTAAAACTCTCACAGTTCAAAAAGCTTATGCTACATCCTACGCCTTCCCTATTCAACTTACGGAAAAAGTGTATCTGACGCGACACCAGTTTACACTTTCCTCGTAACTTGAATACGGAAGGCAGTCTGGCGGAATCTGGATATTTTACTTCATAACTTGTTAAATATGTTTTTTGTTTTTTTTACACAAACGCATCAATTCGCTTCAGAAGGCCTTTATTAACCCCCCAGAGCCATGTGGAGTACACGTTTATGATGGATAGATGTGGATGGAAGCACTTTCTTCAGCTCATTCTTGTCGTGACCCATGTTCACTGCAATTATAAAGCTCAGATGCGTCAGGATATTTATTAATATTTCTTCGATTGTGTTCATCAGAAAGAAGAAAGTCAGTCATATACACCTAGGATGGCTTGAGGGTGAGTAATGCTTGGGCTAATGTTAGGTCCCAGTCAGTGCTGGGCCTGTGTTTTTTCTTTTGTGTTTGGTTTGTAGATATGACATTACTGGGGCTATAAGAATTCCAGCGCTGTGGATTGGAGGGAAGCGCATTACGATGTGACTGCACTTGACCGAGCAACTCCGATTGTTTTTCTGTTGATTTTGTGTTAACATCCATACAGACCTTGAGCTTACAGTGCTCTTCCATGCACTCTTCACTACTAACATTCATATACTGACTACCGATTGTTTGAATACTTTTGTTAATATTTGTTATTTTGTTAAATAAATCATTCCTTTTCTCTACTTGCCCGTCCGTGTTGCCTCTTGTTCATGTTACAATTGAGAGCCGGTTGTAACAGAAGAAAGTCAGTCATATACACCTAGGATGGCTTGAGGGTGAGTAATGCTTGGGCTAATTTTCATTTGAAAGTGAACTAATCCTTTAAGTTGTAGTTGTAGTTCAACTAATTGAATTTAATATAAATCTAAGCTATAATACATTTCCATTTAATTGTAGTGTCTGAATGTTGAATTCTGTTTCTTTTAAAACATATTAAGTATTGTATGCAAAAGTCTACTTGTTTTTCACATGATCTTACCTCAGAGTGAAGGGCTCATCACCAGTGACATTGGTGGTCATGTGACGCTCGGACTGGCACCAGAGGATCTGACCCGACTGGTCCTGATCCGTCACCTCAGGCTGTGCGTATGTGAGAACGCCACAGTCGCCACTATCACAGACCCATGAGAATTGAGAATCACAGGGCAGTTTACCAGACTCTCTGTAGTAAAAGTGCATCTGCCAGGAACACATACAACAGGCATCTCAGTTATGTTGAATTTCATGCCTAATAACAGAAATTGAACAAATAAAAAATTTGCCTTTTAACTGTCAATGTCCCAGTAGCGAAAAAAATTAAATAAAAAAATTCATCCTGCGAAAACTGATATACTTTTTTTACACTTTCAATTTTTTTCAAGCTGCTTTCACTTTTGCAATAGTCTGCTGAGTGTCTTCTTTAAAAAGAGACCAACATTAGTCTGTTTTCCAAAGCATTCATGAATTACAACCATTTAAGTTAAAATCTATACTCAAACAAGGGGGTGACAGTTAAAAGATTACAGAGATATTAATTTAGTTCTAATGTATTAACCTGGACTTACCTCCACTGTTCCATCTGGATATCTGTTTCCAGGCATAAAGGTCATAGATCCCCCATGGAAACTTACTGCTTGACTCACAGAAACAGTCAAGCTGATCAGCAGCAGTAGTGCAGGACGTGCCATAATGTTTGATAAAGTGGCACTGTGAGTAATGTGGTAAACACAGGCGACTACATGGAAATTTTTTTTTCCTTCTATAGTTTGACTGCATGGTTCTACCAGCTGAACACAAGAACATGAAGAATGTTTCTGATCACACTTCTTAGTTTCCTTGAAAAACAACATACATAGGTATCAGCTTTCAGTATTTGTTTCCTCATGTGCATGTAAATGATACTGATTAACATGGATAACACGTTGTACATTCCTGCCAGGAAATGAAAACATAATTAGTGATATACTTTACCAGATATGTGAGTGCTTCGGTAAAACTTTACAATAAGGTTCATTAGTTAACTACATTAGTTAACATGAACTAATAATGAACTGCACTTACAGCCTTTATTAATCTTTGTTAATGTTAATTTCAACATTTACTAATACATTATTAAAATCTTGTTAACATTAGTTAATGCACTGTGAACTAACATAAACAAACAATGAACAACTGTATTTTCATTAACTAATGTTAGTGTAGAATAGTAAATATAGTAACAAATGTATTTCTCATGGTTAGTTCATGTTAGTTAATACATTAACTAAAGTTTAGCTAATGAACCTTATTGTAAAGTGTTACCACTGCTTCTCAACTGATGGGTCATAACTGAAAGATGGGTCACAGGTCCGTTCTGATAAGGCTGCGACTAACCATATCATTAAGCATAGTTGGGAATGCCAACTAAATGGACGAGATGCTTCTTGACCAAACTCTATGGTTTTTCAGCACAAATTCATTTGTCACTTGGGTAGGTTGTGTGACATTCCTTCATACTCAAAAACCATGACCAAAACTACACAAAGAAAAAAGAAACATGATCTAAATCACATGTAAAACATGATAAAGTAATGCCATTGCGTGGCTTCAGAAAACCTACAACCAAATGGTATCCTTTAACTCTCTTATTCTCTTCGGTCACTTTTGAGCAAAACATTGTACGTTTGTTTTACTTTTTTTTTGTCTGAATAGTATGACACTTAGTATGACACACACACAGACACACAAAATTGTGGATGTGGTTCAAAAATGTTAACAGGAAGTTGGCCATTTCAAAGGAATTCATGAGATTCTCACCAAACTTGGTCTGCTAAGACATAGAAGATGTGAAATTGCAAACAGCTAGCGTGTGTGTGTGTGCGTGTATGTGCATGGGTGTGTGTGTGTACTTGTGAGAACCAAATGTCACCACAAGAATAGTAAAACCCGAGATCACCTAAAGTGTGGGGACCAGCCAGCAGGAAATTGATTAATAAATATACTAAATGATGCTTATTTGAAAATGTAAAAATTAGGGGATAGAAAATACAGTTTGTACAGTATAAAAATCATTATGCCTATGGAGAGTCCCCACAAAGATACCGAAACCTAAATGTGTGTGTGTGTGTGTGTGTGTGTGTGTGTGTGTGTGAGACAGACAGAGAGAGAACAAACGGAGTGATTAGTCAACACCCTCATAATTCTTTTCTAATGATTTTATGCTTGACAAAGAGTCCAAATATCCTAATTATCATACCAAAAGACTTGCACCCTCAAAAGAAAATCTTCAGACAAACAACGCTCATGAGCGCTTGAGAACAAATGCTTTCACAATGCTGTCACTATTCCATTCTTGACTCTTTACAAATGCAAATAGACTGTGTGAATATGTGATTCTTTTAGGCCTGACGAATCCCACTTTTGTGAAACTGGCAAGCACGTGAATGGCATGTGAATCACGAGAGAGAATGACTGATATTTCTTAATACTTCAGAGGTTTAGCGGTCTGCTTTGTTTGTCATTGGCTATTCAACAATTCCACTAAACTGTCATTAATGACACTTTAAAAATATATAAATATTAATGAGAATGGTATCCTTCCTCCCTCTTTGAACACTTTCATGATCACACTGCTGATAAAACCTGGCAAGCTGTCAAATGATTGTGGTTCATATGGACCAATTTATCACAACTGGCTGCTCAGAGCACCATATTTCATCATACTCAGATGATATAATTATATTATCTTCCGATCTAAAACGATATTTTCCAGCATTACTTAATTTGATTGAAACTATTGGGGAATATCCGGGGTATAAAATTAATAATTCTAAATCTGTGTTGTTGTTTCTCCACAAACTTCATTTGGAACAACAAGCGCCCTTACTCAGGCTTTCCTTGCCTTACCTGCCTTATGATAGAGGGCAGTTAAACCTGCTAAACCTAAAATGGTACTATTGGGCAGCTCAAATTAGAGAAACAATGTTTTATTTTGAGAAAGATTATCCTCCGACCTGAATTTCCATAGAGACTCACTCTATTTCAATTCCTCTTAATTTATATATTTTATTTATTAATAATCATATATCTGAAGATCCATACTAAAAATCCATATACAGAACTACCATAGCAGTTTGGTATGAGGCTCTTGCACATCTTGGTGAATTATTACAACTTTCACGTTTTCCAGCAGTTTTTGGTAATTTTGAACTAACACTTTAACCTTTTTTCAAGATTATTGGAAATCATTTTTACCTGCCCATGTATCACTCTGCAGTCTCTACACGTGAACTAACATTTATTTATTTGACAAGTATTGTATTGTAGTGTGGTAATGAGCAGTGATGACACAACACACTTTTAATATCTAGGCACTTTTTCTGCATCTATAAACTTGACACATAACACAAAACAAATTGATAACAAAATTATTTAAAAAAAAATGCTGCATGAATTTATCTGTAATATTATCATTCATGCATATATATATGCATATATATTGTGTACACACACAATCTTAGTCACCATGCCTGTCACCCTCTGCACTACATCACCCAGAATCCACCTGCACACATTCATCACCAGCTTTCTTCAATCACCTCATCACCCCAGGACCAGATATAAGGACACTCCACACACACACGTACGCACACACACGCTGTCTGATTGATTGCTAAGACTGCTATCATTTGGATTGTGACCTTAAAGGATTAGTCCACTTTCAAATAAAATTTTCCTGATAATTTACTTACCTTCATGTCATCCAAGATGTCCATGTCCTTCTTTCTTCAGTTGAAAAGAAATTAAGGTTTCTGATGAAAACATTCCAGGATTATTCTCCTTATAGTGGACTTCAATGGACTCCACTGTTAAAGGTCAAAATTACAGTTTCAGTGCAGCTTCAAAGGGCTTTAAAAGATACCAGACGAGGAAAAAGGGTCTTATCTAGCGAAATGATTGGTCATTTTCTAAAAAAATACAACTGTATATGCTTTATAAACATAAATGATCGCCTTGCAAGTGCTTCCTCTTTCCATATTTTATAAAAAGCTTACGATGTATGTCCTACGCCTTCCCTATTCAACTTATGGAACGAACGCGCCAGTTCCGTTTTTCCCATAAGTAGAATAGGGAAGGCGTAGGACAGACAGAGTAAGCTTTTTGAAGAATATGGAAAGCGGAAGCACTTGCAAGGCGATCATTTGTGTTTATAAAGCATATACATTTGTATTTTTTTTAGAAAATGACTGATTGTTTCACTAGATAAGACCCTTATTCCACGTCTGGTGTCGTTTAAAGCCCTTTGAAGCTGCACTGAAACTAAAATTGTGACCTTCAACAGTCCATTGAAGTCCACTATAAGGACAATAATCCTGGAATGTTTTCATCAAAAACCTTAATTTCTTTGCAACTGAAGAAAAAAAGACATGAACATCTTGGATGACATGAGAGTGAGTAAATTATCAGGAAATTTTCATACAGAAGTGAACTAATCCTTTAAGTATACTCGCCTCTTTAGTCTCCATGTTCATGTTCCTCCTCATTCCCCAGTTTCCACGCAGACTGCAAACAAAGGAAATTTCTTCATTGCATATCAGTGACTATTAAAAGTGTGTGTGTGTGTGTGTGTGTGTGGAACCTCACCTGCAAGTTCCCTGTCTGCATTCACCACCATTGCTGCCTGTTGCTTTCACTGCTTTCACTCTGCCAACTTCACCTATTTATCAAGAAAGAGTTTGTGTATACTTACTCATCTCTCCAGTCCTTGTTTCCTGACAGAAGACCAGAACTAAAACCGAATGCAACATGAGCATACTTCTCCGCCTGATTATTTTGTTGTATTCCCTCACACAAAATTCTGATTCTGTTGTCCTTAGCCTTCAGGTCCTCTTGGACCTGAGTGCAGCTTTTGATACCGTTTGCCATTCTATATTCCTGTCCCCTTTGTCTGCGATCCGCATTTCAAAAACAGTTTTACAATGGCTAAGTTCATATCTCTCAGACAGGCAACAGTTCATTAGCATTGACAAATTCAAATCTCGTTCTGTCACCTTTTCCCATGGAGTGCCTCAAGGATCTGTCCTTGGTCCACTTTTATTTTTAATCTACACCCTTCCTCTGGGTCAGATCATCTGACGCCATAGTTTTAATTTCCACAGTTACGCTGATGATACACAAATCTATTTTACTGTACAGCCTAATTCTGTTTTTCCTCCCACTTCTTTAACATCATGCTTACATGATCTCAAAATATGGATGACTCAAAATGACTTAAAGTCAAATACGGAAAAAAATTGAAATTCTGCTAGTAGGCCCTAAATCCCTTGATTTCTCGCAACTTGACTTCCCCATTAACATTGACAGTGTTCTGGTTCATCCCTCTTCCACTATACGTAACCTTGGTGTATTGTTTGATCCTAGGCTATGTTTTAAACCCCATCAATCAGCTTGTCAAGTCACGTTTCTTCCATCTTCGCAATATTGTCTGTTTGAGACCCTCACTAAATTTCAAAGATGCTGAAACTGTTGTCCATGCTTTTATAACTTCACATCTTGATTATTGCAACTCCTTGTTTTATGGTCTACCCAAAAAAGTCCTAAATCGCTTGCAGCTAATTCAGAATTCAGCTGCTCGGGCCCTCGCTGTTACCAAAAACTCAACTTGCATCACTACTGTCTTACAGCGACGGGCTTTGGGTGATAGGGCTTTCAGCATTTTAGCTTCTAAGCTCTGGAACAAACTATGACAAAACCATTGTGTTGTCTCTTCACTTCAGACTTCTTTAAAACTGCTCTCAAAACTCACTTATTCACATTATGTTTTGTTAATTGATTGCTTGCTCAATTTTCTATGCTTGCTTTTGTAACTTCTCTTGTATATTAACTAAGACCTCTAATTCTTCCTGTGATCCCTGAGTCCACTCCAGTCCAAACCAATCTAGATTCCTTTCAGATATTGCAATCCTCATTTTTAAACATAAAATTGGTTTTAAATTCTAAAAAAAAAAAAAAAAAAAGTATGCTCTTTACTCACTCTCGTACTAACATTGTGGTTCCATTTTAACCTTGGAAGGGGACTGTATAGAAAGAGAGTAAACAGCTATAAATACCTGGGCATTTGGCTTGATGAAAGGTTGAGTTTTAAAATTCATATTGAAAATCTCCTAAAAAAGCTCAGACCTAAATTGGGGTTTCTTTTTCGTTTAAAGAAATGTTTTCCCTTTGAAGCTAAAAAGAGAATCATCCAAAGTTGTTTTCTCTCTGTGCTGGATTATGGTGATATGATCTATAAGCATGTAAACTTATATTCACTAAAAAAAATGAGATTGTATATATCATGCTGCAATACGATTCGTGACTAGTGCTCCTACATGTACCCATACTTACTAATTCATTAATCAGAGTTTCTTGTTAGTTAATAGTGGTTACTAGAGTGTTAATAATGCATTACTCATTTGTTCATGTGTAGTTATTTATTAATAAAGGATCAGTATTCTAAAGTGTTACCCCTTGTATGAACTGGTTGGTTGGCCCTCCTTGTATCAGAGGAGAAAAATGCATATGCTGTTGTTAACTGCTAAGGCTCTATTAGGTAACTTGCTTTCTTACATCTGTAGTCTTTTATCATACTGTACTTGTAGTCAAAAAACTAGATCATCTTCTAAATTGCTTTTAATCGTGCCTAGAGCGTATTCTGAGTTTGGCAAAACTGCCTTTTCTTCTTATGCTTCTAGGCTATGGAATGAAATGCAGAGTATTTAGATGCTAGAAGGTCTCCCATCTTTAAATATTCTTAGAAATCTTTTGGATCATGTGCATGTTTTACTTAATTTTCTTTTCTTTTCTTTCTTTCTTTTTTTTTTTTTTAATTAAGAACTGTAGTTAGCCTATATGAGTGCTAGACAGGACAGGATGTAATGCCATTTATATCTCAATGGTATTATTCCTGGTAAAATGAGGATAGATAGACAGACAGACAGACAGACAGATAGATAGATAGATAGATAGATAGATAGATAGATAGATAGATAGATAGATAGATAGATAGATTATTACAGTTTATCAGTTCACTATAGTTAGTACTACAGTATGCTGTAGCATTCATTAACAGTGTTGTAAATAATATAATATATACAAGTATACTACAATTTACTATAGTATGGTTCAAAAACACTATAGTATTTACTATAAATTACTATAGTATTTTTTCATGTGGGGCTTTACTGCAGAATGTGAACTTGTCTCACGTTTGAAGTTTGCATCAGGTTATTTCTGTTACTTTCCAGAAGCTTCTTTAAATCAATTTCTATTGTATAATGCGCTTTAAAAATAAAGGTGACTTGACTTGGATTCACTATTAGGCTATTTCAGTAGCCTAATTCGCACCTTAAACTTGATCATTCTAAATATGAAATAGGCTATAACATATCAAATTAATCTAATAAATACAAAATTAACCTTAGATTCAACCTTAATATTATTTTATAAGCAAACAAGTGCAAGAGAAAACTATTGCCACTGTTATTTCGCATATTGCGTCTCGAGCGCAATGGTGACAGATGGTTTCAAACTGTTTCTTTGTGGCTCCATTATAAGTGTTGTCCAGTGAAGGGGAAACTAGCAGAAAATCTCTTAAATAGCCGTAGCGATCTCCGTGGCTCCCTAAACGCGTTTTAATAGGGGCTTAAAGTCGGCAGGGGCAATTCAATGGCCAGCTTAATTTAGTCAAAAGAGTTACGACCGTAACCGTGTCCTGTTGAGGCGACACGCATCTGGCGCTGCCTCATTGTGTTCTATCTAAACGCAGACAGGAGAACTCCTGGGACTTCATCTCCCTCCTTCTGCCACTGCAAAATAATACAGACATTGACGTAGCATTGGGATACCCCACTAAGATATCACATGTGCTGACGAGAGGTTCACAAGCATTTGATATAATCCTATAGAAAGCCCTTTAAATACCCTGACGCTTTAAATAAATCCTATTTGAAAAGAACTTTTTTTAAAAAAAACCTGGTACAGCAGGCTAGATTCCAGAAGGGAAAAGGGCACAGCACCACTGATATGCATATTAAACGACTAAAACCCGAGATTTCGCACGTGACACATCTCGTAAATGTAAGGGTTGATAATCACCATAATGCTATACAAGTATCAGGAATAAGACGAAAAATATCACCATAAATGTTTTATTTTTCTTATAAATTGCCATTGCAATTGATAATAATTTAACTCTCTCTCTCTCTCTCTCTTATGACTCAAATAGTGTAGTTGAATTGTGTTTTTAAAGGGCTTATAAAAGCAAAAGTAAGGCAAGATTTTATTTTTATCCATCTATGAAGAAGGTAGAAAAGTTTGAAGAAATTTGGAGTGTAGAAACTTGCTGTGTTGGGTTGATAATGATGTATTGTCTTTTGCCGAGATTATGGGATAATCTAATGAGGCATTATGTTTTTTTTATTTTTTATAAAGGAATTAGAAAATGAAAAATCTCTCTCTCTCTCTCTCTAATTAACATTATCTGCTTATGCAGATGATATTATGGTGTTCATCACAAGGCAAGAGGTTTACAAATTCACATTTAGATATAATTAAATAGAGTAAAGGTTATGCGTATTTGGCATGCTGTCCAGGGGGAGGGCTCCCAGTTCGGAATTTTGTCCCAAACCCAGAGTACTCCCCCCTTAGAAGGGATTGGTCACACTTAATCTCATTTGCATTAAGATGTCTATAAACCACCCAACCATTGCTGTTTTCTCGAGCTGCGAGTAGAGCTTGTCATTCATGACAGTGTGTGCACCGAGAGACAGCTTTTCTCCACCTGGCTGCAGAGAAACAAAATACATACTGTTTACTTTTAAATTTTTTGCTTTATTTGAAGTCACATACAGTGGTACTTCTTGGCAAGCCATGATGAGAGGGATTCCTAGCAGTCGTGTTTTGTGGCATTGGTGGACAGTGTTTCTCACCTTTGTGTCACTGCCTTTTTTGTCTACTTTAGCAGTGGGAATGATCATGAAATATCAAACTTATGAAGAGGACGCTTTATCCACTGTCATCGGAAACTTGGCTAAGGACATGTTCTTAAATCCCTCAGATGACTCGAAGACCAATTTCAAAATGATGAAGCAGTTCAATGCATCTTTTATTAGACTCAGAGAAAAGGACGGACAGCTAACAATTGGAGAACGAATAGACAGAGAAAAAATATGTAAGAATGCGGTTCAGTGTCTCATTGCATTCGACGTTGTGAGTCTCTCCAGTGAGCAATTTCAATTAATTCATATTGAAGTGGAAGTAAAGGACATCAATGATCACGCTCCTGAGTTCCCCAGAAAGGAATCAACTTTGGAAATTTCAGAAAACGCAGAACTCGGCACTAGAATTTCTTTAGATGTTGCTATGGACGAGGACGTGGGTTCGAACTACATTCAAAGCTACCAAATATCTGTCAACAGTCACTTTACTATTGACGTGTTGAGCAGAGCCGATGGGGTTAAATATGCAGAGTTGGTGCTAATGAAAGAACTAGACAGGGAGACACAAGCCTCCTATGTTTTGGAGCTCGTCGCAACAGACGGAGGAAATCCACCAAGGTCCAGCACCACAAAAATCAATGTCAATGTAAAAGACTTTAATGACAATAGCCCTGTGTTCAGCCGGACCAATTTTTCAGTTGATATACTTGAGGACTCGCCGGTGGGGTTTTTGCTTTTAGATTTGAATGCGGTTGATCCAGATGATGGTTTGAATGGGGAAGTTGTGTATGGGTTCGGAAATCAGGTGCCCTTGGAGATCCGACAGCGTTTTAGCATTGACCGAAAATCCGGGCAGTTGACGCTCAAGAGCCTGGCTGATTTTGAGAGCAAGAAAACATATGAGTTCGATATACAGGCATCTGACTTGGGTCCTAATCCGAGACCATCCATCTGTAAAGTTGTTGTTCAAGTGCAGGATGTGAATGACAATGCACCAGAAATCACCATTACCCCTATGACCCCAGTCACTGCGGAAATTGCGTACATCACAGAAATTGCTGCTAAAGGAAGCTTTGTGGCTCTGATCAGCACCGCTGACAGGGACTCGGGCGCAAACGGACAGATTCACTGTACCCTCTATGGGCACAATGACTTCAAACTCCAGCAAGCCTATGAGGACAGTTTTATTATTGTAACGACATCTCCACTTGACAGAGAAAAAATTGCAGAGTATAACTTAACGGTTGTTGCCGAAGACCTGGGATCACCTCCCTTAAGAACAACTAAGCAATATACTATAAGGTTGAGTGATGAGAATGACAACGCCCCTGTGTTTAGTAAACCTGTCTATGAAGTGTCCTTGATGGAGAACAATGCACCAGGTGCATATATCACAACTGTAGTGGCCAGAGACCTCGACTTAGGACAAAACAGCGAAATCAGCTATAAGCTCCTGGACACCTACATCATAGGCTCTCCGGTGTCAACTTTTGTCTCTCTAGATCCCGCTACAGGCTCGCTCTACGCGCTCAAAAGTTTCAACTATGAGGTCCTCAAACAGCTACAGCTACATATTCAAGCGAGTGATGGAGGCTCGCCACAACTCCAAGGCAGCGCAATAATCAATCTAAAAATAGTTGATCAGAATGATAACGCTCCCTCTATCACACAACCTGCACTAAATAATGGTTCTGCCGAGGTTCTACTGCCCAAAGACGCACCTTCAGGTTACGTCGTAACCCAGATACTTGCTAGGGATGCTGACGAAGGTGTCAATGCAGAATTCTCATTCAGAATCTCAGAGGGGGTCTCTGTATTCTCCATTAATAGAGCCACCGGAGAAATTTATCTGAATCAAGAACTAAACTACAAAGATTACGAGAACTTGAGAATAACAGTAAGTGTCAGTGACAACGGAAGACCTTCACTAACTACAGTAGTCACTATCGATTTCAGCATCATTACAGGATCTCTTCCTAGTGACCGCAGTATATTCAGGCACAGAACTGACGAAGAGACATGGGAAGGGGATCATTCAGTCGTTATAATTGTGGTACTGGCGGGGAGCTGCGCACTACTACTTTTAGCAATTATTCTTATTGCAACTTCTTGTAATAAACGAAAGATGGATAATCGAGGCGACAGCCATTCTGGAAAGGAGGACATAGTTAAGGCGGACGGAAACCACTGCGACCCACTAATTCCAATGCACAGTGACATTGTGTTTGATATTCAGCCTTCTTATTCAAACAAGCCAAACTTTCCTGGCTTTATCCACACATGCAGCGACATTTCCTGCAGCTCTGAAGATGGTACATGTGTCTTTGATCTAGAAGACAAAAGCCACGGTGTCAAGTCAGAAGTAAGTTACAGCCTCTTGCACGTTGTGAATTCTGTATTTGATCTGTATATCTGGTTCATATTCTAAAGTATTGTTTTTTGTTTTAATAGGATTATTCCAATCCACCTGGTTATGGTAATGCTATGAGACTGACTCAAATTTGGAAAGGCACCTCAACTATATCAGCAGGAGATCCTCAATTCAGTGGAAAGGACAGTGGGAATGGAGACAGCGACTTCAATGACAGTGATTCAGATATAAGTGGCGATGGACTAAGAAAAGGCAAGCATCAAAACAAAGTTTAACCCAGAATATAGCCCTAAGCATCAGTGGTGCGTAAATGTGTGTGTGTGTGTGTGTGTGTGTGTGTGTGTGTGTGTGTGTGTGAGAGAGAGAGAGAGAAAGAGAGAGAGAGAGACCGGGGGTGGTGCCCATTCAGTTTAACAACATTAAAGAGTATGAGGGGCCATATAGGCCATAATTATTGAAAAAGCCTCCTACAAACACTAGTGAAACGAAAAAGATTTATTAACCATAGTGAAATTCATTCATATGCATAACTGAAAAGCCTCTTACAAACACTAATGAAACAAAAACATTGATCAACTTTAATGAAATTTATTCATATGTATAACTGAAAAAAGCCTCTAACAAACACTAGTGAAAACATTGATTCATTCATACGCATTACTGAAATGAAAAGAGATTTCAGAAGATGATGAGAGCTTATTTCACTTGAAAAGGAAGCTGTGGTTGCACTTCCGTTTAATTTGGCGCATCTCAAACTCTTTTAGGCAATGGTGGATAGTTGTAACAGTTGTATGGGAAGCCATTCACACAGTTCGGTGGCGCTACGCGCTAGTAAACATGTTTTTCCTGCAATTTCAAGTCTCTGTAAAGCCCAAAGTATACTTCAGCCGTCCGCGTTCGTGCACCGTCCGTATGATGTAATTTTCGTCATCCTAAGGGCTCGCGGACGTCCGCACACCCGGTCTGCTTGCAGCTCAAATTTTGAGACTGCATGGACAGTGCGCGTGCAACAGCACATGCGCAAGCAGGACAGAAGAGTCAACTAGGTGGCAATACGCACAGTACTGATCTCAGTGAGCAGTCGTCAAAGAAGAGTGCGGAAAAAGCAATTCAAAAACAAGACCAGTAAACTTAAGCATATCCTTCTCCATAGTTTTTGATTCTCTTTTGGTGTATCTTCTGAACTATGTTTCAATGGTGGATGCACTGTTTTTCTTCTCCAGTCCTGCCCAGCGAATGTTGATGACACGATGTCTGGTATAGAAATAAATTGTACTGCGCATGTGTCGAACTCGGTCATCCGCGGTTGAGAATACTTTGAAGGACACGACTGCGCGCGACACGCGTTCGGGCGCGTAAAGTGAAGTATAGCTGACCCTTAACAGTACGCTGTTTCGTCCCACTTTCAGTGTGAATGGCTTACCATATGAATAGCTTCCCATAGTTTGGCTTTGCTAATAAATGTTTTCGTTTCACTAGTTTATAAGAGTCTTTTGAGGTAGATGTTGCCACTATATAAGAATTAAGAAGTTTATTGCAGGGCAAAAAAAGCATCTTTGCAAATAATATCAAGTCTTAAAGACAGCAAATAACCTACATCAGAAATGTGGTTTCATTGAGAGCCAAGAGAAGTACTGCCTATTTTAATATCAGCTGACATATTTGAGTGGTCTAGTAAGCATTTATAAAACCTCTAAATTGTCATAATATCTGATTTCATAGACTAAAAAGCTTATACTTACTGATAATGATCTTCTTTTTGTTTATCAAGGTCTGTGGGCATGCACAAGCGAGTGCAAGGTTTTGGGCCATTCAGATGACTGCTGGTGTCCAACTGCTGCCATGACAAACAGCAATTTAGCACATTCTTTTGCTAGGACAGGTTCACTTCAACGAGACAATCTCAGGAGGGAAAACTACCACCAAGCCCACATTCCAAAAACAGAGGGATTGCAGAATGTCTGTGAGAAAGTAATGCACAGTGAATATGACTATATAACCATAGTAAATTCACCTCAACAAGTCAAGGGACATGACATCCCGGTGTATTCACCAACAGCAACACACTGTTCCGCACATGAAGTGTAAAGTTAACAAAACCTGCATTACTGACAGCTGTTTACAGACAGTTTATTTATTGTGTGGGCATGTGCGAAAGTGTGTTGCTCTTATGAAGATTTTTTACACAGTCAGCTGACCTTATAGAGAATATTTTGAGTCCTTTTGGAAAAGCTGAGTATATTTTTTATAATGCCACTGATAATTAAACAAAAGATTACTAAAATTATATTGCCTACTTGATTGTAAAAGCATGTTGACGTATTTTTTATAATTCAAAATGGCCATTGTTAATGAAGTAAACATTTTTTTTTTTTTTCAAAATGTGTCATATATTTATTTGTATATTATGTCTGAAATGTTAAGAAAATAAACTGTAAAACATGTTTGAGTTGCATTTGGTTAATTGTCTTGTTTTATTTATTAATTTTGCTTGAATTTACAAAAAGGGAATTACATTTTTAGGGATAAAAATGATTTAAAATGTGCATTCACTGTAAATGTGTCTTCTACTTATTAGTGTACATTTACTTATCACACTTACATAAAAAGACATTGTTAGATTGTGCCAAAATGTTAGTTTAGATGTATCTCCATGTCAGAAATATTAGATTCAAAACAGAATGCCGAATCCCTGAATAATTTATTGAATAATCTTAGTTACATATGTTTCAATGCTCAGAGACTATCTAGATGTTACACTGCTCAGTGCTCTGGCTTCGTCTGACAATTCCAACGTGTTATTATACCAAGGGAAAAACAATGGAAAATTATTGTTTCACAACATTGTCCTGCAAAAAATAAATAAATATTTTAAAGTTTTTTTTTTTTTACTTCATCAGAATCACTTGGTAACTTTTGTGGCACTTGCTATGTGAAAACACACACACACACACACACACACGTTGGGGTTCCATGTTTTATGGGGACTTTCCATAGACATAATGATTTTTATACTGTACAAACTCTATATTGTATGCCCTAACTCTAAACCAGGACATTTTCTGAATTTTTACATTTTTAAAAAAAAACTTAATTTAGTATGATTTAGAAGCTGTTTCCTTATGGGGACAAAAACATGTCCCCACATGGACAAGGATTTCGGATATTGCCATTATAACGTAGGGTTTACCTGAACCACACACACACACACAAATCGTGGACATGATTCGAAAAGTTTAAATGGTCAAAAAAAAAAAAAAAAAGGACCTGTACTTGGTATTTTTGGTGAACTATCCATTTAAACAGTGAGAGGTTTGATCTAAGAGTCCACTAGATGGCGGCAGAACCATTTACCTCCTTCGGAGGACGTATTCCAAGGTAGGAAGGCATATCCAAACAAGAGCATAGAAGCCAAGAGCCGAAACTTTTTAAGTACCAGCCACCTGGTGGCGCTTTGGTAGCGAGGCCGCCATTTTGGGGTGAAAATGCCAACTGGACAACAGAATCCAACGCATTTTACGCACCCAAGATCGGCGAATAGAAAATGTCTCACATTAAGTCATCATTAAGTCATCTAAATGTACACTAGTACACTAAATGTTGTATCGTCTTATATATGTTTTATGTTATCAGTTGTGGAATCCAACCATTGAGGTAACGTAGTTAGCCTACTTTATTGAGTATTTCAATTTTATGCAACTTTACACATTTACTCTTAATAGTAAATTAATAACTTAATAATTAATAAAGTTAAGATCATCATGTTTGTAGCTTGTGTAGTAATTAGTATTAGTAGTTTCTATTAGGCTACTCCACTAAGTGGGTCATTCTACAGAAACGTCCACTATTCTGTCCCTAGCCTTTACAGAAATATTACACTTGAAAAACGCTTTAGGATTACAATTTTTATTCATTTTAAAATGGAACAATATGTTATTTGAACAATTACACCTTCTTGAGCCATCAATGTGGCAATATTTGTTTTTTAATTAATTATAAAAATTCCAAGCGCCACAGGAGTGCTCGTCCCCACAGTCATGTACAGAGGAAAAGTGCTTTATTTTGAGGTCAGAAAGCTTTTTTTTTCTTCTACCATTTAAAATACAATAATTATACATAACTATCAAATATATTATGTAAATGACATAAAAACAAAAACAAAATGCTGAATAAATATTATAAAATATATAATGAATGTAGTGGTCCCCTGGAGTTGTGTCACTGGTGTTACCTTTAACAAAAATCTCTTATTTTGAAATAAAAAATGACACAGATGACATCACTTGACTTCCTTTTTCCTACTTCCTGAAGATCAATGAAGAAAGGCCAATGAAAAGTACATTATCTCTTTTCAGTTATCAGAAATATTAATTGGAAAATCATAATTTCATATGAAGCTTTTAGTTGAAGTCACTGGTATGACCTACTTTATTGTTAGGGGATTTAAAAAACTAGAATACAAATGGATTAAACTACTTAATTTAGTGAGTAAACCATGATTGACAACATGTGGTTTGATACCTTGCAGCAGCCATTTTGTAAAATGCATTTTTCATGAAAAGTACCAATGGTGTTACTGTCAATGCTGTTATCCGTGTATAGATAAACTTTATTCAAAGCTATTCATTTAGTTCTTTTCATAAAATAGCACTAAGATTACGTGATTCTAACTTTTCGTTCTCATTGTTAATCCTCCTTTGGTCAGGTATGGCTAAATTGAGGGTATATGGCTAAACTGAGTGCAGCTGAGAAGCAGCGACTTTACAGACATTTTTAAAATGTTTATGATCTTTTACTGACTGCTTTCACTAAGTGTCAATGATAAGTCTTTGATTGTATACCAAATGTAAAAATTTAGTCCCATCTACTTAATTATAGTTAAAGAATAAGGATCTTTGGTCTTATGTATACGTCACTGGTGATTCATTGTGTCACTGGTGTTACTGTTTTTTTGTCTGTCACATTAAATAAAATGTGTCATATGTGACATGATAATAATTTTACATCCATTGAATTCTGCTACACTCAAGAATTAAGATTTAAAGGATCGCATCATTACTTGTTTAGAACTGTTTTTTAAATATTTTCATTGTTATAGCAAATACATGGTTGCGTTAATGAACTAACATCATTCAATCACACTTTTTAACTAACCTGATTAAAAAAAAAAACAAAAAAAACAATCTCCTTATTTTTTGCATTACTTTTTTTTTTTCGTAACTAAAAAATATTTCATAAAAGCGTTTAAAATTGCCAGAGAAGTATGGTAACACCAGTGACAAAAAAAATGGTACATGCGATCTTTAAATAAATGCACAAAAAAAAAAAAAAAAAAAAATCATTAAGCTGTCATTTATGTGTATTCATAAAGTCAAAGGGTAATCTAATAATGTAGTCTAAGTTTAAATGTTAGAAAAAGAAATACATTTTAAGACATCTTGCCATAACAAAAGTGGACGTTTCTGTAGAATCTCTTGCTTTAACGGACATTAATATAAGACAATGCTGCAATTTACTGTCAAGCTGTTATATTCTTGTTATAAATTTATTGTCCAACATTCCAAATTTATCTGATGTATGTCCTTATTTTAATTTCATGTGTTGGTATTAATTTAGTGTTTATAATGCTAATACTTGAACTTCAAAGAATTTCAACTCAAACTGACTGGGTTTGAGCAAAGGTTTTGTGAAAAAAAAAAAAAAAAAGTGGAAGACAAAGTCCGTAAAATTAAAATATTAAAAGGATTTGATGATCACTAGTGATTGTACGTTAATTCTGTGTTGTCATCATTCAGGTTGGATTTCAGCTTTAATTTACATTTCTTTTTTTAAAACAAAGTAGCTGATATTGCCATAGCCACAGCAAGAAGCTAGTGGACTGCCAAGTTGCTTTCACCCCAAAATGGCAGAAAATGTAGGGCTGCTGCTGGGCGTTGGTGTTGCACTGGAACATTATAGGCTTTCGCTTCTTGTCGATATAAGTTCTTTGATCCAAATCCAAAGTTAGCTTAATTTCCTGTCTCATGAGATGCCTTCATCTCATCACTGCCTTTGATATCCCAAAATCCTGTGCTTCCATTCTGTGACAGTTGAGCTAAAAAATAAAGATGAGATCAGAAAGTTGCGGTTGGTGGTCAGTTTGTGTATAAATGTACATTTTTGACCATTGTTTTTCACTTTTGATGTCATTTCTAGCGAGAAATTACTATTGTAGTACTTAAATATTTGCTTAGTTATCACGAAAGCTTGCACTACTTTGCTGTAGATCATTAAACCGTTACGCTGCCTCAGAAGTCTGTCAGACGCTGCCTGCAGAGTCGTTGCCTGATAGGGTAGTGAGGCAACGAGTCAGCTGCCTGCAGAGGTTTTCGGATGCTCCGACGTATTTTTGTAGGCCAACCCGGAAGTCAACATCACACTGGTTCCCTCGACAAAACCCCAAATAGCATTTTTCCATAGGCCTTTGAATTATTGCAAAAAAACCAACAAAAGTTTATGATAATTACACATTTTGTCCATCAGGATTTTCACCAAATTTCACAAATAAACACAACTCATGAATTTTGAAGCCTAAATAAGCTACAATCGCCAGAAATAAGAAGCTAACTTTGGCTAAAAACACCATACAACTACACCTCGACTTCAACATCACCATCACTTCTACAGCTCTTTCAGTCTTGATTAAAAATCCCTGAAAGTGTGAGTTATAATAGTTTGTAATAGTTATAATAGTTAGAGTGGGGTATTACTGGTGTGTTTTATGTTATAGAATAAAATGTGGAAATATCTTGAGCTTGCGTTCACCACAAAGCTTATTTCAGGCTTTTAACCCAAATCCCATTCAAAAAACCTACTGACTTCAGGACGATGGAACCAGAAGTGTTAAAATGCGAACTCATTTCCAGGTTTTGGCCTACAAAATACGTCCTCCTCATTATCAAAGCTTTATCTTCGTTATCCATCATGGAATATGTTAATTGTGTTCAGGAAGACAATAGTAAGACTTTGTATGTCTTGTTAGTGTGGCTTGTCTGCCTGTTTAGGGTGGCGTGTCATTACAGGCACGTTTACATGATAATGATGTACTAAAAACAAAAGTCTTTCCTTTCGGTGTTTTTTGTTTGTTTGTTTGTTTTTACATACAGACGACAATGTTAACAATTTTAACTATACTGTATCTGATACAGTGTTGGGTAAGTTACTTCAAAAAAGTAATTAATTACTAATTACATCATGAATACTGTATTTAAAATACTTTTCTAATTACTCTGTCTGAAAAGTAATTTAATTACTCAATAAGTAACTTACTAATTACTTCTTAAACTCCATATAAACCTTGACCAGATAGACAATAGAAAGGAAACTCTTTTAATAATTTAGTCAAACATGGAATAGTTTTGCCTTTTATAGCTTTTTAAAACATTTTAACTTTATTAAAACATATACTACTCATTTTTTTTAGTAACAAATAGGGATGTCACTATACCAAGAATCTAGTAGTTGGTACCGATACCACCAAAAGCGCACAATACTCGATACCACGGTAAAAAATATATAAAAATACAAATAAAACAATGCTATATTTTTTTTTTCCAGGTAGGTCTAATAGTAGCAAGTAAAAATAATCAAATATAAAGTAACTCTGCATAGTCATAACTGTATAAATTAAATATAGATTAATCCTTATTAAAGCTTTTCTTTTGTTGTTTGATTATCATTTATAATACAGACAGCCAATAGTAGACAGTAGCCCGAGGACAATATGCTGTTACACATGCTGTTCACGTTCACATAACCAACGCGAATATACGCCAAGACGAGCATTTTGACATAACTGTGTGTGTATTTGAACGTTTATGTGTAGTAAACCGCGAAACTCTGACACTCGCGAGAGGCGGCTATGTGTGTGCGCGCGCAGTTTTTTCTCCCTAGGACATAGCTTACATTTTACCGTAATGTTCTTGCCTACCTGTAATTGGAATATTTCCATTCTGCAAAACAGCCACTCGCTTCTACCGACATCTTCAGACAGCGACTATGCAGCCAACTGGTGCGAAGTTGCGAACTCACGCGCAACTCACTACAGCTAACGATTTTAAAGAGGCAGCGTTCACTTTTACCTTTAGATGACTAATTTAGATTTTAAATTCAATATTGATTTAAACAGAACTGTTGAACTAATTTACAGTATGTCACGCAAGTACATTATAAGTAACTGTAATTAAATTACCTAAAAATGAACAGTAATCCCATACTTCACTCTTTCAGTGGATAAGTAATTTAATTACAGTAACGCTTAGTAACGCGTTACACCCAACACTGATCTGATAATGATTCATCTTTAGAAAAAAATGATAATTTTTCTCTGAAAATAGCCTCACTCTAAAAAATGCTAGGTTGTTTCAACCCATGTTTGGATAAAATATGGACAAACAAAACCGTTCAATTTTTTAATTAAATTTTATACCCACTGTATAAAATTGTCCATATTTGACCCAAACATGGGTTGCAACAACCCAGCATTTTTAGAGTAAGGCTTTGGGGTGGACTATTTTCAATTATGCCAAGCAACCACATGGAACACCTTATCAACTACCCAAAACATCCAGGCATAGTAAAGTTGACTTTTGTGTTTTTCGCGTGCGGTCCAGATGATGTCAGTGTTGCTTAGGAGATGCATATGGAAAGATCAGCTTGATCAACAGGATCAAGGTGATTGAGCAAATCGTGTTTTTGTTTTGTTTTTGTTTTTTCTTTATAATGACACTTCACAATATTTCATCATTTTAACCTTATCCCATAGTCACATACATTATAGATCATTTTATAATATTAGCAATCATTCACAGTGATATGAATATGAACTAAGGACACTCATATGGAGCTCAGAAATCTGAAGCAGATACACGAGACACATTCTCATAATTTGATGCAAAAGTTTGATCTACACTCTTATCTGTGGTATTCTAATAAGGAATTGGGATAAATAGAAGAGTCTGGACTGGAGTGTGTCTAGTGTCTAGTTTACTATCATGTTTGGCAATTTGTTACTATAAGGAATGATCTAACTGATAGGGTTTACTTTTGCATAAACATTAAAAAAGCCAAGTGAAACATGCAACAGCAAAATGCCTGCAGACAGCGTTCTTTTGGAAACATGAATCTGTGACAGTCTGGCACCTAGTTCATGATGCTACCTTGATATGACAGGAAATTTATAAAGTGATATTTTATAAATATTTAGGCACATGAGCTCTATATATTCCCACCATGCATTTTCAGCAGACACTTTGCATAGTTAGTGTTACTTTGCACCCATCTCAATATATCTGAGGATGACTAGTTGGTTTAAACAAATGAGACATGTAAATTCCAGATACATTTTCAAAGCCTTATTGGGCATGGTGTGACTCCCACATGCTTTGACAGTGAGTTAGTAATACTGTGGCTAAAAAAGTGTTGGATCTTTCAACATGAACATGGAATACAGCGCACATTTACCGGATTATATATTTGCAATTCAACTGAAAAATAAATAAGTACACAAAATACCAATCATACATTACTGTCCTCCCAGTCCTGGGACTGTGGAGGTTCTGGTATTCTGGTGCTTACGGAAATGCGATCGAGACACTCTGACCCACTTTCCTCTCAGCTGAGTCGACTGCAGCTGTTAAACATACCAAAGTAAGACCTCTAAACCACTGCGTCCACAGCTGCACTGGCCTTTCATGATCTGACGAATAACCATTTCATATTTCAAAATATCACACACATGGACCTTTTTGTGTTGCACTTTTTTGTGAAGGGACTGTATCACTCCTTTAGCTTTGTTAGCAAGTTGAGAAAGTATTGGGGGACTAGGAGAGATGCATGCTGTGAAAATGTGCAGCAATTATTTAAAATATAAACATACAATAAAATACATGTAAACAAACATTATTTCATTTATTCATTAAAAGTGTAAAATTGTACTTATTAAATAATTAAATAAAAATGCATATTAAAATAATTAAGTGTCCTTGTTATGTTACATGAATTACTGTAGTAATAACAGTAAATTATGCATAATTGCATGCAACTAAACCCAACCGGTAACACTTTATTTTACAGTGTGCTTGTTGCATATATTATGTAGTTACTGTAGTAATAACTAGAAATTATGCATAATTACATGCAATTAACCCTAAACCAAACCCTCATCCTAACCCTATAAGTACGTGTAGTTAATACTGACAATCAGTACAGTGTATAATTACACTGTAATACTGACACCTTAAATAAAGTGTAACCGCCTAACCCTATCGCAAGTAATTAACTAATATTACTCAGTACTTAAATGTGTAATTACACTGTAACAAAGAAACTAAAATAAAGCCTGCCTTTTTTTAATTTATTAAAAATCAATTTAAAATATTGAACACTTTTTAATGGCATATAAACATACAGGTGCTGGTCATATAATTAGAATATCATCAAAAAGTTGATTTATTTCACTAATTCCATTCAAAAAGTGAAACTTGTATATTATATTCATTCATTACACACAGACTGATATATTTCAAATGTTTATTTCTTTTAATTTTGATGATTATAACTGACAACTAAGGAAAATCCCAAATTCAGTATCTCAGAAAATTAGAATATTACTTAAGACCAATACAAAGAAAGGATTTTTAGAAATCTTGGCCAACTGAAAAGTATGAACATGAAAAGTATGAGCATGTACAGCACTCAATACTTAGTTGGGGCTCCTTTTGCCTGAATTACTGCAGCAATGCAGCGTGGCATGGAGTCGATCAGTCTGTGTGTTATAAGAGCCCAGGTTGCTCTGATAGTGGCCTTCAGCTCTTCTGCATTGTTGGGTCTGGCATATCGCATCTTCCTCTTCACAATACCCAATAGATTTTCTATGGGGTTAAGGTCAGGCGAGTTTGCTGGCCAATTAAGAACAGGGATACCATGGTCCTTAAACCAGGTACTGGTAGCTTTGGCACTGTGTGCAGGTGCCTAGTCCTGTTGGAAAATGAAATCTGCATCTCCATATAGTTGGTCAGCAGCAGGAAGCTCTAAAACTTCCTGGTATACGGCTGCATTGACCTTGGACCTCAAAAAACACAGTGGACCAACACCGGCAGATGACTTGGCACCCCAAACCATCACTGACTGTGGAAACTTTACACTGGACCTCAAGCTACATGGATTGTGTGCCTCTCCTCTCTTCCTCCAGACTCTGGGACCCTGATTTCCAAAGGAAATGGAAAATTTTCTTTCATCAGAGAACTTTGGACCACTCAGCAGCAGTCTAGGCCTTTTTGTCTTTAGCCCAGGCGAGACGCTTCTGACGCTGTCAGAGTGGCTTGACACAAGGAATGCGACAGCTAAAACCCATGTCTTACATACGTCTGTGCGTAGTGGTTCTTGAAGCACTGACTCCAGCTGCAGTCCACTCTTTGTGAATCTCCCCCACATTTTTGAATGGGTTTTGTTTCACAATCCTCTCCAGGGTGCGGTTATCCCTATTGCTTGTACACTTTTTTCTACCACATCTTTTCCTTCCTATCGCCTCTCTATTAATGTGCTTGGACACAGAGCTGTGTGAACAGCCAGCCTCTTTTGTAGTGACCTTTTGTGTCTTGCCCTCCTTGTGCAAGGTGTCAATGGTCGTCTTTTGGACAACTGTCAAGTCAGCAGTCTTCCCCATGATTGTGTAGCCTACAGAACTAGACTGAGAGACCATTTAAAGGCCTTTGCAGGTGTTTTGAGTTAATTAGCTGATTAGAGTGTGGCACCAGGTGTCTTCAATATTGAACCTTTTCACAATATTCTAATTTTCTGAGATACTGAATTTGGGATTGTCCTTAGTTGTCAGTTATAATCATCAAAATGAAAAGAAATAAACATTTGAAATGTATCAGTCTGTGTGTAATAAATGAATATAATATACAAGTTACATTTACTGAATGGAATTAGTGAAATAAATCAACTTTTTGATGATATTCTAATTATATGACCAGCACCTGTATGTTAACATTATACAAAAATGTGAATTAATAATTTGAAAATAAAAATAAATCACTTTGCAAACTGACAAAATAATAGTAACAATTTGTAATGATTAAATATAAAGAATACATAATTAAATATAGCTGCAAGCAGCAATTAACGGGGATCAAACTCTTTAAGGCCTTTAAGCACATGCGTAAAAATATATCAGGTTTTATTTAGCCTGTATCCACCCAGATCATAGATGGAAAAAACTATTTACAGCCAAAACAGGCAATTTATTAAAGAAATATATGCTTTAAAGCTTTCTAACAGTTATCGAGGTAGAGCCAAAAATCTAGAACTAGATTGTGAAAGAAGATTTTGGAAATAATCTCCATCATTTAACAAATGATTCGATGGACAGTGGCAGTCCTAGAGGCAAAGTAGCTCAGAATAAGGAGTTCTACCATATGGTATGAATGTCGTGAGCATGTGCGAAAAATTGCGTGATATACAATCTATTACGCACGTGAAAAATGCAATTGTGCCCACCGGTGGCCGTTTTCTTTCAAATTTCTCACAGGCCTCTAGGGACATAGTTCAAACAGGCTCAGCGAGTTTTGCTCCAATCACCCTCCGTTAACCTTGTCTGACAGCTGCTCAAAATTCACTGGCCGACAGTGGCCGTGTTTTTTGAGATATGCAAATGTCCTCATAGATAATCGCGGCACCTTGAACAAAGACATCGCTTGCCAGTTTTTGCCTTTTCTCATGTTTTTTCCTTTTATACCACCACCAAGTGGCCAGTCACCACATCCTTTTCACGGGACCACAGACTGAGCCCATACATAGGTGTACTGAGTTTGGTGAAATTATCTCATTCCGTTCAAGAAGGCTAGCCGTTTTAGTGAAAGTGGCTGCACCCACTTCAAAAAATCCAAAATACCCGAAAATTTCAGCGATATAAGACATAACACTTGAGCCTGCAGTTTAGGAGTTATGAGCCATTGCATACTTTTGATCGTTGTAGCGCCACCATCAGGCCGACTGGGGTGAGCCTTGGTGACGTTGTAGACGGGGTGGGTACTACCATCCCTCATATAGTTTCAAGTCTCTACGACTTATGGTTTGGTCTGCCTGATATCTCTTAGGGGAGAATATAATTTCCTTTATTTTCTTTACTTTTATTCATTGATACTCTGTTTTAATTTATGGAAGACTCATTTATTAAACAATTACTGTTTGTGTTGCACATATGGCTTCTCGACTTTTACAGTATGTGCTCAGTTTGCCAATGAACAAAATATTTATATTTAATAATTTGGAGCAATGAACCTAGTCCTCCATAAAAGATTGGTTTTACATTTCGAAATGATAAAACATTCACTCATGACAGAATTTGTCTGATGGTACACAATATCCAGCTAAAAGCCCTTTGTGTTTGTTAATGCTGTGGCTCTAAATAGTCGTGTCGAGACTGGACTTCCTCTATTGTTAGCTACATGCTGCAAGTGTAGAACGGCTTGCTCAGCAGCTGTTGAGAATAATAGAAGGTTGACTGAGCAGGATTTGCGTCCAAGTCTGGAACAAGAGTCTTTGTGTTACAAGGCACAAGCGGATATGAACAAAGCATGTGTTATTCAGAATGTCTGGCTCTAACCTCACCTATCCTATACAGGATTTTAGTTCAACATGAACCTGAGGCAAGTACACGTCAAATCTCTCTAACTATCCACCTAATTCCTAACAAGCCTACTGCGTTTTAGATTACAGCAGACACTTCCGGTTTGGGGAAGTTCCACCAAAGAAGATTTGAATCCACCCTAAAAGACTAAAAAAAAAACCATTTCATATTATAAGGTTGCACCACAAATAATCCTTATCTGTCACCGTCAGCTTGACCGAATGAGCTGTACAATTTTTCAGGTGTCAGGAGACTAACATAACGCTTGGTGTTTTATTGTGATATGGTATAACAAGAATAGGCCTATATCTATGGCAAGAGCTCTTTTCAGTCGCTGAATGTCTTTTCCTCCTGATTATTTTCATTTTTCCTTTGTATTCTGCTGTTACAGTAGGAAAAAAAGACATACTGCGCATTTATGGTCTGCTTTCCTGATTTAATTTCACTATGTATATCCCATAAAAACATCACTGGAATCCACTAAGAATCTCTAATTTTTCCCCCTAAATCCTTTCCAGGTTTGTTTTCACACGGATGCTTTATGTAATTGTCTCCATTTTTCACTTCTAATCTCTATTAGCAGTACTTAAGTACTTAATGGCCCACTAAAGTGTCATGAAACGCGCAGCATTATTCAATGTGTTGACATTTCAACTGAAACAGTAAGACAGGGTGGGACATATCAAACAGCTCTTCCCCTTTTTAAAAATAGCCAATAGCATTTCTTTTATATCACAGTTCGGCCAGAGCCACTAACCTTCCTCTAACCGTTTCTCCTCCTAATCTCCTCCATATCGTTTTAAAATATAGCAATCTGTGCAGAATTCAAATGGATCCGATACGTTTTGTGGTCTGATATGATGAGCTCTGTACTCTTGTGTCTCTGGACCGGAGCAGACTGTGTGTGCTGCGGTTCGCGTGATACTGAAACCAGACTTCATTTGCACCAATGGAAAGCATATTTACACTGTCTGAATTGCTCCCTATCTCCTATATAATGCACTATGTGGTTCACCATGTAGAAAATAGTAAATATGTGAGCAAGTGACCGATTTCAGCCGCAGCTTCAGCATATATTTATAATGTAGGGGGCGGGCACTTTAGATTCTAGACAGCATTTGATTGGACGAAAGATCTGATGAGAAGTTGAAGTGCAGAGTGATGTCATGAAAATCTATGATCCATTTTAGCAGAAGTGAGAGACTAAGTTTTGAATGCTTATATCTCCTAAATGCTAATTTTTTTCATTGTTTTGGAACACACCAGCTTATTCATAACCTTAAGGCTAAAATATTCATACTAAAAGCTAAAAAACATAAATTTTGATTTCAGGGGGACTTTAAATATATTTGTAACTACACATTTGTACCGATGAAGATGCAACTTAGTACATTTAAAATACATTTACTAACTTAAGTGATATCAAATAACACAATACAGTAAAAACTTATATTTAACTACTTTACGTGAGCTTTACTTTGTTAGTCAAAACATCAAATTAGTGTACTTCTTTAAAGCACGACAAAAAATGATTAAAACACAATGTAAATTAAAACTTTAAAAGTGTTAAAAACGTCATGAAGTACTTTAAGTACACTTAAGTAGTCTTATTTCATTTATATTGTTTTATCTGCAAGTACAGTTTTTTAAAATATACCACAAGTGCACATGCAGTACAATTAAGCACACTTCTTCTTTTTTTTTGCAAGGGAAATGTTATATTATTAACTATATTTTTAAATTTTTGGAAGAATTTTGAGCGGTTTCTTAATTAATAATTAGATTTTTAACTATTTAATACTTAGGAAGCGCCATTAATAAATTATTCCAGTCCAAGTGTAGTAAATTATAAAAAGCAAAAATATTCTCTGAGACAGTACAATGTATATGGTCCTCAAAATGCATTTATTGCAAACACGCTTTGTTTACTTGGACTTCAGTCCTCCACATACAAAACGTAAAAATCACAGCTTAA
The DNA here is from genome assembly GCA_037101425.1 of Elopichthys bambusa. Classification (NCBI taxonomy): domain Eukaryota; kingdom Metazoa; phylum Chordata; class Actinopteri; order Cypriniformes; family Xenocyprididae; genus Elopichthys; species Elopichthys bambusa. Next base: position 3,903,822 of record CM074453.1, on the reverse strand, counting down.
AAAACACTCACAGCACAAAAAAAAGCAGCTGTCGTTCACTCGTTCACCTCTTCCTCGTCATCCTCGAATGCTTCCTCGCCATCATTGGCTGTAGCCTCCTGGTACTGCTGATACTCCGACACAAGGTCATTCATATTGCTCTCGGCCTCGGTGAACTCCATCTCATCCATTCCCTCTCCAGTGAACCAATGCAGGAAGGCCTTGCGTTTGAACATGGCGGAAAACTGCTCAGAAATGCGCTTGAAGAGCTCCTGAATTGCGGTGCTGTTGCCGATAAAAGTGGAGGCCATCTTAAGTCCTCTTGGTGGAATGTCACACACCGCCACTTTAACGTTGTTGGGGATCCACTCTACGAAATAACTGCTGTTCTTGTTCTGAATGGCCAACATCTGCTCGTCAACTTCCTTCATGGACATGGGCCCACGGAAAACGGTAGCCACCGTGAGGTAGCGCCCATGCCGTGGGTCGCAGGCGGCCATCATGTTCTTGGCGTCAAACATCTGTTGGGTGAGTTCAGGCACCGTGAGCGCACGATACTGCTGACTTCCTCTTGCGGTCAATGGCGCGAAGCCGGGCATGAAGAAGTGAAGGCGAGGGAAAGGCACCATGTTGACCGCCAGCTTGCGCAGGTCTGCGTTCAGCTGGCCGGGGAACCGTAACGAAGTGGTGACGCCACTCATAGTCGCCGACACTAAATGATTGAGATCCCCGTAAGTGGGTGTGGTGAGCTTGAGCGTACGGAAGCAGATATCGTACAGCGCCTCGTTGTCGATACAGTATGTTTCATCTGTGTTTTCCACCAGCTGATGCACAGAGAGCGTGGCGTTGTAGGGCTCCACCACCGTATCAGACACTTTTGGTGAAGGCATGACGCTGAAGGTGTTCATGATGCGGTCGGGATACTCCTCTCGGATCTTACTAATCAGGAGAGTCCCCATTCCGGATCCGGTTCCTCCGCCGAGGGAGTGCGTGAGCTGGAAGCCTTGCAGGCAGTCACAATGCTCACACTCCTTCCTGACCACATCCAGGACTGAGTCCACTAGCTCAGCTCCTTCCGTGTAGTGGCCCTTGGCCCAGTTGTTGCCTGCACCTGTCTGTCCTGCAAAAGCAATACAATAAGGGAAGATTGGTTTGCAATGAAAACGAAATACAATCTTCTTAGCTGCTGGCTGTAGCTTTCATCACAGCCTATGTGACATTTATGTTCATTCTTGCTGCATTTTGTCTGTGGAAAAGATGAACTATAGTATTTACATTAGTGATTTTTCTTGTGTAAAAATAAAAACTGTCCACACTTAACTTGGGAAGTGATATTGATGAGAGAACAGAGTATATTGTGCCTCTTTTATATACACCAGCTATATATGTAGACACTAGATTTATAATTTCTCATGATCTATGTATGAATTTCATAACAAAAGAACAATTTTTGAAGGAACCACAATATAACATTTGATTTGTTTAGATTTATAGTGTCATAACTGAAAACCATTAGTTTTCCCAGTTTCATTTTTCCAACCCTACATATGTTTTTGAAAATGCAAAATATAAAGTTTTAAAATGATGCATAGTGTGATAAGAAAAGAAAATACATTTACATTTTCATCACTATACTACATAATTCCTCGTTTGTGTCATTTCATAGTTAAAATGCTTTACTATTGCTGAAAAATGTGGAAAATAGGTACATTAAAGAATGTGTAAATATATTCAAACATTTCACTGGTAGTGAATAATTCACAGGTTTCTATCAAACAAAAAGCTTGTTGTTCATTATTACTATTCATACTGTATATAACGGTGTTTTATATATATATATATATATATATCAGGGGCATTTCCTCCGAGGAGGCAAGGGAGGCAGTGCCTCTTCAAAAAAAACTGGATGAGAAAATAATTAATATTACAAAAATAAAACAATGCAAATGTTACAAAATTTGACATTAAAAAGTGTAAAAGTCACTCACTTTTCTAAAAAAACAGTGTCAAACAGCGACACCCGCAGGTGGAGTTACAGCAGGGTGTCCGTGTCTCTTATGCCTCCCTTCAGCTCACAGAAACAAAGCAGAGCCCCCAAAGCGTGCGGTGGGTTTAATGGGGGGTAATTGAGAATGAATGGGGGAAAGTCACGTGAGAGGAGGCAGTGCCTCCATCGCCCTATGACTGGATATGATCGGTTACGATTGGACATTATTTGGTTCGTGCGATAAATCCCGCCTCTTGTTTTCGTGTGCGTTCTCGTCGAATCAGCCTAAATGAAGACAGTGATCGCGTTAACGGGAAGAATATATATATATATATATAAAACAGTTCTTTCTGGTTCTCGAATCTGATTGGCTGATAGCTGTGTGATATTCTAGTGATAACAGCACTCTTACCTTTTCACCGTTTGTATCACTCCGCTTGAAGCGACTGTCATGGCGGCCGAGCAATTCCACCGTAATTTTTGCGAATACTACACTTGTTGTACCATGAACCACAGTTTTAAGAGTTTTTTAGGCAAGAATGTAGTTGTTTACACCTGAAATATGTGACTCATATTTAATCATAGCACCTATTTTAAAATTTGTTTAGACGTTTTCTGAGATGCGCGCTCCAGGCCATCAGCAGGGGTCGTGCAACCACCGAGAACCGCTTCATCTCGGCCAGTGCTTCGATGATTTGCCGCTGTCTTATTTTGGGTACATAAAACGGAATCTTTGGCCTTATTAATTATTACTTGTTTCAGAGCAAATCGAATTGTGCTAAACCTTAATGTTATAAAAAAGCGACGAGAATACTTTTTGTGCGCCAAAAACAAAACACGAAATAATGACTTTATTCAACAATATCTAGTGATGGGCGATTTCAAAACACTGCTTCATGAAGCTTCGAAGCTTTACAAATCTTTTGTTTCAAATCAGTGGTTCGGAGTGTGTGTCAAACAGCCAAAGTCAAGCCCCCCAGTGTTAAACAACTGAAATTCGGAACACTTATCACGTAACGAAGCCTCGTTTACTGAAATCACGTGACTTTGGCCATTTGATACACGCTCTGAATCACTGATTCGAAACAAAAGATTCGCAAAGCTTCATGAAGCAGTGTTTTGAAATCACTCATCACTAGATATTGTTGAATAAAGTCGTTATTTTACTTTTTTGGCACACAAAAAGTATTCTCGTCGCGTCATAACACTAAGGTTGAAGCACTGTAGTCACATGAACTGTTTTAAATACGTCTTTAGTAGATTTCTGGGCATCTGAAAGTGTTAATTATCTTGCTGGCAATGGAGCTTAGCCAACGGATTTTATAAAAAAATATCTTAATTTGTGTTCTGAAGATGAACAAAGGTCTTACGGGTGAGGAACGACATGAGGGTGAGTAATTAATGACAGAATTTTCATTTTTGGGTGAACTAACCCTTTAATGGAACCATCAATACCAGTGAAGAACCTTTATTTTTAAGAGTGTAATATTGTATCTAATTTTGTTTGAAGAAATAAGAGCACATGTTCTAAGAACTTATAAAAACAAATGTTACAATTATGTGTTCTTTATACATTCTTTGACTTAAAGCTAAAAGATCTACAAGTGAAAAGCAAATGAGAGTTTGGCGTGTTGACAGTACCAAAGATGAAGTTGTCTGGTCGAAAAAGCTGTCCAAATGCCCCAGAACGAACACTGTCCATAGTTCCAGGCTCCAGGTCCACCAGCACGGATCTGGGAACATACTTGTGAGCTAAACACACACACACATATATTCATAAATTAATTATATAAATGTAATGTATTTAGTAATGAATAATAAAACAATCAGCGCATCATTTGTAAATTAATTCATAATTCATTTTTTTAATGTATGTAAATGATTTAATAAAACATTATGCTAGTGCAGTCTGAGCAGCCCACGAAATTCCTCTGAGCTGACTACACTGTTCAAAATTTAAGGTCATTGTGAGTTTGTGAGGAGGAGCGGCAAGAGCACTGATTCATACTCGCACACTGATGCACATACTTACAGGACGCCTCGTTGTAGTATACATTAATTCTGTCAAGCTGCAGCCCTGAGTCACCCACATAGTTGCCGGCTGGATCAATGCCATGCTCGTCGCTGATGACTTCCCAGAACTAGAAGTGTCACAGTTGTTTTGCGTTAGTTCAGACTTCAGATGTGATTTCAGATAGATTTCCAAACTGTGAGATAAAGCGCGAGTGTTCAGATTCTTCACATACTCGCGCACAGTAGGACGCATCTCGCCACACCCATATATGCAGCTGATGTGCCCTTAAAATGTAGCGGATTGTTGCCTACCATGACTCAAGCATCGTTCACTACTAAATATGAACTGTAATCAACTGTGAAGATCACAGTTCAAATGGGGTTCTAAACAGTTTAGTTTAGTAAACTTTTAGTACACTACAGTAAGAAATATTTAGAAAAAGAAATTCAAGAAAAAGAACCGGATCTTAAGACTCGGGAATCTTATTTATTGAATCACTTAAAATCAACGATCGAACCATTAGCGTTAGTGCAGTACGCTTTGACTCACTGAAAAGAATCGAATCATACGAGTCATTTGCTTAAGAATCGAACTAGACTGTTCGCACTGCAGTTATATTTTGCATTCATTAAAAAGATCCGGCGTTTATGCACTTGCATTGTATAATTATTAGCGGTGTTGCGCTGTAAAAGTCTATTAGAGAACTGTCAAATCATTAGCTTTAGGATTTTTTTTTTTAAAGTTTCAGTTTCTAAATCTAATATAAAGTCTGTATTAATCTGTAAATAATTTTTGAAAGTGCAAAATATAGTCTGAAACGACACATAGTGTGATAGGAAAATAAAATACATTTAACTAACCTTTGTTCCGATCTGATTGCCGCACTGTCCGGCTTGAATGTGAACGATTTCCCTCATTATTGTAGGTGTATGAAGATGCTCCTCTGAATATGAGCTCTGCTGTACTGCAGGGTGATTGTGAGTTCAGTGTGACATGATCTTCAGCTTTCACTCTGCCTCTGCCACGATTGGTCGGAATTTGAATGACGTATCAGCTGCACAATCCCAAGTGTGCTGTGTCATTTCTCTCTTCTACAGATTCTGCAATATTTTGCAAAACTATCTGGGAACTATTTTTTACAAAGATTTTTCTTTGGAGTTTTATTTTGATGTATAAGTAAATCAGATAAAGTCCTTTTTAAAATGCAGTCATGAAACAAGTTCAACTGGAGATAATTTTTTCAGTGCAAGCCTGATAAAATATGACAATAATCAGTTGTCCATTAGTTCATTATATATATATATATATATATATATATATATATATATATATATATATATATATATATATATTTATTTATTTATTTTTTATTCACAGTACACATTCACACACATTTAATGTTATTTCCTTAAAAATAAGCAGTTCTGCCATGTAAAACAATATATACACTAACCACAAAAATACTTAAGTTTGTCTAAGCATGTAAGGAAAAACTAAACATAAGGGCAGCATTCCTTTTTTTTCACTATATGATGTGACGTTTAGCTACAGAATTCCTCTTCCCCGATATACCGCAACACATATGCAGAGCCGCACATGAGAACCTGACCCGTCAGTTTGGCCATGTACATGAAACATCGCAGTAAAGACCTGAACAAGGAAGAAAGAGAGTAATATTAACATTTCTGAACAGAACGAAAATTGGTATCACTTTAATACACACTTTTTAGTACTAGACCTCATTCAGTAACAACAAGGTAGAATTTTGTACTATGGTAATCACAGATTGTTCTTTAAAGTACTTTTTGGTAAAACATCTGTGATAAATTAGATGAAAGAACAATAGAAGCATGTTCACTATAGTGTCAGACTTCTGGATCCAACTGTATGTAAATAAAAGTCACCTGCATGAAATCAAAATTGACAATTCTTATTTTTTTTAAAGGGGCTGCGTCGTTTTATTGTTTTATAATGTTTCCACTTATGTTAGTATGATTTTTACTTCAAAAACTGTCATAATTTAGAAATAAAAGGCATTTTTCCTACTCTGATTTTAGCCTCTGATTTGAACGCTCTGTTTGAAGGGGCGTGTCTGCTGTGAGACTTCAGTGTAAACGCCCACTGCTGTGATTGGTTGACATCTTTGCAATATGAAATAGCTAAGTATTACTCTCTCAAGCACTTTTTTACTATTACAGCTCTCAAGGTTAACTAATTGTGAAAAGTGTTGATTATAGCATTACATTTAGATTGTGTGATGAAAGGTTGCAGTGATGAACATTGTAGTCGATCACAGGCATGTTGTTGAATGCATGAAAGCAGTGATCTCATCATTACAACTCAATTTCTGCACACTAATGAACGCTTTCATCATAACTAACAATGCAAACTCGATGTAACTAAAAGATTTGTTGAATAAAACGTGAGTGTTGGCGCAAATCCAGAACTCAGTCACTGATAAACTCGCTCTGTTTGATTGACAGCTCCAGCGATTGTAAAGGGAGCGTTCTTTGATCGCTTTCTATATATAATTTAATCACTGTTTAAATAACAGATTATTTTCATCCTACTAAGAGAAACAACATGAAGTTGACTGTTTAGTCACTGGTTTGATTTACTGACACATAGACAACGAATATCTGACTGTACATAAATTATTATCAGATCAGTCATTAGAATTAACACAGTTTCTTACATGTTGTTGCATTACTGTCGAGTTCATATTGTAAAAGTCTGTTTGCAAAACCTGTGCCAAAATGTGACTGATTTACCAAAGAATCCACAGTGAAATGTACCGAATACAAATAAATAAAGCTCAACTGAGACATTCACATTGTTTAAAAATAAATAACCATAATTTCAGCATTAGGATTCTTTGAAAGGTAATGTTATTTTTAGTCCTGTATCGCTCTTCTCTCCTCGTCATCTCACTAACACGCCAGTGGGCGGGGCTAACATTGCAATAATGAAGTAGGCGTTGATTTCTTCTGCGGAGGCGCCGTTTCACCTATAGGCACATAGGCCAGGTGTCGATAAAAGCTTTTATTGGACTAACAAGGAAGTTTTCAGTTCTGAAACTTACAAGATATTCTTATAGTACAATGACCTCTTATATATCAAAAGCTCAAGGAAAAGTTAATTACTCAATTCATGACCCCTTAAAATGGAATATTGCAGTACTTATTATAAATTATTTATCCGTGCACATAAATTTTTTTATAATTCATGTGCCCTCATAATCTTTAATCAAAACAACTTCTTTTCCCTCTTCCTTCTCTTCTCTGATGACGTGTTTACTGGCGTGAGGGCGGGGCAACCTGTCACTCACATGAGATCCACCAATGGCAAACCACAAGCATCCAATCAATTCCCCACGGACAAAATCAAGCCACGCCCCCCATTTGCTCTAAATCGAGAAGCCGTTTCACTCAGATACGTCACAATAGGGAAGAAAAGACTAGCGCAACTTCTGTTTCATGTCGACTTTAAGACTGCAGCTTTAAAGCCTGGCATTAGGAAATTCATTTTTATTGTGAATCACTTACTTCAGAAAGTACTTGGCTCTGGTACACTTGATGTCATATGAGAGTGTGTATATTTCATAAAGTGTGGCTTTAATGGTGAGGCAGCCCAGAAAATCCGTTGGGCTCAGCTTGTACAGGTCAAAGCTCAGTTTGGCAATTCCACTTCTTCTCGGCTGTCTGAAACTTGGCAGAACCTGGAAAATATGGATTGAGGGCAAAACAAATATCTTGTGAGACAAAATCACTGACTAAAAACAATTATGTCATCAGAGTTCAGGGTAAACACAAGCCTGCGCCCTAGTGGAACAAAAACACAGAGATGGTTTAATTCAAAATAACTACTGCAATAATGAAATTAATAAGCTTTAAAAAAAACAACAAAAAAAACAAATGCTGGAGAGTTTCAAATCTTCTTATTAAGAAAATAAAACTGAAATGAACAACTGCAAATGAAGCAACACTTGGGATCTGGTTAATCCTGATTAGACTTAGTTTCAAATCTGTTTTCATCGTTTGCTTAATATGCACAGCTTATGAAACACAAAAAAGGAAAATGTCTTGCAGCTTATGCACAATTACACTCTAGATATTTAGTATGCAGTAAAAAAAAAAAAAAAAAAAAAAAAAAAAATTTGTTAGATTTACTGTAAGAACTGTCAGATGTGGCTTGCAAGTTCAAATAACAATTTTGACGGCATTTTGGTAACTACATATTTTACAATTCACATACAGTATTATAGATATACTGTATACAGAAGAATTATGATTTATCAAAAGTATAGCTTTTTCACGAAACATGGCAAAATTAATAACTTCATCACAAAAATAAGAAATAAGTAGAAACTTAAATATAATTTATATAGAAATAAGATCAAATGTTATGTTCACTTCTGGGACCATAATTTTACTGTTTATTACTGTAAAACAGGGATTCCCAAAATCTTTAAATGTAATATTTACTTGAACTACTTGATATTTATTTTACCTTTACTTTAAGTTATTAATTCAGTAATTTAACAACACATTTGCACGGTTCTGTGATGTCAGTTAATGTCAGGCAGGGGTGCGTTTCCTAAAGCGATCTATGGTCTTTTTTAAATAAGTTTTTTTTTTTTTTAATTCATTTTAATTTTAAATTTCTATGACTTTATTAATCCTTGGTGTAAATGAAAACTATTTATTTAAAAAAAAAAATCAACAATATTTTACTGTAAAAGTTGTCTTGTTGAATATACAGTAATGCAGATTTGCACTGTAAATATTTTGTAGTTTATACTTTTTACTTCCAAAACTATTTTTACAGTATTTTACATTGAAAATTTGACTTTTTAAAATTAACTTACAGTTAAGAAATCCCAGATTTTTTTCAGTTAAATGATAAATATATATATAACTGCCATACCACTTTGCTAGTGGTCCAAACCTCCCCTTTCTCCAGGACCATGAATGGAGTATTAGTAGGCAGAGACTGAAAAAAGGCCTCGGAGTCCACCACTGTCCCATCATCCTCCAGCACCAGTGTGAGCAACTGACACGTTATCAAGAAAGAACTGGCCACCTGTAGAGAGAGAGAGAGAGAGATATTACCACTCAACATATTTTCAGGACTTGCAATTGGTGCAAACAATTACAGTTGCAAGAAAAAGTATGTGAACCACTTGCAGAATCTGTGAAAATGTGAATAATTTTAACAAAATAAAGGAGATAATATAAAATGCATGGTATTTTTTTTATTTAGTACTGTCCTGAGTAAGATATTTTACTTAAAAGATGTTTACATATAATCCACAAGACAAAAAAAAAAAAGCTGAATTTATTAAAATAACACCGTTCATAAGTATGTGAACCACTGATTCTTAATACTGTGTGTGGTTACTTACGACTGTTTGTTTTTTGTTGTGTGATGGTTGTTCATGAGTCTCTTGTTTATTCTGAGCAGTTAAACTGAACTCTGTTCTTCAGAAAAATCCTCCAGGTCCTGCAGATTCTTCAGTTATCCAGCATCTTTTGCATATTTGAACCCTTTCCAGCAGTGACTGTATGATTTTGAGGTCCATCTTTTCACACTGAGGACGACTGAGGGACTCAAACACAACTATTAAAAAAGGTTCAAACATTCACTGATGTTCCAGAAGGAAACACGATGCATTGAGAGTCGGGGGGTGAAAACTTTTGAACAGGATGAAGATGTCCAAATGTTTCTTATTTTGTTTAAATATACATTTTTTTTTTTTCATTTAGTACTGCCCTTCAGAAGCAACAGAAGATACTTTCATGTTTCCCGGAAGACAAATTAAATACAATTTACCTTGATCTTCAAATTCCAAATGTTTTCACCCCCCGTCTATTAATGCATCGTGTTTCCTTCTGAAGCATCAGTGAATGTTTGAACCTTTTCTAATAGTTGTGTTTGAGTCCCTCAGTCGTCCTCAGTGTGAAAAGATGGACCTCAAAATCATTCAGTCACTGCTGGAAAGGGTTCAAATATGCAAAAGATGCTTGAAACTGAAGAATCTGCAGGACCTGGAGGATTTTTCTGATGAACAGAGCTCAGTTTAACTGCTCAGAATAAACAAGAGACTCATGAAGAACCATCACAAAACAAACAAACAGTCGTGGATCATCCAGGTAACCACACACAATATTAAGAATCAGTGGTTCACATACTTATGAATGGGCTTATTTTAATAAATTCAGCTATTTTTTTTTTTTTTTTTTTTGTCTTGTGGATTATATGTAAACATCTTTTATGTAAAATATCTTAATCAGGAGAGTACTAAATAAATAATAACATGCATTTTGTATTATCTCCTTTATTTTGTTAAAATTATTCACATTTTCACAGATTCTGCAAGTGGTTCACATACTTTTTCTTGCAACTGTATATCTATCTATCTATCTATCTATCTATCTATCTATCTATCTATCTATCTATCTATCTATATATATATATATATATATATATATATATATATATATATATATAATCTCCAATAAGATCTGAATATAGATAGGCTGATGAAATCTTATGGCTGATGCAGTGAAATAGTTTAGAAAAATGTATATTCACTTCAGAAATTTCCATGACTTTTAATATTTTATTATTATTTTTTATTATTATTAAGTACTTATACATTTATACATTATACACTAACTTTTTACATTTGACTTTTTTACGTTTTCATGAATGCAAAATAAATAAAAGTCTAATTTTCTGAAACACAAAAAATAATAAGTAACAACAACAACAAAAAGGGGTGGGTCAATAAGATTTTATTTTATTTTTATTTATTTTTTTAAAGAAATTAATACTTTTGCTAATTAATCAAAAGTGAATGTACAGACTTCTATGGAAGCTTGTTTCTGCCACTGAATAAAAAAATAAGCTAATTGCGACTTTTTTCTCAGAAGATATAAACTCATTGCAGAAAATGTCAGAATTGTGACTTTTTTCTCTGAATTGGACTTTATAACTTGCAATTACAAGTTTATATCTCAACTTTGTGAGAAAAAAAAGTCAGAATTGTGGGATATAAAGTCGCAATTGCAAGTAAAAAAGTAATTCTGTCATGACAACTCTGAGTGTTTGGCATGGTAATGGGTATGACAATGTAGATGTGTTTGGTCTTGGCGGAATAGATCTGCTACACTGCTTCTGCTTTATTGCTGCTGCAGAGGAATTATGGGACTTGCTACTGCCAATGCATACACGACATGCTGCTGCTGTACAATATAGCGTACATGAATTACCAGTAGCAGATCTATACAGGTGGAGCTGGGGAAGGTGCAGGGTTTCTGAAGCACGCTGCACTGCTAAGGCAAATGCTAACTCATGTATTTAAAGATTAAGCACATAAGCTCATTGGCTACTGATACAGCAGGAACCAATCATCTGTGTCCTATAGATAATAATGTGATTGAGCAGGTTGAGTTAAAGGACCTATTAGCCTGCCCATCAGAGTTTGTCAGACTTGTCAGAATTGTGAGATAAAAAGTCGCAATTACCTTTTCTTCAATGGTGAGTTTATATCTCACAATTCACACTTTGTCCTCTCAATTGCGAGTTTAGAGTTATAAACTCAGAATTGCAAGAAAAAGTCAGAATTGTAAGATACAATTTTTAAAAAAAAAAACTTGAAAACAGTTATTTTAAATTGTAATAGTATTTCACAATATTACTGGTTTTACTGTATTTAATCAAAATGGAGCCTTGGTGAGCAGAAGAGACTTCTTTCAAAAACATTACGAAAGTGAAAGTGACATGTGAAGGCCAAGTATGCAAACGACACATCCAGAGCAGTGGGCAGCCATTTTGTTGCGGCGCCCGGGGAGCGACTGGGGGTTAGGTGCCTTGCTCAAAGGCACCTCAGTCATTTTCTTACGGTATTGAAAATCAAACCCGCAACCTTTGGGTTACCAGTGTGAATCTCTAACCATAAGGCCTAAACTGCCCCAAATACAATCTTACCGACCTCAAACTTTTGAACGTTAGTATAACTCCTACAGTAAATAACCATGCTCTGCAGAGGTCCAGCAATCTGACCTGCTCCATGAGGTCTCCTAGAGAGGTGGCCGTGAAGCCTTTCCTCCTGCGGCGGTTCTGCGTACAGACCTTGTACGGACGGGGCTGAGGAGGAGGCAGCATTCGCTGTGCAAGCGACGTGTGCATCGATGACACAGACCTGGTGAGGTTTAGTTGAGTAAGATCAGACACTCTGAATATGACAGTTTGGGATACAGAAATCATTGTTTTAACTTCAGAACTTGACCTGCACCCTCAGGACAGTCTACAGTTACTGGACTCAGACAGCTTGCTCTGAATTCCAGACAGCTTTATGTGAGGATTTAACGAACATTGGTGACCTAGGCAATTTGCCATTGACCAAACAGTTTTGTTTGTTAAGAGTGAGTTATGGACAGTTATATAAACAGGAAGAGAACTGTTTACTGTGTCCGTTACTGTGCCAATGCTTGATAAAACACTTTCAAAGCAGAGAATATTAACGATCACTTACACTATTGTGAAATAAGAACTCTTAATAAAATGCTATCACATTTTACAGGAGTTTAATTATTATTTGATTTGTGCATTTAGGAATTGTATTTTATGTCAAATATATGGTGTTTTATACAAAAGAGATAGTTTCAAAGCAGCTTTACAGTGATAAACAGGAAAATAATGATATTTGATGCAAACAGAATCTCTAAAAAGACAATAGTGTCATTATTCAGCTAAAGTCAGTTGATATGAAATACTATTAAAAAGTTAATACTTTACAGCAAGGGTCAATTTGTCACATTAAATATAAACTAACAGTGAATTAAAATATATAACAGCATTTATTAATTTAGTTAACTGTTAATTTAGAAATGTATTATTCTTTGTTAATTTGTTTGTTTATAAAACATTGTTAATGTAATGTTAAAAATGTGTTACCATGTACACGATTAACTTATTTGAACCTTACTGTAAAGTGTTACTATAAAAAGATTAACTTGGATTTAATATAAAACAAAACTCGCATTGAGAATATTTTCATAAATGACTCAAAAATCCTGTTGCTCTCCAACACTAAAGCCTAATAATGATTCATAAAGCCCAAATAACATCTTACCTAATTAAAGATGTAGGAACTAATGTTTTAGCGTACTCCATACTTCACAGAACCACTGCAGACATTAAAAACACTGAGCTGTAGCTGGAAAAGAGTCTAATAATCTGAGCGTGTGACACACAGGAGGAGTTTGTACTGCTGGACTGATGTAATGGTCGTGTGCACAGTACTTGACTGCAGGGGGGCGCTGCTTATATGAATTTGTTGCGACATATTAGTTTAATACATTTTGTAATGTATTTGAGTACTAGTGGCCTACTAGTTCAGGTCTTTCCTCACGCAAAGCTATAAAAGGCTGTTCTGTTCTAGGTTGTGAGAGTAAAATGAATTGCAAAAGTAGCTAGGATGGATGCATGCAGTTCTCCATGAATGTGATACGAGTCTGTCTATGACTTATTATGAAATTTGATACGTTTAAAAATACCCGATGGCCATTTGTGCTCTGCAGAAGAGGAGTAGAGGCTTACTGCACAGTATTGTGTTCACATTTCAGGACTGTAGTGCTGAAAAACAAAATAGTTATAAAATAACTACATTTACTGGTGAATTTCAAACATGAAATCCAAACTTATGAGACGGTGTTCTTATTCAAGTTCAAGCGCTAAAGAAACGTTGATTCGAAATGAGTCCAAAGCCTGACTAATGTGCCAGGAATGTTGACACAAACATTAATTGAAATGTTTTGAAGAAAAACATTAACGTGAACTCTTTCTTTTATGCAGACCATTCAGGTCAGTCGTAGCACTGTCAGTACAACCCACAGGGATGAATTTTGACAGACATAAATTATGTAATTTAAAGATTACTGTTTAGTAAAATTTCCTCAAAACTTTCAGCTAAATCATCAAAGCTTTATTAAGGACACACACGGTCCAAAAACAATCCACAATATCACATATATATATACATATAGGCTAAAACGCCAATGGTTCTACATCCTGGAGAAGAACCTGACTGAACTTTGTGACGGGTTCGTCACTGTTGAAATGATCCTGTTTGCAGAGTCTGATTACCTACACATACATTTGTACATAATATTGCGCAGCACAGCAGATGGGCATGCCAACACTGACAAAAATTTGGCTTGCACTGTTCCTGCTCTTATCCTTGCTCTTTCGAGCTTTATAATGGAGGTGAATGGGAGGCATGTTTTGAAGCCCAAAAAAAAATGCATCCATCCATCATAAACATAATCCAGACGGCTCCTGGGGGTTAATAAAGGCCTTCTCCGATGGCTTTTTGTAAAAACAAATTTCCATATTTAAAACTTTATAAAGTAAATGAACTATCTTCCAGCAGACGGCCGTATGCATCAATTTGTGGCGTAAGAGTAACCTCTGACCCGACGCACTGACGAACGCAAAAGTCACAGGATAGAGCAAAACAAAACACCAGTCATGAATTAGAAATCTAAAATTAGAAATTTTAAAGAGAAATGTTGGAGAATTTCGATATAGAGGAGCTTGAGTTTGTTGCCCAGCCATATTTGTTTAAAGGTGGGATCAGTAGATTTTGAAAAACGCTGTTGGACATTGTTGATATTTGAAATCAACCCAAACAAACCCACCCCTCTCTTCATTGCTCCGCCTCCAGAACTCAAACTCCAATCCTAACCACCCTGCTTCGAGTCGATCTCGAACCCCGGCCTGTCCGCTGCTGGCATGCGAGGCGAGTGCACTAACAATGACGCTAAACACCTCATTCTCTAGCGGGCGTCAGTGCGCACGGCAAAACTCTTAATATCTGGCCACTGTTACACACTCAATGCGAGTAGATGTGTTTATCACAGCTGATGCTCAACAAAATGCTTCACTAAAAATAAAGCGCAGATGATGAACGAACGACAAGGAAGCACGAAAAATGAACGTACAGTACACAGGAGTAAATACAACGTGTTCGTTGTTAGTCACCAACAGCACAGCAGCTCCAGACAATCAAAACCGTGTTACTCACATGAGAAGCGGGATCAAAGCAGCCTCTGCGTCTGTTTTCAGGACTTCCCACTTAGCTCTCTCCAGCGCTGGAAAGCTTTTCCAATATAAATGCGGTCCTAAACCGCTTGCCCAGTCATAAACCTTCATTCCAGTGATATTCTTTTGAGCTCTTTAGTATTGTGTCCCATCTCTCATTCTGCAGAGATCTCCCTCTTGCTCGTTCTCTCTCCTCAACCGCCATACACCCCCTAATGCTGACTGGTTACACGTTTGTTATTGGTGTCTGCCCGACTAACTTCCAAACAGTGTTTTTGAAATTCTTCTGACTCCACCTTTAAACCGTGAGAGGCGTCTAAGCTTACGCTATTCCTACATCTTACGTCATACATTGCATCAGGGGGTTACTCATTTGGCGCAAGTTAGCTTGCGCAGTATGCGTACGGTCGTCTGCCGGAAACTAGTTATTTTACTTTATAAAGTTTTAAATATGGATATTTTTCTTACAAAAACTTTGCTTTGCTTCAGAAGGCCTTTATTAACCACTTGGAGCTGTATGGATTACTTTTATTATGGATGGATAGACTTCAAAACACGCCTCCCCATTCACTACCTATTATAATGCTTGGAAGTGCCAGGTTATTTTTAAATACACCGATCAGGCATAACATTATGTACGGAGCCCCGCACATGACATGCAAAAAAAATAAAATAAAATAAATAAATCATGCACATGATTTACTAATTCGTTCCCTAAATTTACTAAATCGTGCGCATTTAGCCTACTATTTTTTTCCTGCATGTCATGTCCGGGGCTTCGTAATTATGAGCACTGACAGGTGAAGTGAATAACACTGATTATCTCTTCATCACGGCACCTGTTAGTGGGTGGGATATATTAGGCAGCAACTGAACATTTTGTCCTCAAAGTTGATGTGTTACAAGCAAGAAATATGGGTAAGCGTAAGGATTTGAGCGAGTTTGACAAGGGCCAAATTGTGATGGCTAGACAACTGGGTCAGTGCATCTCCAAAACTGCAGCTCTTGTGGGGTGTTCCCGGTCTGCAGTGGTCAGTATCTATCAAAAGTGGTCCAAGGAAGGAACAGTGGTGAACCAGCGACAGGGTCATGGGCATGTGGGGAGCGAAGGCTGGCCCGTGTGGTCCGATCCAACAGACGAGCTACTGTAGCTCAAATTGCTCAAGAAGTTAATTCTGGTTCTGATAAAAAAAAAGGTGTCAGAATACACAGTGCGTCGCAGTTTGTTGCATTTGGGGCTGCAGAGCCGCAGACCAGTCAGGGTGCCCATGCTGACCTCTGTCGACCGCCGAAAGCGGCAACAGTGGGCACGTGAGCATCAGAACTGTTCTTGCACGCTGATCTCGATCACGCGACACTGTAACTACAGAGCGCCGGGAGATCCAGAGATAAAGTGTTTGAATTTGCTGCAGAATTATTAACATCGCAGCAAGATCTAAATTCGGCGAAGTATTCTCTGTTATAAACTACAGGTATCAGATCAAACAGCGCTAACGTGGAAGAGAAATATTATGCCATGAATGAACAAGTTATATAAGGTCGCAGAAATAGTTGCATGTTTTTACATTATTCATTTCAGGGGTCATGCAAACTTTTGGGAGTGAAATTCAAGCACTTTTCAGGGACATTTTTAAAGCGCTTCACACTTTTTCCAGCACTTAAAACCTCTAAATATGATCCAATTTTAATGTGATGATTTGTAAAACTGAAAAGTTTAAAGATGAAGGAACACTTTCGTGTCAAACTAACTTTTATTTAAAAGTATAACCAGTAGATGGCAGCAGAGGAGCACTTACTGGCTTATTAGCCATTTTCACCTAATATATGGGGGAAAGTAGGAAAAGTCACAAAGTCTCATGAAAAATGAAACTTTTCCTCAAATTGTGACTGAATTACACAGAAAGCAAATAAAGAGCGCTCATTTTATAATCGCTGAAGCTGTCGGTCAGTTCAGTATGGTACATTTAATAAGAGTAGAATATTTATACATTTTTCCCCTTAAGAGTAGAATATTTATACAAAATGAGGTTTTTGCATGTTACTGTTGTCAATAAAGTCAATTTTATCTACATCTCAATTCAAGATCATTGCTTTACTGTCACATTTCTGATCAATAAACATGTAATATTATTAGTAACTGCACTTATTGATGCAAAACAGTAGTAATATGATAAAAATTACCTTTATGATTAAAACATAGAAACATAGGCTTCTTGTGGGGAGACACATCTTCATTATTATCAATGTTTCCCACCGCAAAGGAGTTACTTTTAACACAGTTAAACGGCTCGTAATAATGTTTTTGGCCACAACTAAGTAATTTCCTCTGAACTGCGTACAGAATCAATATTCACTGGCAAAGATGTTTACAGTTATTCATTCTTTTGATTTCTTTCCAGAAATCATTTGGATTACTATTTTCGCATTTTCCTTGCAAGTGAGTCAGACCTCGTTGTGTTTTCATTCCTCCTAATGAAAAGTAGGGCATATTTAAAATTTGCATTTGCCCATTTCTTATATATTAAAATAAGGGACCATGTTTATGCCTGACTCTGACCAAGCTTTAAAAGAAGCTCAATTCTTGGTTGCAGAGAGATTTATCAATAAGACGAAGAATTTTGCTCTCTAAAGCTGAAGGACTGTCATGACTTATGCATTTCATTCCTTGGAGGTGGATAAAGGAACTTTAAAAAATTTTGATAGCATGTTAAACCAATTTTGCTTGGAAAAATAAAACCCACTTTAATAATAAAAAAAATCAGTACTGATGAATCTAATAAAAAAGGGGGGGCTGGGTTTTTTTATTTTACTACCTTAAATAACACTTTTAAAATCAACTAGCTTAGAAATTGTCTTAATAGTCCCTTCTCTTTGGAACATTATCCCCAATTATATTTTCTCTAAAGTTGGTGGCCTGAATTTTCTCTTACTTATATATTATAATGTTACAAAAATCCTTGTCAAACTTTCTAATTTCCATAAACAGATGCTCTTGGCTTGGTCTCTAATATATAAATGCAGCTTTTCTCCACACAGATATTTCTTATGGAACAATAAGGACATTCTCTACAAGAATAAATCACTTTTCTTTGACTACTAGTTCAAAAACAACTTGGTTGGACTCTAGTTGGACAGCTGTTTAACTCGCATGGCACTATTTTTTTTTTACAGAAATACAAACTGCTAATGAATATGCGGTTGTTTCCAATGCCATTCCCTCTGGAGTGTCCTTACTGTTACAAGGTTCTACATTTCCATGGCCATGTACTCATTCTTTGAAATGAACTGACACAGTGGTCGTAAGTGTGTGCTTTTCTTTCTCTCTGTCTGTCTTTCAATATATTGCCTTAATGTTTTGATGTTTTGTTCTGTTTCATAATAAAAAAGAAAAAAAGGTTTTGTTCCTACAACGCCACTTGTAGTGCTGCTGCCATCTGGTGTTGGTTTGAAAGACAGTGCGCTAAAACGTTACGGATTCAATTAATATTCAGTTGAATATTCAGTCAAATATTCAATTACGCAAATGCTTGTTTCCTCCAACAGCGCTATTGTATTTTTTGTTTCAAGCGCCTAGTTCAAAACCCTCTTAAATTAGAATAATATTTGTAAATTCTTTCCTGCAAGCTAAAATTCAGTATATTCAGCACATCCTCCATCCAGGAGACGGCAGTAACTGTTTATGAACAGATACATTTCCGCATTCAACGTAGCGAGTGAGAAAAAGATTACGTCTGATTGGCTGATATGTGGTTTAGTGGGCGGGGTCGGACGAACTGACAGGTGATTGACAGCCGCGCCGAGCATCGGCTGGTTTTTGTGTACATAAACTTTGATCAGCTCTCGTCAGTGTTATGGCTGCTCTGATCAAACTCATCTCGCCGTGGAGATTTGATCGATTCTTCCGGTAAGAGCTTTATTACAGATGTGTTGTGTGAAACTGAGCGTTAGTGAAACTGAAACTAGACGCTTCCATTATAATCCGCAGATGTATTTATATTATTTTTATGGACATAGCTGTGTACATCATGTTGTGTTGTGCCATAGAAATACTCCTATACACTGTGTTTACCTTGTGTTCGCACTGACCTTTACCTTGGTGTTCTTGGTGATCTTCACCTCTCACACACTTTACACACGGGCGCGTGCACACACGCGCGCGCGCTTATTCTTAAAAAGCACATACTGGGACTCTGAATACTGTGCTTTGCTTAAGTTGTAATATGTTTATTATGTGTGTCCAGAGCGAGTAAAGCTGCATTCATACCGTGTGTTCAGCTGCACAGCACCGCTTCAGTTATGGGAGCATCAGTAGAAGATTTCAACACAGCCAAAGAAAAACTGGGCACTTTGAAGAAGGATCCAGGGAATGAAGTCAAACTCAAGATCTATGCTCTCTTTAAACAGGCGAGAAACTGATCAATAACTGATATAGCTTCAGTACTTGGACAGAAAAAGGCTGCATAACTGAAAAATAATAAACGCTTATGTATGTAGAATTAATTTTGGATTCAGAGGTGTTTGTTTATTCAAATTCCTGCTTTTTCCATTTCCATAAACTACTGTTCAAAAGTTTGGTATGGTGTCAGTAAGATTTTTAATTTTTTTTTAAAGAAACAAATTAATTTATTAAGGAAAGATGCATTAAAATTTAGCAAAAGTGACAGTAAAGACATTTATAAGGTTACAAAAGATTCTATTTTATTTATTATTTTTTTTTTTTTTTTTAAAAATGCTGTTCTTTTGAACTTTTTATTCATCAAAGAATCCTGACAAAATGTCCCATGGTTTCCACGCAGCAAAAAAATAAGAGTCATTATTAATAATTGAGCACCAGTAATATTTGATCATAATTGAGCAGCAAATCAGAATGATTTCTGAAGGATCATGTGACACTGAAGACTCAGCTTTGCATTACAGGAATAAATGATATCTTAAAATAGAGAACATCTATTTTAAATTGTAATAATATTTAACAGTATTTACTGTATTTCTGATCATCTAAATGCAGCTTTGGTGAGCCGAAGAGATGTTTTCAGTCTTGCCAATCCCAAACGTTTGAATGGTTTGAATTTGATGTCGACATCATGGTTGTGACAGAAAGTTAAAGCACAATCACTGGCTATTATCTATAAATTTACTGAACTTAACTGAACTGTTAATGCAAATTTTTGTTGACCTCTATAAAACCAGTTTTTCCTCATATTTTCTCATAAATGCTCAGGCCACACAAGGGCCCTGCAACACCCCTAAACCCGGCATGCTGGACTTTGTGAACAAAGTGAAATGGGACGCTTGGAAGAGTCTAGGGTCCGTGTCACAGGTGAGAGGAAACGCTGCACAGCAACATTCATGATATGTGTTCAAAAACATCATATTTCTGTCATTTATCTTTCACTAAAGAGGAAATTAAAGTTACTTGACCCAATTTTGGATCAGCTTTTCATTTATTACCACAGGTTTTTGTTCAAATTTGTAATTAATTTAAAAAACAATTATTTTAACAATAATAATAATAAAATAAAAAAATTATCATCAAAACAGAATTATCATAAATATTTTGTATTAATTTTAATGTAACTCGCATGCACACACACATAAAGAACAAGTCAATAAAAGGACCAGTGATACTATAATAGTATGTATTCATAATTTGAATTAGCTTTTACCTTTATTTTTTTTAGTTTTCATTTTCATTTTAGATTAAGCTTTAGTACTTTGTGCTACGCTAATCTTTTTAGCGTTTTAAAAAATATTTCTGTTTATCTTTAATTTTGGTCATGTTTTAGTTTTTTTTTTTTTAAATATTTCTATTTATCTTGAATTTTGGTCATTTTTAGTAGCTTTTTAAAAAAATTCTATTTATCTTTGATTGTGTGTGTTTTTTTTTTTTAGATTTTATTCGATTTTTAAAAATATATATATTTCTGTTTATCTTTAATTTTGGTCATTTTTAGTAGCTTTTTAAAAAATTCTATTTATCTTTAATTGTGTGTTTTTTTGTTTTTGTTTTTTTTTTAGATTTTATTCGATTTTTTTTTTTATTTATAAAAAATATTTCTGTTTATCTTTAATTTTGGTCATGTTTCAGTTTTTTTTAGATTTCTATTTATCTTGAATTTTGGTCATTTTTAGTAGCTTTTTTAAAAATATATATATTTATCTTTAATTGTGTTTTTTTTTTTTTCCCGATTTTTTTTTAATGAAAAATATTTCTGTTTATCTTAAATTTTGGTCATGTTTTAGTTTTTTTTATATTTCTATTTATCTTGAATTTTGCTCATTTTTAGTAGCTTTTTAAAAAAAATTCTATTTATCTTTAATTGTGTTTTTTATTTATTTTTTTTTAGATTTGATTTGATTTATTTAAAAAAAATTCTGTTAATTAAAATTATATCTTTCAGTTTGGTCTGAATTTGTATTAGCTTTTTAATGTTTCTATTTATCTTAATTTATTAATTTACTTAATTTTTTATAAGATTTTATTAGATTTTTTAAAAATTAATAAAATCTAATAAAAATATTAGATTTTTAAAAGAATATATTTCTTTCAGTTTGGTTGTTTTTATTAGCTTTTTTAATGTTTGTATTTATCTTTATTTTTATTTTGGTTTCAGTCATTTTAGTACTTAGTAACTTATTTATTTCAGTTAGATTGTGTTGAGTGAGTTTCATCTACACGTTCAGGTCTCAGGACAGGCTGCACACCTCTACATAAAGAATGCGTGAAAACAGTGTATGTGTACAGATGATCATCCTGTGCTTCATGTTTGAATGTAACTGTGTCAGGAGGAGGCCAGGCAGCAGTATGTGGATCTCATCACGTCTCTGGTGGGAGCAGAAGCCCCTGCAGTGGCAGCACAGCCGACCGGGAGCTCGAAGGCCTTCCAGACCCTGCTGGTCACCACAGAGGACAACATCACCACCATCCGCCTCAACAGACCCGAGAAAAAAAATGCCATCACTGTAGAGGTGACAATGCGTCAAGTCGCTTTCGATAAAACGTTTATATATATATATATATATATATTAGTTCTGCTGTGAGAACTCTCTGGAATAGATCTGCTACCCTGCTGCTGCTGATTATTGCTACTGCTGCAGAGCAAGTACAGAGACTTGCTACTGCCAATACATTCACAGACATGCTGCTGCTACACATATAACATACATGAAATAAACCCCATAACCGATCTATACAGGTGGAGCTGGGGAAGGTGGAGGGTCTACACACTGCAGACTGCAAACAGCAAATTAATTTATAATTTTCATCTAAGTTTAAACTTTTTAACTTGTATTTGTTTTATTTTATTTCAGCTTAATTTTAATTAACAAAAATATTTTCTTCTAGTTTTAGTAAACCGTAACAACACTGATGCTTAGACGATTTTACATTTTTTTTTTTTTTTTTTTACAAGTGATCATGTTTTTTTGTTTTTTTTGTTTGCATCTTGTAGATGTACAATGAGCTAATTGAAGCTTTGGATCTTGCTGGAAAAGACGATTCTGTCATTACAGTGATGACAGGTGAAGTACTCTGCTTTACCTTTCATTATGAGTCATTATGAGATTCAGCGTTTGCAGATCATTTCTCACCCTCCTCTCAATGACTCTAAAGGTAGTGGGGATTATTACTGCAGTGGAAACGACCTGAACAACTTTACAAAGATCCCTGAGGGTGGAGTGGAGGAGATGGCTAAAAAATCTGGGGAGTTACTGAGGTAAAGTCTATTTT
Organism: Elopichthys bambusa; assembly: GCA_037101425.1. Classification (NCBI taxonomy): domain Eukaryota; kingdom Metazoa; phylum Chordata; class Actinopteri; order Cypriniformes; family Xenocyprididae; genus Elopichthys; species Elopichthys bambusa. The sequence goes on along the minus strand of CM074453.1, from coordinate 3,881,004 downwards.
GCTTTATTCGAAATTGAAACCAGTTTATTCTCCTGTTTAGCTTGATAGGACATATGTGTACTTGTGTTGTTTTAGGAGGTACGTAAAGGCGTACATTGACTTCCCCAAACCTCTGATTGGAATTATAAACGGACCTGCGGTGGGCGTGTCAGTCACCCTGTTGGGACTTTTTGATGTTGTTTATGCCACAGAGAGGGTGAGCTGCTTTCTGACAGTAGATCAATGATGTCTGTCTGTTTAATTGTATCTATATATCTGTCTGTATTTTGGCTTTGTTTTGTTTTGTTTGCAGGCAACGTTTCACACACCCTTCAGTCAGTTGGGTCAGAGTCCGGAGGGCTGCTCTTCATACCTTTTCCCCAAAGTGATGGGCGCAGCAAAGGTATGAATATCCACACAAACAAATCCTGAGATCAATCGGTTGACTATTAAATATGTCTTGATGATAATTGCAATTCATTATTTCAATCAACTGACCGCACTTTTTGTACATAGGGCTGCACGATTTGGGGAAATATGTAATTCCCCTACATTTTAAAATGTAATTTTTTGTGATTTTTAAAATGTGGAGGGAAAAATAGCTCCAGATTTGTTGTGCTTGTTTGTAGGGCTGCAAAATTTGGCATAATCTATATATCAACATGACCATAATATTACTAAATAAAATAAGAAATATTAGTGTATTTAACGTTTAATTTGTACAAAAATTTGTATTTCAAATTGAAATACTAATATTTACGACTGTCGTTAATTTTTTCTTCCAATCATTAAACAATTCCCTAAAGCCCATTTATAAGCGCTTCGTTAAAATCCACTCAGAATATCACTGCAAAGCAATGCCCTGGTAACCATCCCAAACACGTTAGCAACTGAGTAATGTGCTGAAAACACCTTAGCACAGGACCTTAGCAACACCATGGCAACCACCACTCCAAACTATAATAGAAACTAGAATTTATTTGTATGAAAAGTGTGTAATTTTTAAAAAATTTTCATTCTTATATCTCAAAATAAGCAGAAACTACTTATAAGTAAGTGTAAATGACTATAAAACACTGTGAATTTGTGTTGCAATCAAAGCATTGCTCCATTTGTTTGGACGTACTGACCAGCCCTGCCCAGCAACAGCTCAGCCAAAGATTTGAGATTGTGGTGGGGCTATCTGTCCAGCCAACCAATTGCAGATGGGGAAAAGTGTTGGCTGAATCCCAAATGGCACCCTAAACACTCGCGGTCTTCCTACGAGTCCGCGCTGAAAAGTGCGCAAAGAGGGCGCTCGCGGGCACCCCTCTGAAGCCTAAAATTGACAAACGGGACACCCTACGGTCTCGTGGACTGCCGCATACACGTGTCCGTTAAGCCCACGAGACCGTAGGGTGTCCCGTTTGTCAAATTTTAGGCTTCAGAGGGGTGCCCGCGAGCGCCCTCTTTGCACACTTTTCCTGAGCTCCGCGGCAGACCTCTTCCCGACAGTCAAAGCAGCGCTAAATCACAAAAGCGCGGACTCGTAGGAAGACCGCGAGTGTTTAGGGTGCCATTTGGGATTCAGCCAACACTTTTCCCCATCTGCAATTGGTTGGCCGAAAGTGCATAGAAGTATGCCATTTGGGACGCAGCCTTTCACTGCATCTGAACTTCTCTACTATAGAGTGTGTGAAAAACAGTACGCCAACAGAGCGAATTCATAGTATTTGAAAAACAGTAGGCAAAAATTAACTAAAGTGCGCATTCGCTGGACACTTTACAATCCCATGAGGCCACGGGAGAGGATTTATGAACGGCAACTGTCGCTGGTAGGTCACGTGACAGTAACAACATGGTGGATGTAGTACGTCCAAATTTCATTCATACTACCCATATTCATACTTACTTTTTTCAACAGTTGTGTAGTTCAAATTCAAATGTAGTACCTACTCAGACAGAGCACAATTTCGGCGCAGCCATTACTTTTTTTTTTTTTTTTCCAAATTCTTTTGGTGCTACTAGTTTTACAGAAGTTACACACTTCACCACAGTTTTTCTGTATGACTCTTCCTTGTGTCCTTTCTCTCCAGGCTAGTGAGATGCTGTTGTTTAATAAGAAGCTGACGGCCACACAGGCCTGTGAAGTGGGTCTGGTGACTGAGGTCTTTCCTGAAAGCTCCTTCCAGAGCGAGGTGTGGACCAGACTGAAGGCCTATGCCAAACTGCCCAAGAACGTAAGTGCTCAGACTGCATGATATGTGATGTTCTGGTGTTAAAAATTGACTATTATCATCAGTGTTGCCAAGGCTACTTTATCAATGTTGCCCCGGGTTGTTTTTCATGTCCGGGGGTTGAAGCGACCCCAAATAACATGATATTTAGCCCCTGGAATGTGAATTTTAACAGTTGAACCCCGCCAAAAATGCAGATTTTACTCCCCGGAACGCAACTATTACTGGGGGACCTCCTCTGAAACACGATTAGGCTAATTTTGAACAGCAATTGGGTGGGTTTTGTTGTGAAAACCTGGCAACCCTGATTATCATTCTCTTCTCACATAAAAGGATCTTTTTGCATGAAATCAAAATGTATTCTTCTTTTCCAAAACACTGTAGTCACATGTCTTTGCGTTCACGTTCGTCTTCTCGTACCCCTTTAGTCTCTGGCTCTGTCGAAGCAGCTGATCCGCGGGGTGGAGAAGGAGAAACTTCACGCCGTGAATGACGCAGAAGTGGAGAGGCTGGTGGAGCGCTGGCTCTCAGATGAATGCATGCAGGCCATCATGACCTTCTTCCAGGCCAAGTCTAAACTTTAAGGAGCCGCTCAACATGGAACATACAGCCTGTTCTCAAAATTAACTTCCGGGAGTTTTTACTGTTAACCCTACATGCTGCAAATAACAGGAAGACCCGGCCAACTAATCTAAACATTGTGTGTTGTCCGAAATTGTATAGGATTTGTTAGTATTGGATGAGACATTTTTTTAGTCATTCTGTCATATCGTTTTAACTAGAAGACCATGTACAGTACTTTAGAACAAAATGAGCCATCTGTTTCATTTGCTGTACCAGATGTGCACTTAGTAGGTTGTAACACTCAGTGCCTTACTAACGTAAATGCATTTGTATAAAATGGTCACACTTTATATTAGGTGGCTTACTATGTACTAACTTTATATACAAAACTATGGATTTACTGTGGTGTTCTGGAAAATTCCCACTTTTATTGCAAATGAGGTCATTTGATGTATGGTTAGGTTTAGAAGTAAATTTAGGGTTAGGATTATTCTGGGGTAAGGTTAACATGTTAATTAAATGCAAGTATTTTAAATGTTATTACAATGCACTAACATGTACAGTATGTACATAATAAGTATATTGTATCAAATAGTGCAGTACATAGTAATTAATGCCACCTAAGACAAAGTGTGACTGTATTCTTTTATCTGAGGGCCAAAATTTAGTGCTCTATACTGTATGTTTCATTTCAGATGTATGGATACATTCAAAACTTTGTATCTGTGGCATGCTTGTCCTGAGTATATATTTAATATAGGCTAATATATTTTGGACATGTACCATGTTATTTCCTTGAAATACCAAGTAAATGCAATAGTACTGTATATGATAAATATTATAATCACCAACTACAATGGTATATATACTGATATCTCGTGCTACTCGAACTGGTGGTCATTTCACAGCAAATCCAGCAGATGGCAGACCACGCCCATGAAAAGTTCGTGATTTTTGTTCTTTAGGGAATCGGTTGTTATAATGAATATTGTTTTCGAACGCGTTTTGTATAGATTAAAAACAATTAGTCCGTTTTAGATGCTACTGTATTCATAAAAATCGAGCTGGGCACGCCATACACGTTGACTGAAAACGTGAAATAATCACATTTCTATATCTGGGAACACCCCGTGTACTTCCTCAGCTTCCAGTGCTGTTCTCGCCAAACAGGTTTGATATATTTTGCATCTCCCGCTTAGTTTGCCTAAACTCTTTGTGACTGATAGCGAAAGAAAAGCCCTTTGTAGTTTTGTTAGGGAATGTGAAGTCCCGTCTGAAAGGTTAGAAACTCTTTATCGTCAGACAGTGGGCAAAACTTATGTCTGGAGTTTGTGGGTATTGATTTGTCTATGTTAGGGTTCACTGAATCATGCAGTATGTCATTGGAGATTATGAATGGCATGAACACATAATTCCTCATATATCCCACACGTCTGCGTTTGGAAAGAGCAACGGGAGATGGGAGCAAGATTGAGTCAGGAGTGCTGCTGGCGTGTTCCACGTCATTCAGTCAGACGCTAGACCACTAATTCACAACATGAAACATGTCAAGTGACTTTTTTTCCCCCACTGTATGGAAAGAGTAATTAAAAATAGAACAACTGACAGGGCTGCCTATGTGTGAGTCACGCGATTTACGCTATTCTCTTGTTCTCACCTAGCCACATGTCCATATTCTCACGCAGTAAAAAAAAAACATGGAGGAGCAAAGAGGATACTGACAACTTGCCGATAGAGCAGTTTACTTTTGATATAAAACAAAGTCTTAGCTTTCAGTTTCTTTAAATTTTATTATGAAATTCAAACATTAAATGTGTAGCTGTAGCGCCCTGGTTAAAGAGGTATCTCTTCCTCTTTACTGTTGTTGTAGCACAAAATAAAGATAAATGAACATCAGAAGGTATGTTGAAAGAAACAGTACAGCATATTGAATAGTATCATGTCTCATGTAATGCTCAGTCAGTGTTTCAACTGCAGAAAGACGCCAATTAAACACAATGTCACGTAACTTTACATTTAGCTATAGCTCAGGAAAAGCCACTCAGTATCCATAGTAGGCTGTTAGGAAAATGAACTCCTGGAGTATTTTGCAAAAAGAAAAAAGTACTTGATACAATATCGAAATGAACCAATAATTGAGATCAGAAATCGCAAGATTATAAATTACATAGAATTATGAAATTTGTGTCAGTATTATAATTACCACTCCAAGCTGAATTCAAAAGTCGGCAGCCCTGAACTTGTATTTTGGTCATATTCAAATTAACAGACATGAAATGGTGTAAAAATAAACACGTATCATGTTGCAGCTATGGAAAAAAAGATATTTGCATTCTGTCACTGAATTGCACAATGAACATCTTTAGCATAGATGTGTAGCGTCATAGTGGCCAAACCTAAATCAGAAAGTTGATCTAGAAATGACTCTTCTTCGTGTCCTAACCTTATGATGTTATCTATCATTGACCAGAAAGAGTAAATGTAGATGGATGCTACATCTCCATCTCTGTCTTTATTGCAAATATTGTAGTTAATGTAATCATTTTAATTGTTTAGATTATAACCAAGACTTGTGTCTAAAATACTAACCGGATGCATTTAATTATAAATGAACATTTTAATAACAAATCACTCATGCAACAATACACTCATGTATGGAATGACCAGCTCAGTTTTTAAGGCCATTTATGTGTACGGTTCTCAAAATTGATTAAATGAACATTTAGCAGATATAAAGTACAGTTTTATAAAGCAAATTTTTGGTAACACTTAAAAATAAGGATCTATTAGTTAACGTTAGCTAATGCATCAACTAACATTAACAATGAGCAACACATTTGTTACAGTATTTGTTAATCTTTGGTAACATTAGTTAATAAAAAATACAACTCTTCATTGTTAGCTCACATTAGCTTAGGTCTATTAAATAAGATTAACAGATACAACTTTCAATTTTAGTTATGTATTAGTAAATGTTGAAACTAAGAATCTTAATTTTTGATCTTACTCTAAAATTAAAGCTGCAGTCCGTAACTTTTTTTGGTTAAAAATGATCCAAAATCAATTTTTGAGCAAATACATAACCGGCCAGTATTCAAATCTCCTTACCTTAGCCTGAAAGGTAAACGTGTAATAATGTTTTCTAATAAGAGCTTTGATGGTGGGTTTCCGCTGGAAATTTGAGCATGCAGCTGTTTGCCATTGCGTCATTACATCACGCCTGTTTACATAAAGAAGGAGTCCCATCTAGTAGGCTATATCGCATGTGGAAAAACAAGAATACATGAATAGTTCAGACAAGAACCTACAGTATTTTAACCTAAAATTGTGTCAGTGTTTTTTTGTCCATAAAATAAAAGTCAGTGTGGTCAAATGTTGTTTATACCCCACTGATATTCAGAATATCTACTTTAACCAGAAATACTGATGCTCTCATCTCATGTTATGCAACCATCTATTAAAAGTGCAGGATGAGAATGTCTGTCCCCAGGTACCATTACTTCTTACTAGCTATAGCAAGTAGGCATGACGTTGTTTTTGCTCTTGTAATTCTTTTAATGAATTTTAAGGAATATGATTTTTACTGTGTATAGCAGTACTGACCTCCTTTGTGACCTATCAAGAAAGCCCTCAGATCTGACAGCAGGTCCAAGCTGTGGTTAGCACACGTGTTGAACTGTGGTTCTCTCATGGGGACACAGGTCTGAATCCAGCATGCATCGCATTCCTGTCACTCTATCCCATAAAAAGGCAGTAAATGCCCATAAATTCAATAAAAAAGACCCTGACAGCGGGTAGATCCTCACACTGCGTTCCCAGTTGAAATCGTGGCCCGCTGCTCGTAAAACACTGGGCGAAACTGAGCAAGGTCTACACCTCTTTCCTCTCGCTGTTTGACAAATAGCAGTTAAAAATGCAGACACACTGCTGATAAATGAGTGTACCTGCTTACGTTTGCAATCACCCACAGGAAAAGGCCTACGGTTAGCCTAATACGCACAAGACCCTATGGAAACTCAAGCAAAACGGGAGATAATTGCCTTCAAGCTGAGGGAAAATCTCTCCAGAGTGAAGGGTCTAACCTTACAGCTGAGGACAAAGAAAAGCTACGCTGAGCTTTGGATTTCAGTCCAGTTTTAGAGAGACTGTCCAACATGAAAATCCCACAAGGTTCTCTCCGAATTTTAAAAGCATGGCTTCTCGTAAAAACGCATGTTTCGAGTTATGTACTAATATGCCTCCTCTGAAGAATACTTATGTCACCTGTGGCAGAATCCATAATTCACTTTCCAGCTAAACGGATACATTAGGTATCTTTTGGGTTGTCCTACAGAGACTGTAAAAAATGGACATTTCCAAGTTTCGTAAAGCTGCAGGTTGTGATTTAAAGGCAATCTTCCTCCAAATCCAGGCTGGGTTTCACTGGTCTGCGAGCTTTCTGTCTTTTTCACCATCATATTCTCATGTCCATTGTCAGGATGTTCACTCCACATGCTACTGCAAATATCAACTCCAGGGGCAAGAATAGGATACACCTTGTACAAACACAGGAATCCCACCAGGTGCTGGGAGAGTGGAAAGGCAGAACACATTTATCACAGAACTCCAGTATTGGCAGGATTGAGCGCTGGCTCATGGCTTAGGCCAGTGTTTGTCTAGCTGGGGTTGAAATCTTCAACACACTGGAGGAAACCTTCATCAGTTGGAGGAAACAATCCTCATTTACTCATCATGTCACCCCAAACCCAATTGATTTTCTCCTTTTGTAGAACAAAAAAAGAAGTTTTGATAAATGTTTACCTTCTCTTAAATGTTGAACTCCAAAAACTCACAGTAGAAAAGTAGAAGTTTTATGAATTATGTGCTATATCACCTTTTTGACTTGAAGGCCCTTCATATACAGTATCTCACAGAAGTGAGTACACCCCTCACATTTTTGTAAATATTTTATTATATCTTTTCATATGACAACACTGAAGAAATGACACTTTACTAAAATGTAAAGTAGTGAGTGTACAGCTTGTATAACAGTGTAAATTTGCTGTTCCCTCAAAATAACTAAACACACAGCCATTAATGTCTAAACCGCTGGCCACAAAAGTGAGTACATCCCTCACTTTGGTGGAAGTGGAACAGGATCCCAGCAACAGCCTGTCCAGCTCTGGTGTATTCAATGCCCAGGAGGATTAAGGCAGTGCTAGATAACAGTGCGCTCAAACAAAATATTGACACTTTGGACACAGTTTTGACATGTCCACTTAGGGTGTACTCACTTTTGTTGTCAGTTCTTTAGACAATAATGGCTGTATGTTGAGTTATTTTTAGAGGACAGTAAATCTGTACTACTATACAAGCAGCACATTGACTACTCTAAAGTATATACAGTTTTCATTTTTATAGTATTGTCGCTTGAGAAGATATATTCAATTGATTATTGAGCATAACAGTGTAAACCGATTCCATGTTTTCTTATAATATTACCAAGTGGCACCATATATATTGAAAACAACAGCGGGCCTAACACAGATCCTTGCAGCACTCCATAATTTACTGACATTATCTTAATTTTTTCCACCGTTTAAATAGACAAAATGGTGACAGTCTGGTAGATACGATCTAAACCACCTTAATGCCTGTCCCTGAATACCAGTGTAATTTTGTAGATGATTACATTAATGTCTAAACCGCTGGCCACAAAAGTGAGTACATCCCTAAGTGAAAAAGTCCCCAAAATGTCACTATTTTGTGTGGCCACCATTATTTTCCAGCACTGCACTGCCTTAACCCTTCACCAGAGCTTCACAGGTTGCCACTGGCGTCCTCTTCCACTCCTCCATGACGACGTTAGATGTTAGAGACCTTGCGCTCCACCTTCCTTTTGAGGATGCCCCACAGATGCTCAATAGGGTTTAGGTCTGGAGACATGCTTGGCCAGTCCATCATCTTTACCCTCAGCTTCTTTAACAAGGCAGTGGTCGTTTTGGAGGTGTGTTTGGGGTTGTTATCATGTTGGAATACTGCCCTGCTTCATGTGCTGCTTGAGTATGTCACAGTACATGTTGGCATTCATGGTTCCCTCAATGAACTGTAGCTCCCCACATGACACCGGGGAGAGAAAATGGTTAATTGGGCCCAATCTGGACATTTTCACTTAGGGGTGTAGTCTTGTGGCCAGCGGTTTAGACATTAATGGCTGTTTGTTGAGTTATTTTGAGGGGACAGCAAATTTACACTGTTATACAAGCTGTACACTCACTACTTTACATTGTAGCAAAGTGTTATTTCTTCAGTGTTGTCACATGAAAAGATATAATAAAATATTTACAAAAATGTAAGGGGTGTACTCCTTTCTGTGAGATACTGTAGGTATATACATATTTCCTGCTTTAATTATAATGAAAACTACTTTTCATAATTTTTTATTAGCAGAAACTACAGTGTTGATATATTAAAGCTACACTATGTAACTTTTGGCGATTGAAGCATAAAACTGCAGGTGTGGAGGAACATTATTTTGGTAATTATGTGAGCTAATCTGTCTGGATAAATCTGATGGTTACAGATGATCGCCGTATTGGTGCAAATGTCACTTACAACATCAAAATTCTTCCAAAACTGAAAAATTGATATCTGAAAAAGATAGCTGGTTTGGCTTGTTGAAATCAACTGTACAGTACAAACGTTTGGTAACGCTGACATTAGACATAATGATTGCTATTTATATCAGATAATGGTGGAAACTACAGTATCTCACAAAAGTGAGTACACCCCTCACATTTCAGCAACTATTTTAGTATATCTTCTCAAGGGACAATACCATAGAAATTAAACTTGTATATATTTTAGAGTAGTCAATGTGCTGCTTGTATAGCAGTATAGTTTGCATGGCTGTCATCCCAGAAACCATGTCCTGTGGTCTGATGAGACAAAGATAAACTTGTTTGACTCAGATGGTGTCCAGCATGTGTGGCGATGCCTGGTGAGGAGTACCAAGAAAACTGTCTTGCCTACAGTCAAGCATGGTGGTGGTAGCATCTTAGTCTAGGGCTGTATGAGTGCTGTTGGTACTGGGGAGCTGCGCTTCACTGAGGGAAACATGGATTCCAACATGTACTGTGACATTCTGAGGCAGAACATGATGCCATCCCTTCAGAAACTGGGCCGAACGGCAGTTTTCCAACATGATAACGACCCCAAACACACCGCCAAGATGACAACTGCCTTGCTGAAGAAGCTGAAGCTGAAGATGATGGAGTGGCCAAGTATGTCTCCAGACCTGAACCCTATTGAGCACCTGTGGGGCATCCTCAAACGAAAGGTGGAGAAGCGCCATGTGTCTAACATCCAGCAGCAATGTGATGTCATTATGGAGAAGTGGAACAGGATCCCAGCAACAGCCTGTCCAGCTCTGGTGTATTCAATGCCCAGGAGGATTAAGGCAGTGCTAGATAACAGTACGCTCACACAAAATATTGACACTTTGGACACAGTTTTGACATGTCCACTTAGGGTGTACTCACTTTTGTTGTCAGTTCTTTAGACAATAATGGCTGTATGTTGAGTTATTTTTAGAGGACAGTAAATCTGTACTACTATACAAGCAGCACATTGACTACTCTAAAGTATATACAATTTTCATTTTTATAGTATTGTCGCTTGAGAAGATATATTCAATTGATTATTGAGCATAACAGTGTAAACCGATTCCATGTTTTCTTATAATATTACCAAGTGGCACCATATATATTGAAAACAACAGCGGGCCTAACACAGATCCTTGCAGCACTCCATAATTTACTGACATTATCTTAATTTTTTCCCCCGTTTAAATAGACAAAATGGTGACAGTCTGGTAGATACGATCTAAACCACCTTAATGCCTGTCCCTGAATACCAGTGTAATTTTGTAGATGATCTAAGAGTATTTTATGATCTATAGTGTCGAACGCAGCACTAAGATCAAGTAAAACTAGCATTGAGATGCAGCCTTGGTCAGAAGCTAAAAGTAAGCCATTTGTAATTTTAACAAGCGCAGTTTCTGTGCTATGATGAGGCCTGAATCCTGACTGAAAATTTTTAAAGATATCATTTTTTGGAAGAATACACAGCAAATGTGATACTAATCAAATTATATTGATTCATGTTCTATTATGGGTACCGTGGCTTTCCCTTTTTCTTGCAAACTTCCACTGCATACTATAGTAGCCTGACCTTTTTTCTTTTATTTATGTATTTGTATGAAGCAAACACATGGTCCAAAGGATGAAAGTAACTCTGACAACTCGGGGTATAAATAAATGTATAAATAAATTTAAATATAAATAAATAATATAGGCTCACCATAGTGATTTAGGGTAAGGCAAAAGCATGATTTGGAAAACAATTTTATGATGTAATCCCTCATTATTTAATTTACTTCCATAATTTACTTCCATGCTGCTAAGAGCACGTATAATCAAAATAAACACAACAAAAATGACAGCAGTCAAAAAGCATCTGATCATAGCGATGTGGATATATTTGCACCAGCTCTCCACTGGCTCTCAGTAGTACGCATACATTTTTAATTTTCCTAGCAAAAATGTCCCGAGTCCTTTACATAAAAATCAGTCTACAGGCTTTCATAGACAAGCTAGGAAGTCGGGGAAAGTTTTGTTTTTTAAAGTTTGGTTACAAGCTGTTCACACATTGGCAATAAAAAAAGTGCTTAATATATGAAAATTCTTACATATAGCCCCTTTAACTTTAAATTAATTAACCATGATTAATTGTGTGATTTTCAAGAACTGTGGGGTGTAATATGGGGGGGTAATAGATGATGATTTCACATATTGAAAGCTAAAAAAAAAAAAAACAATTTTAAGGTCAAGATTAACACCAGACACTTATTCACTATCACTATACAGCAAAGGAACAAAAGAAACACATTCATAACTGTAAAAATGCCCCTCCCCCTTTTTGCTCCTTTTACTTGTTTTTCATTTTTAAAGCACAGTATCCCATCCAAATAGAGCAAGTCTCCAGCAGGCACTGGCAAAGCACTGTAATAAGATTTGCAATGTGTGTGTTTACACATGATGGTGTTGTTGGATAATCTTGGGAAGATCTCATCATATGAAACTGGAATACTCCTTTGACCTCCTCACGTTCCTCCTGAGAGGGATTTAGTGGGCCTTGAGTTCTGAGCCATTAACGTGACGACCCATTCAATATCACTCTCTCTAACATACTGCTTATTTGGCGAGGCAGAGAGTGTCCTGATGTAATCCCTGCAATAGTGCCAGCCACTACAGACACACCAGATAAACCTGCAAATGTTTAAGAACTATTGTAAACCCTGGCCCATTTACGAGAGATCTAGACATCTGCAGTGCCATTACAACAGGGTCACTTTAGGCCAAATGACATGATTATTTGGTATTATGAACACATTACTAAAGAACACTGAGCACATCTACAAATGCTGTATGACTTCTGAAAAAAACAACAGTATACAAAAACTATATATCTACTTTTGTAGCAGCACAACTGTCTTCGGAATTGATAATAATGTTTCTTGACAGCAAATAAGCATATTAGAATGGTTTCTGAAGGATCATTTGACACTGAAGACAGGAGTAAAGATGCTGAAAATTCAGTTTGCATCACAGGAATAAACTTAAAATATATTACAACAGAAAACAGTTACTTTTAACTGTAATATTTTTTCACAATATTAATGGTTTTACTGTATCAAATGAATGCAACCTTGGTGATAAGAGACTACTTTCAAAAAACGACCCTAAACTTTTGAATAGTGTAGGTTCAAAAAAAGCAAAATCAGAATCCTTCAGACCCCTGGCTGGTAAAGACTGAATTAAATGACTAATTAGTAAAATATTACTTTATATACACTTTATGTAAATGTGCTTGTTCCTTCTTATTTAATAAAGTACAAATACTGCACAAAGCCACCCTCATTAGCTGTTCACTGCATGAATCAACTCTTTTTATAGGTTCCCATGTTTCATTAGTAACCCAAAGGAGCTCCAGCTTTGTTCAAAGGAAGCTGTCCCTGATTCAGCTGACTGGTGATGTAAAAACATGACCAATGCAGGTGTCTGTATGACAGAAACACTGAACTAGACCAATCTGACAAATCCTACCGTCAGCGCCATTAAAGCAGGAAACACCTTCTCCATTGGTGATGTCATTCTTTCATGTAGCCAGCTGTCTGTTATAGCTGTACGTGTTTAATAAGTGAGAGAGATTTCAAGTGTTGAGAGAAAGTCTCTCAGATGCGGCATGCACTTCTCTATGTTTGATCTATGCTCTCATCAAAGGGTTTGTGTGAATAAGGTATTGTGGTTTTGGAAAAGGACAAACATCAATGTGGTGACACGTTTGGCGGTTTGTTTGAAATAGAGAATGGTGTCATAAACGCTTATCTCCTTTCGATAAAGCGTGTAATTCGACTTGGCAACAGAACTGGGTTAACTTAACTCCTCTACAATATTAGCACGAAAGCTTTGATGTTATTCTGAGAAGACACGTTTACAATGTCAAATGCTAGTGTGCATCACTGAGATCTGTTTGTGCAACTGTAAATTTGAGATGAAAGAGTTAAAAGAGCTCATTCCCTTCATGTTTACTGTAATTTTTTTGACCATTCTATACTGTATAAGACATCAGACATCAATTAAGGTGTGGACAGACAGGAGTCAATAGTTTGCATTAGCATGGCTTCAATAGCTCATGCTACAAACTCTGAAATTGGTGGTGATCATTCAAAATTAGCAGTATATTGTTCTATATAGCAGAATTTTGGCGTCATTTGGGGAATGAAGAGCAGCCCCCGTGATAGCTTTACAACCAAGGCTCTTAGAATCTGCCTAATTTTTGTTATCTGCCATGAATAATTTATTATGAGTAATTACCATTGTTCGATTTCCCCAAAGAGATTTTGCATAGGATTGGTCAAAAAAGTTGCTCTGGCTACTTTGATGTGTGTATAGTGTGGGAGTGGCATAAGATAGTTGGTACAATTAGCGAGAAAGTTTAACATGGAGCAGCTAAATTTTTTTTTTTATTGTGCATTCCAAGTAATATCAATCAATCTGCAGTTGGGTTTTTTTGAGTAATAATAACTAATTTTGTAAGTTACCTGTATTTTTTTTAAAGTTCATGCCGTGTCTTTTCAAAGTGACTAGCAGCCTTATCACCTGACCTGAATACTGCACGCTGATTCGCTAAAACGGACTTATCGGGTACACAAACAACAAGGGTGCTTGTCGGTTTCTGCTGTAAAACGTGAACTCACGATGCCTTGAAAGTGGACAATCCCGGCTTTTTTGTCAAAACGTATTTAGGGTTCAGAACGTGCTAAATGTGGACAATAACGCACGGTAGAGGTCTGCACGGGCTTTAAACAGAGGCCCGAACCTGGCCTGTACCCGAGATCGCTTGACCCGACCCGAACCTGAACGGTACTGTTATAGTTTAACCCGAACCCGAAATCCGTCACTATAGAGATGCACAGTGGGTACGGAAAGTATTCAGACCCCCTTAAATTTTTCACTCTTTGTTATATTGCAGCCATTTGCTAAAATCATTTAAGTTCATTTTTTTTCCTCATTAATGTACACACAGCACCCCATATTGACAGAAAAACAGAATTGTTGACATTTTTGCAGATTTATTAAAAAAGAAAAACTGAAATATCACATGGTCCTAAGTATTCAGACCCTTTGCTCAGTATTTAGTAGAAGCACCCTTTTGATCTAATACAGCCATGAGTCTTTTTGGGAAAGATGCAACAAGTTTTTCACACCTGGATTTAGGGATCCTCTGCCATTCCTCCTTGCAGATCCTCTCCAGTTCTGTCAGGTTGGATGGTAAACATTGGTGGATAGCCATTTTTAGGTGTCTCCAGAGATGCTCAATTGGGTTTAAGTCAGGGCTCTGGCTGGGCCATTCAAGAACAGTCACGGAGTTGTTGTGAAGCCACTCCTTCGTTATTTTAGCTGTGTGCTTAGGGTCATTGTCTTGTTGGAAGGTAAACCTTCGGCCCAGTCTGAGGTCCTGAGCACTCCGGAGAAGGTTTTCGTCTAGGATATCCCTGTACTTGGCCGCATTCATCTTTCCCTCGATTGCAACCAGTCGTCCTGTCCCTGCAGCTGAAAAACACCCCCACAGCATGATGCTGCCACCACCATGCTTCACTGTTGGGACTGTATTGGACAGGTGATGAGCAGTGCCTGGTTTTCTCCACACATACCGCTTAGAATTAAGGCCAAAAAGTTCTATCTTGGTCTCATCAGACCAGAGAATCTTATTTCTCACCATCTAGGAGTCCTTCAGGTGTTTTTTAGCAAACTCCATGCAGGCTTTAATGTTTCTTGCACTGAGGAGAGGCTTCCGTCGGGCCACTCTGCCATAAAGCCCCGACTGGTGGAGGGCTGCAGTGATGGTTGACTTTCTACAACTTTCTCCCATCTCCCGACTGCATCTCTGGAGCTCAGCCACAGTGATCTTTGGGTTCTTCTTTACCTCTCTCACCAAGGCTCTTCTCCCCCGATAGCTCAGTTTGGCCGGACGGCCAGCTCTAGGAAGGGTTCTGGTCGTCCCAAACGTCTTCCATTTAAGGATTATGGAGGCCACTGTGCTCTTAGGAACCTTAAGTGCAGCAGAAATTTCTTTGTGACCTTGGCCAGATCTGTGCCTTGCCACAATTCTGTCTCTCAGCTCTTCAGGCAGTTCCTTTGACCTCATGATTCTCATTTGCTCTGACATGCACTGTGAGCTGTAAGGTCTTATATAGACAGGTGTGTGGCTTTCCTAATCAAGTCCAATCAGTATAATCAAACACAGCTGGACTCAAATGAAGATATAGAACCATCTCAAGGATGATCAGAAGAAATGGACAGCACCTGAGTTAAATACATGAGTGTCACAACAAAGGGTCTGAATACTTAGGACCATGTGATATTTCAGTTTTTCTTTTTTAATAAATCTGCAAAAATGTCAACAATTCTGTTTTTCTGTCAATATGGGGTGCTGTGTGTACATTAATGAGGAAAAAAAATGAACTTAAATGATTTTAGCAAATGGCTGCAATATAACAAAGAGTGAAAAATTTAAGGGGGTCTGAATAATTTCCGTACCCACTGTACCATTCTTGCTATCATAAGCCAAGACAACTTTGTAAGACCTACACTGCACAACACTTAACCGCTGAACTATTTATTAGTTAAATGACAAGATCATGGTACAACGTTTAAATAGACAGAAACATCAGGCTAAGTAGTAGAAAAGATGCACAGAGGCCATTTGATATGCTATCGCACTTCATTTCATTCATATAGTTTGCAGTCATGTGGCCTATCATATCGTACGTTGTTTTAAACATTTAAATACACATATCAAATAAAATAATACAAAATGTGTATGATGTAGTGTTTTAGGTGATAGTAGCCTGCTCTTGACAAAGCTGATTTCTGAGAGACGCAAGAGAAACACGGCTATTTGATTTACGAACACGCTTGGCTCATTTCATTCATAGAGTTTACACTTATTCGTCTATGATATCATACAATGTTTAAAACATTTAAATATACATGTCAAATGATGTAGTATTTTACAGTAGACCTACTCTTGACAAAGCTCTGATTTCTGAGACAGAAACGGCAGTGCTGCCATTTGATTTGTGGCTGCTCTCAGTAGTCGTTCACTTCACACACACATTAATTTTAGTGGCTTGTGTATAATTGTGCTATCCCGTGGCTCACCTGTTATTCAGTAGAATTCGTTGTGCTGCTTTCCCTGCATCATTTGGCACTCTAATAAGTTTTCCCTCAGTAATTGTTTGCCTTATCGCACTAGGTTTGAGTAGTGCGTGTTGTGACCGAAAGAGTGCGTGAGAGCGGGATCACATGCACAAAACAGTTAATATATAAATGTGAATTATAAATGCGCTCCCACTCTCGCGCACTCTTTCGAGCACAACACAGAAGATGGCACGCAAGGCTTATATGACAGCCTATATAGTTTTTCTCAGTTACAGACCTGAACCCGACCCGAACTTATTCATGAAACCTTAACCCGGGTTGCAGACCTCTAACGCACGGCTACCAGTTCTTTTTAAACATGCCGTTTATTGTTTTTTTACAAATGAACTCTTCAAATGTTTTATGAGCAGTAGAATAACAATATTCATAGTCACACAGAGCCAAAGCACAACCAAAATAATATTCTTCCGCAAAATGCATGCAGTTTTGCTTTTTTAGTTACATAGTGTACAAAGTTACATAGTGTACCTTTAAAGTTTAAACAGTGCATTATCAAATAGGTGACGTCAGCGGAAAAGGAAAGTAGTTGCAGGGTCAGAGCAAGTTATTACATTTTGATTAAAGATTGCAAAGACACTTTTTTTCTTTGGTCTAACATACACTTGGAACACAAGACGTGGAATATGTGTTACTGTAAATAGGATTAAGTGTATGGTCAAATAATGAGGAAATTGTAGTGAACCATACTAGGTACTGCAACAGAAGGGCTTCACACTATGAAGTTAATTTCAGACATGAAATATCCTCGTGTTTATAACCATAGTATACGTATGTTTGACAAATGTGGAAAAGTCATATGAGGACTGCTACTTCGATACTGACCTTCTTTCAGTCAGCATGCCCTGCTGCTTTTTAGGCAATATTGCAGTAAATTTAGCAAAATAAAGTCTGTAAATTTGTCATTGTTGGCTCTGCATCTGACTTGGCACAAGTAGTATATTTCTGGAGCTCTGTACTTCCGCATCTTTATAGACTGACAACCCAACATATTTACATTCATGCATTTTGGCAGAAACTTTTATCCGAAGCGACTTACATTGTGTTATACATTTTATCAGTTCATTTTATCAGAGTAAGAATCAGCCATACATTAACATTTATGCATTTGGCAGACGCTTTTACCCAAAGCAACTTACCTGTACATTGCATTCAAGGTACACATTTAGGTACACATAAATTTGACCACACCATAACAGCTACCGTCAATCAAGGTACCAGATATTTGTCAGCTCTCTTTGAAAATGACCAACATAAGGTCGCTTTTTGTTGCTGAAAATTGCTGACAGTGTGGACGCCCTTAAAGAACGTAAGTGACTAGACAACATAAGGTCTTCCCTTGAATTCGCTCTCATCTTCCTGCATTTTTAAGAAAATACAGGCTCTGGCAGTGAGTTCGGTCTCATTGGATTAGTACTATACAATATGTCATGGATCTGGATCTCTCGCCTGGATCTTTGAATTGTGGCAGCTTCCCAGGCTCATGGAGGTCCTCCTAATGCTGACCCAGAGGAAAAAATGGCCTATTTCCACGGCTAAGATCGACATTGCTTGCTGTCTCAGAGGACCAATGTGCAGCACAGATATGGAAATATTGGATTGCAATCCAGTCTTGTCACATCATTATGGTCCCAGACATAGTAAACATAATAAAGGAAAGTTTGGTCATGTATATATATATATATATACTGTTTATTGTTTATAAATCCCGGTTTATAGATCAGACCTAGCACGTGCTATTTTTCCAGTGCCTTTCAAAAAGTAGTGGGGACAAAATCAACTTTGGCAAAAAAGTGGTGGGGACATCCCATCCCACCCACAAATGATGCCTATGTGTGGATCTGTACTCCTTTCGTGCCAGACAGACCAAAAGCTCTAGAAACTGACAGAGAAGAGAAGGCTGTTCGTGAGAGAAAGATTACCATTTTATAACAGGCAATAAAACATATCTTGTGAAGAGAAGTTTAAGTGCTTTAGTTCTCTGTTGGGAGGGCGTGTGCCTGGACTACAAGCAGGGGAGGATGTTGAAGCTCTGCGCCTTTGTGACAGATTTATCAGAAGAGTTGTTTACTGGAAGACAACGTCCAACATAGACATGCTCATAGACTACTTAAATTCAGTCATGGGTGACATTATCACAGGTCAGAAAAATGTTGTCATAAAAGAGGGCAGGTGAAAAGAGAATCCACAGATGCAGAATAAGACGAAATGTTTATGTGCATTTGGGAAAGCATCTGGACGGCCTGGAGGATTTAAGAGAGCAGTTTAAGAAATCGGTTTGAACAGACAAATTAAAGCCTTGTAACATCATGTAACGTAACATAATAAGATAAAAGAAATTAAAGAAATAAATAGCATTTTGATCAAAGGAAATGAAATTAATGGTATCACTTTACAACAAAGTTTCATTTGTTAACATTAGTTGACATGAACTAACAATGAACAATACTTCTACAGCATTTCTTAATTTTAGTTCATGTTAATATCAGCATTTACAAACACATTTTTACAACCCGAATTACGGAAATGTTGGGACGTTTTTTAAATTTGAATAAAATGAAAACTAAAAGACTTTGAAATCACGTGAGCCAATATTTTATTCACAATAGAACATGGATAACATAACAAATGTTTATACAGAGAAATTTTACACTTTTATCCACTAAATGAGCTCATTTCAAATTTGATGCCTGTTACAGGTCTCAAAAAAGTTGGCACGGGAGCAACAAATGGCTGAAAAAGCAAGACATTTTGAAAAGATTCAGCTGGGAGAACATCTAGCAACTAATTAAGTTAATTGATATCAGGTCTGTAACATGATTAGCTATAAAAGGGATGTCTTAGAGAGGCAGAGTCTCTCAGAAGTAAAGATGGGCAGAGCTGTGAAAGAGTGCGTAAAAAGATTGTGAAAAACAATGTTCCTCAATGTCAAATTCATCTACAGTGCATAACATCAAAAGAGTCAGAGAAACTGGAGAAATCTATGTGCGTCAGGGACAAGGTCGAAGACCTTCATTGGATGCCTGTGGTCTTCGGGCCCTCAGATGACACTGCATCAGTCATCGGCATGATTGTGTCAATGACATTACTGAATGGGCCCAGGAATACTTCCAGAAACCACTGTAGGTAAACACAATCCGCCGTGCCATTTGCAGATGCCAACTAAAGCTCTATCATGCAAAAAGGAAACCATATGTGAACATGGTCCAGAAGTGCCGTCGTGTCCTGTGGGCCAAGGCTCATTCAAAATGGACTGTTTCAAAGTGGGAAAGTGTTCTATGGTCAGACGAGTCCAAATTAGACATTCTTGTTGGAAATCACGGACGCAGTGTCCTTCGGGCTAAAGAGGAGGGAGACCTTCCGGCATTTTATCAGCTCAAAAGCTTTATTCAGTTCAAAAGCCAGCATCTCCGATGGTATGGGGATGCATAAGTGCATACGGTATGGGCAGCTTGCATGTTTTGGAAGGCACTATGAATGCTGAAAGGTATATAAAGGTTTTAGAGCAACATATGCTCCCCTCCAGATGACGTCTCTTTCAGGGAAGGCCTTGTGTATTTCAGCAGGATAATGCAAAACCAGATACGGCAGCTATTACAACAGCATGACTTCGTCGTAGAAGAGTCCGGGTGCTGAATTGGCCTGCCTGCAGTCTAGATCTATAGAGAAAAATATGTCAAAGACGACCACAAACACTATATCAGGTGAGAATGGGACCAAATTTCAACACCAAAACTCCAGAAACTCATAACCTCGATGCCCAGACATCTTCACATTGTTTTGAAAAGAAGAGGAGATGCTACACCATGGTAAACATGCCCCCGTCCCAACTATTTTGAGACCTGTAGCAGGCATCAAATTTGAAACTAGCTAATTTTGTGCATAAAATTGTAAAATTTCTCAGTTGTTATGTTATCTATGTTCTATTATGAGTAATATATTGGCTCATGTGATTTGAAAGTCTTTTAGTTTTCATTTTATTAAAATTTAAAAAACGTCCCATATTTACCAAACCAGTCAGCTCCGAAATGAACCATAACATAAAATACATAATAAATATTTAATTCGAAGCAAGAAAAGTATCTGAAAATATCCATATACAGTCATTGATAAGTATAGCATGCAATATATTTGTTGTTCACTGCAAAATATTCAAACATAATTATGTAAATTGTTTTTGAAGTGTGAGAGGACTGCCAATCATTTGAGCCATAAATGCCATTGACAACCTTCTGAAAAGGCTAACATGGATTTTCACAGTACTGGTCTAATATTACTAATGCTTTCTGCTCTCTCTTTCGCTGTGAATGACAGGAAATAAGCAGAAATGCTGAAAGCAGAGGACAGTGGGGTCATGCTGACAGAGAGATCTGCATTAGATCAAAAGTACAAACTTCAAGTGTGACGTGCCTTCACTGTAGCCACAAAAAGGTGAGTCACAATCAGCCAGGGGGTTAAGAATGAGAGAACGAAAGTGTCTGCCAGAGAAGAGGGGAAACATAGGTGTGTAGATCAAAACAAAAGAAGCGGGATTCCATCACTGCGTCATTCTTTCTCATCCATCTCTCCTGAAGAGATCACAAGCATTTTATTCAGTGATATTCACACAGGCTGTAAAGCTACAGCTTCTGCTACTGTGCCAACCCACGATGGATAGAGACACACTCTCTGAAGATGAACTGAATGGGAAAATATGATCGCAGATAAGTTTCTCAGCCCCAGTTTTTCCCAAATTTATGACTAAAAGCACAACCTGACAAAAACACAATTTCTAACTGCAAGAGACAGAAGGAAAAAGTAACCAAAAACCTTCGAATTAAAATAGGGGAATGTTTTTATTAAAAGGAAATGCATATCAGGAAAGCATATCAGTATCTCAGAAAGGAGAATTTAATATCATATTTTTGAAAAGATCTATTAGTTCACTTTAAAATGAAAATGAGCAACTCACCCTCAAGCCATCTGTAGATGTATATGACTTTCTGATGAACACAATCGGAGTTATATTAATAAATATCCTGACGCGTCCAAGCTTTATAATGACAGTGAAAGGTGGCAACAAGTTTGAAGCTCTAGAAAGGGCATCCATTCATCATAAATGTACTCCACACGGCTCCGGGGGGTTAATAAAGACCTTCTGAAGTGAAGTTATGAAGTAAAATATCTAGCTTCCGCCAGACCACCTTTCGTAAATATGATAAATATGGATATTTTTCTTACACAAACGCATCGCTTCGTTTCGGAAGGCCTTTATTAACCCCCCGGAGCCGTGTGGAATACGTTTATGATGGATCGATGCACATTATTGAGCTTCAAACTCGTTGCCCTGTTCACTGCCATTATAAAGCTAGGATATTTATTAATATAACTCCTTGTGTTCATCAAAAGAATAAAGTCATATACACCTAGGATGGCTTGATGGTGAGGAAATCTTGGGGTAATTTTTTCCTTTCTCGGCTAGTCCATCACAGGGCTAAAATTTGTTATTATTTTTGCATTAAAAAAAGAATATACACTCACCGGCCTCTTTACTGTTCAACTGCCAGTTGGAACTATCTAAGATACTATGGAAATATCTTATCAGCCAGTCACATGGCAGCGACTTGTAGGCATTTAGGCATGTAGACATAATCAAGTCGATCTGCTGAAGTTCAAATTGAGCATCAGAATGCGGAAGAAAGGTGATTGAAGTGGCTTTGAACGTGGCATGGTTGTTGTTGCCAGGCGGGCTGGTCTGAGTATTTCAGAAACTGCTGATATACTAGGATTTTCACACACAACCATCTCTAAGGTTTACAGAAAATGGTCTGAAAAAGACAAAATATCCAGTGAGTCAAAATGCCTTGTTGATGCCAGAGGTCAGAGGAGAATGGCCAGACTGTTTGGAGCTGATAGAAAGCAGTAACTCAAATAAGCACTTGTTACAACCGGGGTCTGCAGAAGAGCATCTCTGAACGAATAACAAATCCAACCTTGAAGCAGATGGGCTACAGCAGAAGAACACACACTCTTGTCAGCTGACAACAGCAAACTGAGGCTACAATTCACACAGACTCACCAAAACTGGACAACAGAAGGTTGGAAAAATGTTGCCTAGTCTGATGAGTCTCGATTTCTGTTGCGACATTTATATGGTAGGGTCAGACTTTGGTGTAAACAACATGAAAGCATGGATATATCTTGCCTTGTATCAACGGTTCAGGCTGGTGGTGGTGTAATGATGTGAAGGATATTTTCTTTGCACACTTTGGGCCTCTTAGTACCAATTGAGCATCGTTTAAACCACAGCCTACCTGAGTATTGTTGCTGACCATGTCCATCCCTTTATGACTCACAAAGCTCAAATCATCTCCAACTGGTTTCTTGTACACGACAGTGAGTTCACTAAACTCAACTGGCTCGACGGTCACCAGATCTCAGTCCAATTGAGCAGCTTTGAGATGGGAATGGGAGATTCACATCATGGATGTGCAGCCGACAAATCTGCAGCAACTGTTTGATGCTATTATGACAATATGGACCAAAAATCTCTGAGGAATATTTCCAGCACCAGCATGAATACCATGAAGAATTAAGACAGTTTTGAAGGCAAAAGGAGGTCCAACCAAGTACTAGCAAGGTGTACCTAAAAAAGATGCTGGTGAATGTATATCATATCTGTGTCAAGGTCGATAAGTTTCTCAAAGTATCAGATAATTTGACCTTTTTTATGACATGGCTTTAGATTTTTTTTAATTGATAATTTATGATATTGAAACATAACCGAGAACTCTTCAAATCGTTTCATAATCTCATAAACTATGAAAGAGCATACTTTGAGCAATATAGTTTTCCTTATGGACAGGACATGAATAATCAAATTAAAAGCTTAAAATGTATAAATCCATCCCTGTTATTGTTGGATTATGTCCATATGTTACATACTCTTCAGGGAGTGGCTGAAAGAAAGCACTTTTTAAAATATGAAAGACGATTCTGGTATGCATTTATGCTGGCCGTACACATGGACAGCTTTCAGAGGAACAAGGAAATTATATACTATTACATTCCTTGTGTCTATGGATATGTTTGGATATGCAAGTCCACTTATTAGAGGGTGGGATTCGACAAACGCTACATATGGTTCTCTTCAGGGAATTTTCTTATAAACGCAGAACTTTAGACAACTTAAATAACATTTTTACTCTTTTTATTATTCAAACCTTTTTTTTAAGGGATGACACTGTATGTAGTGTCTTGAGACTCATCTATAGTCATCTAAATAATGGAGTTCTGTGTAATATGAGTATTTTCCCAAAAAAATCCAAAGAAATGCAAAGTCATTCCACCAGTTCCGAATGACAGTGAAAACCCTTGTTTCACAACGAGATAGTCATTTCTGAAGTACACGGCCATCCAGTAAGTCATTACAAAAGCATATGACCTTAAACGGTGATGTTTAGTATTACCTCAAATCCTGTATTGTCATTAAACACACAGACTCAGGATTTAAAATAAATGATGACATATTTCCAAAGGAAGCTGAACTGTACAAAACGCAATGTCACTGTTTATATTTCCTGCATATACAGCTAACCACAGATGGCGTAACAAAGGCTATGTGTTTTGTTTCCTTACACAAGTCATCTGCAACGGAAGGCCAACTCATTACTTGGAGAATGTGAGAATGAACTAGAATATACAAGAGAACATACAGTATGAAGACTTACTGTAGACTTTAATTTCTAGTAGGAGCATTTTTATAGATCAATTCAGTGTATTTAGTCGGATTGGTGGCCTTGTGGTTTAAGTACGCCGTGTCCCCATACTGTTCCTCTCTCTGCCCTTGATTTTTGATTTTATGTTATGAGTCTTTGGTCACATTTGAAGATGTTTAACCCCAAAAAAATACTTAGGAGAAACAAAAATAGACACAAATGAGATGCAGTGAGAGTATAGAGCTATACAATAAATTAGGAGAGTATAGATCAGATCATTCGGTCTTGATTCGTATTAAATTTTCTTGACTTTTGATGGCAGACTTTGATATCTTGCCAAAGCTTTGTTTCTATAATGCTTTTTACAATACAGATTGTTTTAAAGCAGCTTTACAGGCTTTACAAGCAAACAATGATTCAATGGTTCAGCCCTAAAAAGACAATAGTGTCATTATTCAATTGAAATCAGTTCAGTGTTGATTCGGTTTCGTTCAATAACAGTGTAAGGATCATCAAATATAAAATGAGTTCAATTCAGCTATAAAGTAGCTCTGTAGAAAACAGTAGCTACTTTTTACATGGACTCTTTTTCCTTCAATCTGAATGAATTCGTTCTGATTGATGAATCCAAACTTAGTGTTTACACGAACGCTAAATAAAGTGATCGGGTTGATGTGCGTGTTTATATGTCACTAGCTTCTGATCAGATTTAATCTTTTGACATGCACACACTGCACGAATATACAGAGTTTCCCGCTGTTGTTGCATGCTAACCATCCTTTTCTTTGTTTTAAAAAGCAGACTTGAAGGATTAGTTCACTTTCAAATTAAAATTTCCTGATAATTTACTCACCCCAATGTCATCCAAGATGTTTATGTCTTTCTTTCTTCAGTAGAAAATAAATTAAGGTTTTTGATGAAAACATTCCAGGATTATTCTCCTTATAGTGGACTTCAATGGACCGTAGACAGTTGAAGGTCAAAACTGCAGTTTCAGTGCAGCTTCAAAGGGCTCTACACGATCCCAGATGAGGAATAAGGGTCTTATCTAGCGAAACAATCGGTAATTTTCAAAAAAAAAAAAAAAAAAGATATACTTCTAACTATAAACGCTCGTCTTGAACTAGCTCTCTTCTTCGTCTTCTCTACTAGAATTCCGGCAGTGTAGACGCTGCTAAGTGTATTACTGCCCTTCACAGGTCAAAGTTTGAACTAAATTGTCATATACAATATGCTAGTGCAAGTATATAACAATTAGTTCAAACTTTGACCTGTGGAGGGCAGTAATACACTTAGCAGTTAAAGACGAGCGTTTATGGTTAGAAGTATATAATTTCTATAATATAATTTAGTTTTAGAATATAATATAATATATATATATATATATATATAGAATATAATTTTTTTTTAGAAAATGACCGATCGTTTCACTAGATAAGACACTTTTTCCTTGGCTGGGATCATGTAGAGCCTTGTGAAGCTGCACTGAAACTGTAATTTTGACCTTCAACTGTCTGTGGTAAGAATAATCCTGGAATGTTTTCATCAAAAACTTTAGTTTCTTTTCCACTTTACTACTCTTTTCTACTTTTCTACTGACATAAACATCTTGGATGACATTGGGGTGAGTAAATTATCAGGAGATTTTAATTTGAAAGTGAACTAATTCTTTAATATTTGGGTCCTAATTAGGCGATGACGAGCACATGAACCTTTGAGTCGTGCTGCTTGTATTTATCAAGCAGTAAAAGCGCCTCTTCCTGAGCACAAAACCAGTCGTCTGTGGATTAGATTATAAAACAAGGACTGGTGGGACGTTATCCTGCTCCACTTCACAGACGATGAGTGAAAAGATAATTTCTGAATCACAGGACACTCATTTATGGTACTTTATTCAACGGGAAGAACAGCTCGTTCCGCGCGTCATACATCATTATGCTATTTCTACATCATTGCACATGCAAGATACTTTCCAGTTTTAGATTTCAACCAAGTGTTTTTATATGTCCTCTCGATCGGATTACAAAAGAAATAAACCACCCCTTGCAATCCAAATGAAATTGTAATCCGATCAGGCCAATTCATTCCAGTTGACGTGGTTACATGTGAATTTTTAATTCCGATTGTACTACTAGTCCGACTGCAATCTGATTATCTCAGTTCAGTTGTCATTCAATAGTAACAGTACAGTCAAATCAATAACATTGCTGAATATTACAGTAAGTGTCCCCAACTAAACAAGCCAAAAGGCGACATTGGCAAGAACACACAAACTCCATCATTGACAGAAATGGATCAGCATGGAATCATTTTTGAGTGAAGTGTCAATCTAATCTAACCGTTTTCTAGCAGAAACAATTGAGATAATTAAAAGTTAATTAAAATTAATTACATTTTTTTTTTCGTATTGGCCCTCTTGGTCCGAAAACCTACAAATGTGCCACAAATAGCAGACATAAAAGAATAGCTCCTCCTTATTTGTGAGAAATTAGACAACATGCTTGGTTTTCCATAGTCCGACCAAGAGGATGTTTTTAATTTTCTACCATCAGAGGATGGAACACCACAGGAATGACCACTTAAAAACATCCAAGTAATAAGAGAATGATAAATTAGTACTTAATGAAATGTGGATGATGGATTTTATTCCTTGTTCTTTTTTTTTTTTCTTACAATCTTTCCATACTGCAAGAGCAGAGGGAAAGAAGAAAATACCCCATGTTCTCCACCAAACTTAGGCCAAATATTGTTTCACATCACACATATCTGCCTGCCAATATGAGGCAAGGGGAATTTCTGCAAGCACTCAGCATATCAGTCTTCACACTCACACACTGGTCCAATTAAAAATGAGAAAAAAAAGGGCCTGGAAACACATTCTTCACTTTATAACCATTAAAACAGAGAGTGGAGGTACAGTCAGCATCTCTAGACTCATACAGGAGCTATCGTTCCTTGTTTACTGCTTGTCATGACTCACTGAGCAACAAAATCCAATCAACCCTTGATCATTTCCAACCAGCGGGTTGTGGTTCAGTGATTCAGCTGATCAGTGAATCAGTTCAGCCGGTAGTGCAGTCACACGTCTAGCCTCAGAGTACGTCTGGACTGCTGGAAGTGAGAATGAGCCGACAGTCCAGCTGTGGTTTCTCACAGAAAGTGAATAGAGTCGACTGTCACCACCACAACTACTGTGTGGTTTATATGGAAAGCTGACGTCACATTATGAAGTGATTATTGAAGAAGAATAATGACCTGGTTGGGCAAAAGTCGGTTTAGGCTTTGTTCACACTTTCGGACTAGCTGTCCATACTATATACTACATACTATACATTTTGCAAGTGATGAAATCAGATGCATTTTTCAGATTATGTCTATGCCGTTGCTATAGTAATTAGGAAAACAACGTCAAAAAACTATCATACATACAGTATGTGGTTGTTTCATCAACTATGGGCACTTTTGGCCCCGTGGACTTCTAGAAAAGAAACTCTTAAAACACACTTTTCACACTCTTACTAGTCTGTTTACTTTAATTTAAGCTAACAAAGCTTAAATTAAAAGCTTTTTTTTTCCTGAGACTTTCTCACCAAATTTCGAATGATGTATGTTTAATAACATCCTGTGATGGAAATTACATTTTAAACATTTTTGGAATAAAATGGCTGACTTGTTATTTGTCTTGTTAAGACTAATTTTACAGCCCCTTGGACATAAAAGTGCCCAAAGTTGAAGGAAAATCCACGAGTTGCCTGTTTATTCTCGCGCTACATGAATGAAAGAATAATTTCAGACACAGATACAGACACTGTCCCCCAAATGATGAAAAACTAGTTTTTCTTCAATCTGACCATTGACTGAGACATCTTTCCAAACATGTGACTTTAAGTGAATTTCAAACCACCTAACACCGGAGTCCTAACCAGACTCCAGCAACAAGCAGTTTGTCTGTCCACACCAGACGTGACGCGACTGAGATGTGATGAATAGTGCTGCCAATTTAGCGATTTTGTTGTTAGATATAGTGACTCTTTTGAGACTTTTTTTAAAAAGCCTAGCGACAAATCTAGCAACTTCTTGGACAAACCTTATCTAGATTCCGTGACTCGCCAGTATGACGTCATCTAGCAATTTAGTGACCAATTTATAGCTATTTTCAACTGAAAGCAATTGGCAACACTGGTGATGAAGTCAATCAAAAATCACAGCCAATCAGAAGCAACTCGCAACAAAATGGATAAGTACATAATCAAATTCATGAATTTTACACCATTTTAACCATTTATTAAAAATACATACTGAGTTACTGAAACAATTTTTGTCATAGAATACACGTGTCTGTTCACGATGAGTTGACAGTTTGAACGTTCTTGTTTCCTATCATTTATTTTGAAGATCTGAGGTGAATTGTCCATTGTTGCTTTCAGTACGGCTATAAAAGACACACAAAATGATATTCAAACTCACATTAGACACTTTTAACATTAAATAAAGAACATAAACAGTACCTGAGATTATCATTGGCGCATACTTTGTATTGTTGTTCTAAAATAGAATCACTGTCGCCGTCGTGGCTAGTTGGGACAAACTTTTTTCGCGTGTCATGTAGTTAGTGTAAGAGTAATCATTTTTATGCATTTTATATTTTTTGTTGTTTTTGCTTTTTAAACCACAATAAACTACATTGACTAAAGTAGGATACGCAACAAAATCGGATTTTTGCTCCCTTGAAGTTTTTAAAATCGGGCCTGAGATGTTATGAAAGAATGGTCGTCTGGTTCCTAAAACCCATTACGTAAGTTACATCACAAACAACCTTTGGAATGAAGATGTATGCAGCAGAATTATACGCATATATGAGTGACACACCCGTATACGTGATGTCTAGCAGATCCACAGTCCAATTCCAATCACATCCTCTCTAAACGTCCGCACCCTCTCCCTCCTTTTACCTCTACAATTGTTTTCAGACTTAAAAACCACTTAGAAGGTGCCAGAACTGCTAGGGAAGTTTCCCATCTAGACAAACTTCATCTTATTCCCAACATATTATTGCGTGTGTGAAGGAAGATTACACTCCCAGAGCCGGCTGAGAAGCAGCTGTTTCTGATCCCTGAATATCCAAACTGCACAATTGGAACTGATATCATCATACTTACTGATGTCAGTATCCCAAATATGTTCCTTTCCAGCTTGTCTCTTCATTTAAAGTTAATCATTGTTTAGGGAGGCACCAATATGCAGTTTCTGGGACGATAATTATAACTGATTGTTCTATTTTTTGCGTTATTCCACTCAAACACTCTTAAAAATAATGGGGGGTTTTCCCAGAAAAGAATGTTTCTTTGTGTGAAGAACATTTTAATAATATGAAGAACCTTTTTCCAATATAAAAAACCTTTTCTACAATGGAAAAATTACATGGATGTTGAAGGTTCTTTATGGAACCATCAATGCCATTAAATAACCTTCATAGTTTTTTTTTTTTCTTTTTCATAGATAATGACTTTAATTTATTAATAAATCTATATTTTTAAGAGTGAATGGAATGGATAGCTAAAATACTCACTTAAAATGTCAGTTAAAAGCTTAAAAATCTGGAATTTTCATACCTGTTGGCAATCTGATATAGATATTGTGACTTATTGTGAAGAATGACATTTTTTATTTAGTGAAAAAATAACTGCACACACTATGAGTTACAATTTCACCACTCATTCAGTGCGAGCGCCAACACGCAGTTACCACAAGACATTTATTTCAGAGCCGAATATGCTTCATTTAATCGACAACATTTCCTGTACTAATAAATAAAACCATAATTACTTCAACAGACAACTGAATTTTTCTTTGGCCCTGTATGTCATCCAGCATATCAACCAAAACATTACATAGAATCAATTACATACCTACCAAAGACAGTTCATACAGAAAATACATTTGCAGCACATTATTAATAAATAATGATTTTCGGCTAGGTGGGTTTGGTTCCACTTGAAAAGCTGCCGTGAAGAAAGCCAGATTCGCATAAGTCAGAGCACTACATTTCAAAACACTGTTGATAATACAAATGTCTTTTCAGGTCAGGTGGTTGTGGAGTGCTTGACGAATGACTGGATAGCGAACATACATTAATAAAGTCTTGTTTGCATATAAAACAACCAGAACACCCAAAAGGTTTAAATATACTGTTGCTTCTAAGACGCAATAAACAACGGTGTCGAGATTCTGCCATGGCTGTATATAAGGAGCTTGAGGTATGTAAATGCATGCACTGTGCAAGTTAGATAATTATGCAATCCTTTGCAAAGCCAGGTGATATTATATTATACTATCAGTGATGGTTCATGCTTCAAGCATGCAGAATCAATCTGGTTCATCTAACAGAATAACATTTTGGAGATCTCTAATCTTGAAAAAAAAAAAAAAAAAGGCACCTCAAAACACCTCTTCCCACAGTCAGATTAAATATTACCTACCAGAATGCTTGATTTCCACATTCACTTCCAAGGTTCAGCTAAAGTCTACGACAGATGTTATGCTTAAACAGCAGAGCTTTGGATCCCGCCAAGGCTGTGGCCTTCATCCGGAATAAAACGTCCAAGGGTGGTTAGGGTGCAGAATAGGTTATTCTCTATGAATAAATCAAAGAAAGCAAAAGGCAATATGAAACGGCATTCACAGCCTATTTTACTTCCGTAAAGTAACAAGACATCCAAAAAAAGATCACCCAAAAATGACCCATTTACTTATCCTCAAGTTGTTCCAAACCTGTATGGATTTTTCTTCTGCTGAACACAAAAGAAGATATTTTGAAGAATGTTGGTAACCAAACAGTTGATGGGTGTCCATCATTGAACACTTATAATGTTAGTATAGAAATACAAGGCATTTTTCCTACCCTGATTTTAGCCTCTGATTTGAACGCTCTGTTTTAAGGGGCGTGTCTGCTGCGAGACTTCAGTGTAAACGTGTAAAGTCTGATTGGCTGACATCTTTGCAATATGAAATAGCTAAGTATTACTCTCTCGAAAACGTTTAGCACGTTTTTACTATTACAGCTCTCAAGGTTAACTAATCTTGATAAGTGTTGATTATAGCATTATATTTAGATTGTGTCATGAAAAGTTGCAGTGATGAACATTGTAGTCGATCACAGGCATGTTGTTGAGCGCATGAAAGCAGTGATCTCATCATTGCAACTCAATTTCTGCACACTAACGAATGCTTTCATCATAACTAACAGAGCAAACTCGATGTAACTAAGAGATTCATGGAATAAAACAGGAGTTTTGGCACGAGTCCAGAATTCAGTCACTGATAAACTAGCACTGTTTGATTGACAGCTCCAGCGATTGTAAAGGAAGCGTTCTTTGATCGCTTTTCACAGTTTAAATAACAGATTATTTTCATCCTACTAAGAGAAACAACGTGAAGTTGACCGTTTAGTCCAGAGGTGGGGAACGTTGATCCTGGAGGGCCATTGTCCTGCAGACTTTAGCTCCAACCCTGATAAAAAAACACTCATCGGCCTGTAACTTTAGTAATCCTGAAGACCTTGATTAGCTTCAGGTGTGTTTAATTAGGGTTGGAGCTAAACTCTGCAGGACAATGGCCCTGCAAGGTCAACGTTCCCCACCGCTGGTTTAGTCACTGGTTTGATTTACTGACACATAGACAAAGAACATCTGACTATACATGAAACATTACATATTAGATCAGGCATTAGAATTAACACAGTTACTTATATGTTGTTGCATTACTGTCGAGTCCATATCGTAAAAGTCTGTTTGCAAAGCATGCACCGAAATGCGATTGATTTACCAAAGAATCCACAGTGAAATGTACCGAATACAAATAAATAAAGCTCATTTGAGACATTCACATTGTTGAAAATAAATAACCATATTTCTAGCATTACGATCCTTTGAAAGGTAATGTTATTTTTAGTCCTGTATCGCTC
Source organism: Elopichthys bambusa (assembly GCA_037101425.1). Lineage (NCBI taxonomy): Eukaryota > Metazoa > Chordata > Actinopteri > Cypriniformes > Xenocyprididae > Elopichthys > Elopichthys bambusa. The sequence goes on along the minus strand of CM074453.1, from coordinate 3,848,762 downwards.
TTCTCTCCTCATCATCTCACTAACATGCCAGTGAGCAGGGCTTACGTTGCAATGATGAAGTAGGCGTTGATTTAATGAAGTACAGTACTGGCTGACATAATAAGTATAGGCAACATGGGAGAATGCAGGATAATAAGCATGGCAAATGTAATGTTTTAGCTCTCGTTTTCCATCTTCACAATTCTCCAACAGCAGAGATGCTAGGGCAGTCAACATTAGCCTATCTACCCTCATGACTTGGAGCTTTTCCCTGTGGTCTCCAATGAAACTCACACAGGGAGGCACAGTTGATTCCGGTTTCAGATAGCGCACGGCCCAGACAGACTGACCTACAGCCTCTCTCCAACCCCAAATCCTGGAAGGGATCGAGAGCAAGGGAAACAGTGTGCGATAGAACGTTTTGAATCCTGGAGACACATCTGGAGAAAGATTTACTCATTCAATCTCTCTTTGTCAATATCTTTCTCCAGGGTTGAAAAACACATTTTCCCTGCTTCTTCTTCTCCCTATTCTCCATTCACATTTTACTGGGACGTTGTCTCCCTGCCGTGTCGTTGAGAAGTCATGTGACCTCCGTGTCACCAGTCTCTCATCCCTCTCTCTGTTATGTGTCCCCTGATGAGAAGACAGAGGTGGAGGTAGGCCATCCATCACCTACTGGCGGCCCAGTTAAGCTGCAAGCCATCCAGACTGTCCCGCTGCGAGACATTTAGCAACGGCCCAGCTAAAGTTAAGAAGCATTTCCTCAAACAGGACTAACAAAGTACTACAATAATTTTGCTCAGGACCGTCACCCTCTTGGGATTGCTTGACTTGTAATGTTTGGAGAGTTGTCATTGATATCTTTATCCCCTACTTTGTATATTCAACAAGTCAGCAAGTGCTGGGTGTTTATTGTCGTGTGATACAGTGTATTACACCATGTCATTGCAAGTCTGTTTCTGGCTGAAGTGCTGCACTAAAGTAGTAACAGCTCTCCTGTCTTAGGTATGAGGCAGAGACTGCAATGGCTCATTTTAACAACCCTAATAAAAAGCTAGTCTCCACACAAACATTCAGTGCCTGAAGAAAAAAGAAAAGTTTTCTTGCTGTTTCGAATCTCTGTTCCCTCTTAGAAGAACTAGCTGAATTTCAAACTGGAAACCACTTCGGAAAACCAAATACTGAGAAAAAAACGGAACCACCACAGCCATTACAACAACCAATAATTTTAGCTTCTCAGACCACAAAAACATAACGACAGATTTCGCAAGTATCGTGTCATGACTTGATGGTTTTACACACAAACTTCCAGATTTCCTCTTCTCTGCTATCAAATTACATGCCATGCTCATTATGATTTACCTGTTAGTTCTTTTTTTTTTTTTTTTTTTTTTTTTTTTTACAGTTTTTGTCCATAGATTTCAGTCTAAACTATCTAAAGGGGAACATATATGAATGCTGTCAGTCTAGATAGTTTTACAGCAGTTTTTACATCAGATTTTCATTTCTAGAAATGAAAAGTAGAATATCTCATTAACTTCAAACAAAGTCAAGCAATCTCTAAGGATGGTATGGATACTGAAGATATTAAGGATAATTGGGGCCAAAGGTAAATTATTTAATTCAGAAATTACCCAAGATAGGAGAGAGACATTGTAATATTCAAAATAATATTAAATAATGTGAAACAAATTTTCTCAGCCCTGCTTTCCACAAGAAAGAAAAAAGACTCTCTTGACTCTCTTGAATGACTTGACTCTCTGCAATAAGCAAGTTTCACCACAAGAGGGACTCCTTACAGTGAAATATTAAATATTAAAGTGATACAAATGTTTATTGCCAGAGAAAAGACTACCATAACCAGTTATCCAAATCAAGTGAGATAGTTATTAAATTCTGTTATACAAATCAAATGTTAATAATATTTAATAAATTAATGTTGTAAAATAATTAATAAAATAGATAATAACTAGGATTAAAGCAAGAGAAACTAAAGATTAACAGACCCCTTAATTCACTATGCTTAATTATATGAAAACATCTCAGATTGTTATATTTTATATTATTGTATTCTCAGACTTTTATACTTATATATTAGGAAGAAAAAAAAGAAGAAAAAAAAACAGCCAGAGGCTGTCTTTTTCAAGGCAGACTTTAGACACTGACCTCAGTCAGCATCACTTGAGGAAGGTGAGTCTCTTGAATCAGAACTTTGAGTAATCCCAAATTAATACATCACCATATCTTATATGGTAAAAACATCTATGTAACCCATGGAACACCGTGACTCGCATGACTGCGGCATCCCTCATGCATGTTTTGGCTGATATGCAGACGAACGACCCACGCATGCCCTCAACTCAGCCTTTGATGATGTCATAACCCCAGCTGCCTGTCTCACTAAGAATCCCAGACATCTGTCCTCGGCCAATTAAACAGGAAGTTAGCCTTCCGGGCACTTCCTGGTGAATCTGCGCACAACATGTGTTGCGGCAGTAAGGGGAAGCATGGAATACTTAACGTGCGCTGCTTCAAAGTGACGTCAAGACGTTCCTTATTCAAAAATAAGGGAACTGTTTGAATGTGAAAAAAAAAAAAAATTCTCCGAAAATTACCACTGGCAATCTCCAGTTGACCAGAATTGGCTAATACATTTACAAGGAACTGCTATGCCACTGCACATCTCTCAAGTACTTCAAAATACCTCAGTTTGATTACTTGCCAGACCTGCATTTCTTCAACCAGCTATTGAAATATAAACAGATTTTAGAGAGTACAGCAGTGTCTTAGGTTTAAAAACAGCAAGACTGTCAACTGTGTAAACTTACAAATGAATGAACTTAGAGGGGAGGGAAACATCACAGCAGAAACTCTGCACTTAACAGCAAATCACTTGTCATGTCTCTAAAGCAAATTTCACAACGTGGTCAGTAAACCTTGCAGGGGGAAGTTACTCTGCCCTACAAATAGAACAATTAGAAAAATAAATAAAAAGGAACGTGAAGAGAGGGAGGGAGCTAGGAAGAGGGGAGGGAGGGAGGGAAGTATAATTACTGTGTAAGAGAGAGGAGAAGAAGTAGAAACAGAGAGACAGGGGAGCAAGAGCCAGCGAGAGAGTCCAGCCCACTTCAACAAAACCATTCAACTCCTGCACAGTGAGCAGTCCCAGACCTCTTACGAGCGCACTGCTTCCCTGGGGCACATCCAGAAGCCGACTGCCCATCCCATACAAACTTCCCAAGGACCTGGAGAGGGAGAAATCCACTGACAGAACTATTCCTGCTTTTTGACCAGCATCTCTTCTCACAACTTAACAGCAAGGATTACACTTTTTCGTCACTTTTTCTCCCTTAGTAGCTTAGCTCTTACTTTTTTGTTTTTGTCAGATTAAGCTCAACCACAGGCAGACAGACTTTACAGCCAGCTGTCGGCGACTGGGCGGATTCTTGTCTTACTTTGAAAGCAACTTTTAAAGTAAGTTTTTCATTTTGCAACCGGGGCAGACACCCTCCAGCTCTCTTCAGCGACTGACACCTCTCATTTAAGGATGTCCCCTCTCCCTCTGCTGAGCGGGATCTTCCTGCTGCTCATCCAGACCTGCTCCCTCAGTGCCATGGTCACCAAAGGGAACATGGCAACGTCCGAACAGGCAGCTGCCACGGACTGTCCCTCCTGTGCGCTGGCACGGTTTCGAAAAGGTGATTCCGAAGGTGAGGTCGAGGGAGCCCAGCAAGACGTGGTTGAGGCAGTGAAGAGACACATACTTAACATGCTGCACCTGCAAGAGCGCCCCAACATCACACACCCGGTGCCTCGAGCTGCACTCCTCAATGCCATCCGCAAGGTACACGTGGGACGGGTGGCCAAGGACGGCAGTGTTCTGATCGAGGACGAGGCCAGCAGCCGTCCGGAGGCTGAACAGGCGGAACAGACGGAGATCATCACATTTGCTGAAGCCGGTGAGTACAAATTTTTAACAAGACTTTAGTCCTTAAATACTTTAAAGAAAATCAGGCAGTCCTCCCTCATGGGATAAAACAGGAGAAGTGGGTTTATAAAGCTGTTCAACTGTCTGAAGAGTTCAGGGAAACCTGTTGCCATCGCACAAAGTCAGGGAGAGCAGCCGGGACTACGCTGCGGCAAATTCAGTCCCCCCTCTCAAGGTTCCTGCAAACCTCCTGCTGCTTCAGAGAATCAGTAATTATCTGCGAGGACCCCCCAGGCTTCTAGCCGTAAGCTCTGCACAGGAGCACTTCCCTGGGGACTGACAGCCTCCTATGTAGCTTTCCCTATGCGACTGAAGAGGGTTGAGCGAGAGATAAAAAAATCATAACACAGAGGAATAAAAAAAATAAAAAAATGGGCTTCTCCGTATTATAGGAGAAAAAGAATGCTGTTCAGTTACTGCCTTTGTGTCGGGTTTCAAAGGCAGTTGAAAGAGCATTGTCTGCTGCAGTGAGAGCTGTTCAAAGGTGCTGTCAAGCCCATGATGTGAGGAAAGATTGGGTTCTTCTCTGACTCACACAGCTCAAACAGGTCCTGAGTGACACAGAGCCGCGGCGTGCTGCAGGAGCTCTCAACAGTGTGTCAGACCTAAAAAGCAGCAAACTGAGCAATTGGATTGCTTGTCTGAAAGATGAATGTTTCATGATTTTAGGGAGCGGAGACTGTAACACTGCGGCCTTGTGGAGATAATCATTATTTAAAATGACATTATAGGTACGAAAATGAAGTTTTATGCAATTTTAAAAAGGATTAGTATACAAGAGATGGGAAGTAAACTAGAGTAAGAAAATAAAACTTTAAGACAAGATGTTGCATGAAATAAGCTCTAAAAACTGTTTTTTTTTTTTTTTCACCACAACAAGGACATTCTTCATGCAAGGTTCCTCACATTTTTGACCAATGAATTTGCATGACTTTCCCCACCCCACTGCAAAAGTATTTTTCTAAATCATTTCATAAAGACTGCATTCACAAAGAGCAACATGAATAGAACTACAAATAGAAAATGTATATTAAATGTATATATATCATCCTTGCCACATCTGGAAATCTGAATTTTAAAATTCCCTGATATTTACTGGTTTTTCATGACCGTGAGAACTCTGTTTATGAGAACCATTCCCTGATAATCTTCTGGTGCCAGACTACAGCTTGTCACATTATAAAACACATTCAGATCATGCTTAAGTGATGACAAAAACCTAGTTATGAAACACAGAACTAAATCTGTTAGTAATCAAAACTATATCAAACTTTTATCATGTGGACTGTCGGTGCGAGCATTTATTCCCTAAACATCAGACACATCTATTTGTTTTCAATGGGTTCTTGATGTATATTGACTGAGGGGAGACGGACAGTCCCTCAGGCTGAATGAATAAATCAGGATTGCAAGCTCTCATTCATCTGCTCATATTGCAAAACGTCAAATTACTTACCAGAAATGGAACAAACCAAACACATGGTACATCATAGCTCAATTTCTATGGATATAGCTACTTTTCAATGATGTCCTGTTTACTTCCATCACTCAAATTTGACATTTTAGAGGAACTAAAGAAACCAACATTAATAAATATAATATTTACCTCATGCTCACCATAAAAGCAAATAGTACAAACTAGATCATAAATGGTCTTGTTATAATAAGTAGTGGGTGGAGTATTAGCATTAGTGAGTTTAGCATGTGCGACTGCAACACTTTCTGTCAGTTGATAATTAGAAATCGACATTTCTAAAACACGACTTCTAATTATTACAAGTCGGATAAAACCTGATCAAATCAAAACGCATTAAAGATACATAATTTCCTCTTATCTTCACTTACAGGCTTTAGGTTACACATAAATGTAAACCCTCATAAGATTACAGAAGATTTCCTCACCTCCTTCCGCCATCGTAGTGTTATTGAACCAGAAACTTCGCGATAATCGTTTCTCACCAGAGCTCGTGAGGATTTCCGCTCGAATTCCATTCTCGCATCTGGCGCGAAATGCCGCGTTCGGTTGCATCTGATCTGCTTTTCAAAAGTCTCCAAAATATAGCTGTTCTCAAAATCCACCACAAGGAGGAATTACTGCAGACACTCGCAAATAAGCTAACATAACATATTTGCAGTTATTTTTCCCCATATAGGCTAATAAACATTTATATTTGAGATGAAAATAGATGCTTTTGTAACCCCCAAGACCTTGAAATATTGACTTGTAAGTCCCCCATTGTTAAAGTCAATATTCCAATGCATTTTTGCACAGGCAATAACCAAAACCAAATAAATAACTACAGAAACAAAGTTCTTACTGAATCTGTGACTGCGCAATTCCTTCTCACACTGCTAACTAGCCTATGACTTTTTAAAGAAATTAAACACACACACACATTTAGTCTGCAATGTGGCACCAGGTAATATTTTTTGACTTGGCATCACAAGCAGAGACATTACTGTAATTATATTGATTTACTAAATACTTTAATGCATAGTTCTTCATGGTGTTTATTTCACACTGGTATGATTTTTAAGACATGTGTTGCTGCACTGCATCACTGTAATGTTGCGTTAAGTGGGTTGTTTAGACAACTGTAATTATGTGAATGATGTAAGTCTCAGATTCTGCATACACTATCTGTCTGGAATCTTGTCCAAGAATCTGCTCTCTTTATTGCCAAGAAGACATAGACGTATCTTATAAAGCTATGATATATATTATGAATATACATTTCTTAATGACCATAGGCTGAAATATTTTCAGTAATAATAAGCTGTTGCTGTTCGACAAAACTGGCTTGAAAATTAAACAATTCAGTGTTCGTGCCTGGCAATGCAACACAGTATTCGTTCACAATACTTTCTTCAGAATGTTAAATAGAATGAAAGATTCCATGGTAGTTTATAGTTCCAGTTTTCTTTGTACGTGTTGTCCTTTTTTAAGGATTTCTAGTTCCAGAAATCACCTTGATAAAGAAATCAGTTTGCAGATACAAGGACTGCATAATCTGTTTTTATAGTAGGGCATAGTTGCTTAAACCATTATCTCTAACATACAGCATGCTGGGTGAATGAATGCTACATGGTAAGACTGATTACTCTCAATTAATATGTGTAGCCTGAAGCCATGTGCAATCAGTACTTGTGTATTTGCATGACTGCAAATACTTTTAGTCTGCAGACTTTCAGGCAATAACAGCATTTCTTCTAACTAATGTAAAGACTAACAAATGTTACTGCTAAATTTTGAGAGTGCAACAGAGGTCATTGATAAAATTGGGCCAAGCTTTCTCCAAAAGTTTCTTTTCCATCAAAAGTTGCCTTTGCTTCCAAACAAAAGAAAACAATTTAACAAATGCAGATGCTTATAAATATTATACAAAAGCGTTCACTATTCTTTAAAGTGGTTGCTGAATTCCGCTGACGCCATGTGCAGAATCTTCAAACAGAAGGCACGTTGATGATATCACTGTGGATGAACTGAATGTGTGTGGGCGTTCAGTGTTTGGCCTTTCTGATGTCATTCAGGCGTGCAGGTTGCATATGCAAAGCTTGACATGTTCTGAAACAATGACTCAATATTTACTTCTTTTCCTTGTTTTGATCTCCTCCTACTTGCAAAGTAATTTATCACAGGGAAAGCCCTATAATCACTCCCTCCAGTAATGGTCACAGAAAAGAAAGGAAGACATCCCAATTTTTCATGTGCAAGCAGTTATTTTTGCTAGATCAAATACTGATTTATTTGCAGTAAAGAGAAGCTGACTTGCTGAAGGCTGGGTTTCCTTTCCTTAAATAGGAATATAAAGAATCTCTATTTCAAGGCAATGGGAATAAAATAGCCTAATTCCAAAGTATCTTTGTCTTATTTGGGGGCTACATGGCGAGCTTGCCAAACCTTACATATTTCAAAGCCAGAAAGTATCTCCTTTAAACACTATCCAAAATTTCGAGTACCACATTAAAAAGCCTCACTGCCGAGGATCCCTTAGCATTAGTGTGGTCAAAAAACATTTTCTCAGGTTGCAGGATACTTCACTGCTCGTGACATTTTGTAATACGCTACTTAAATCTTTCTTGGCTTCAAGGTGCAGTACTGTAGTGAAGAAAGGATGCTGCAGCATCATGCCAACTACGCTCATTTATTACTTTGACAGCTGATGCATCATCCAAACCTGTTCGTGAGAGTGGGTTATTATTTGCAGATGCAGGCTTGGTAGAAAAGTAGCAAGCATCTCAAACTGACGTCCAACCTTAAATCCTGAAAAATCAATCGGATAAACAAGTAAAATATGAATTGCAACTCACTACATAGGTTGTCCCCCATGTTTTGTTAAGCCGCAGTCTCTCTACTCATATTGAAAGTCCATGTCCTTCAGTTATTCAGCATGGCCTTGAGCCATGTTCCGCAGATTCTTACCAAAGGTTAGTAGGGGGGAGGCAGCAGTAACTCTCCTCGTTACCCTCCTGGTTCCCTGGGAGCTGCACTGGCCTGCAGGGGCTGGCTGAAGCTGGTGATTCTTTGCCGCTAGATGGGGTGCCTGACTTAGATGGGGGCAGTAAATCAGGCTCGCTGTTGGTGCCTGAAATGCCTGTGGGTGATGAGGACCAGATAAAGAGGCTACAAGGCCGTTTTGGGGAAGAACATAACAGGCATGCTTGGCCTTTACGGCACAAGGTGTGGTATCGTGAAACGCCTCGCCGGTGTTAAGGACACTCGCTTGAGAATGTATACAAGACTCTACAGTGTTATGGTTGGGAAATAAGCTTTAATTGCACTTTTTGTTTGTTTGCTTCTCATGCTGGGATGTAGAAAAGGCCATGAATGCTGTTGCAGCAACATGCAGTACACTGAAAGGAATTCTAGTGGTTTTGTGGTCTTTTCAGTGACATTATAATGTCAAAGGATGTTTTATGATTTCAGTATTGGTCTCTGTTGTATATTTTCTCTTGGAATACCTCAGATGCATTCATTACGGACCAATTTTATTTGGTTTTGTGTCCAACCTTATGTAAAATTTCTGAGATTTTGAACTGTTTTAAGTCTGTCTTTAAATGCATTATAGTAGCAAGCGATACATATTCAGATGATAATTGACAATTGTTTGAAATATATAAATATGAATATCATGTGATATTACAGCTCACAGTGTGCTCTAGCACAAGAGTTTAGTCTGTAAAATCCATCCTTGCTGCTGACGGGACTGTGTTTGAAATATGTTGCATAACAGACGAGGAACTCAAATCATTCACTCCCACACACCATTAAAAGAGTCATATTTCCACCCTCAGACTTTTATTTCTAATTTAATATCTTGTTGGGTCAAAGAAGAAAATGGGTCAAGAATCTTTAATTCCTGAAGGGATCCATGAAGTGTTTTCATGTTAGCACCTAGATTCTTCCCTTCTGGTATTTAGCGTGAGTACTGGCCTTGAAACAATAACTGTTGCCGAGTTGTCAGCAAGACCTAGAGAATATACATCAAGCTCTCTTGTGTTTTCGTATGTGAATGGATGCTTCGTTCCACTTGATCCATTAAGCACCTGTTAGCGCTGTACTCTTTGAACTAGCATGTGTGTTCTATGCAGAAAAACTGTTGCCTTTAATCAGCATCGTCAACAAATTAGCCAAAGATAAATAGTGTGTTCTATAACAGTTAACCAGGAAGAGTACAAACAAACTTCATCCAAAGAGGCGTGTTTGAACAACCTTTCAGGTTGTGGACTTCTTTACTGCAAAAGCATTCTTTTAGCTTCAAGCACTGGGGCATTGCAAGCTATACAATATGACAGGAGGCCAACAAGGAGATGAAAGAGGCTGATTCCCCCTAAGGTAAACCAGATAGAAAAGGGGATTATAGAACACATTAACTAAAGCCATGTTTAAAGAGGAGTGGACATCCCCCCGTCCCCCCCACAAATACACTTAAGTTCCCAGGTGATTCTATACTTCAGCCACCCGCCCCTTTTGAAGACAGGGAAAGGGGGAGGGGAGGAATGTGTAAATGTTATTCTCCATCTTTGTGTGCAGGACAGCTGTGCAAACTCTGCCCTTGCGGTTAAATTGGTGTTTATTGTTGAGGGATTACCGCATGGCTCTTTAGTCTTTCTCTACAAATTTCAAAATTTCTCTTTGCTCTCTGGCAAATATAGTCAGAAGCATGCAGAGTTGCGAAGCTCCACTGGTGATCTTTCTTCTTTGGGCCTCGGCTCTGGAGGGGCAGTTGAAGGGTTTACTCAGCTTAGCAAATGCTAACGATACTTGATTCTTTCACTGGGTGCAGATTAAAAGGGAAACAATGCATTAGCCACTACTGGAAAAAAGCCTGCATTTGTGATGCTCGGCTGTGTTTGGACAGATGGGTTTGGGCCAGGGATCCTTAAATACACTCTCGCACACATACACACTTGTAGCTTGACGCCATTGTTATTACGTCACAACGCTGTAAATATATTGTGGTAGGTGATAGATGTAGTATTTGTGCAATATTTTTCCAGAGTATATTGCTTAATACTTGTTGCAAGAGGCTTCTCATTATTAGCCATGACATACAAGAATCATTGTGTATGCGAAACCTTTGGCAAGGTGACCACTCTTACAAGAACTAGGCTACAGTATAAGTAAGCAACAGTCAGCTAGACCAGCCAGTAATAATGCCCCAACAAAGGTTTAGTGGCTTAAAAACGGGTTGAGTCAGTAAATTGAGAGGATTTGTTTAGAAGTTCCCAAATGATCCGTGAACTGAAATTTTCCAGAGGCCTTGCCTCTGTCTATAACACGGTGGGAATCAAAGCCAGAGGGAACAGTCTTTTACAATCCAATGAGACAGCAAGCCACATGCCACATCACTGCTTCCAGCTGCATGCTGTATGTTGTCATGGCCATTATGTCTTACCCTGCGTTCAACAAAAACTTGTTCCAGGCGAGCAGACTCTTAATTGCTCAGTTAACTACCAGGAGAGGTGATGAAGTTGGTTTAAAGTCTTGTTGAAACCCTCAATTATTTCAATTCCAAGGTGGTACAGGAAGAACCAAGTGGGAGGGATTGTTTGTTTGCGAGTGTGCGTGTAGGAACAGCTGATTCACATCTTGCATTTGACGTGCAGGAAAAGGATGCACGACTGCATACTTCTATGCCATTTATTAATAGTCGCACAGAACAGTAGAAGATTGTTTTGCGGAAACCTTGAAAAACTGGTCACTCTTGGCACAAAGCTAAACTGTTCCATTGATGCCACCACTCCCAGTGTCAGCTCTGATGTGGCTGTATCCAAAGTCAACCAGAGCCTGAGGCTGAAGTAAAATGCAAGTACAATAACAAAAGATCAATGCATTTGACTAATCTCTGATGTTTCTTTCTCTTCATATCCCACAGGTGAAGCTCCAGGCTTTGTCAACTTTCTGATCTCCAAGGAAGGCGGCGAGATGTCGTTAGTGGAGCAAGCCAACGTCTGGCTCTTTCTTCGACTGCCAAAGGGCAACCGCACCCGTGCTAACGTCACCATCCGGCTGCTCCTGCAGCAGGGTACGGGGGAGAAGCTTCTAGCAGAGAAATCGGTGGACACGCGGCGCAGCGGCTGGCATACGTTTCCTGTGTCGGCCAGTGTGCAGACGTTGCTGCAGAATGGGGGCAGCACGCTGAGTCTGCGCATCTCCTGCCCGCTGTGTGCCGATGCCCGGGCCACACCAGTGCTCGTGACTCCGGGAGGCGGCGAACGTGAGCAATCCCACCGGCCATTCCTCATGGCCGTGGTGCGTCAGATGGACGATCTGTCCCAAAAGAGACGTCGCAAAAGAGGCCTCGAATGCGACGGCAAGGTACGCGTCTGCTGCAAACGGCAATTTTACGTAAACTTCAAGGACATCGGCTGGAACGACTGGATCATCGCACCCTCAGGGTATCACGCCAACTACTGCGAAGGCGACTGTCCCAGTCACGTCGCGAGCATCACCGGCAACTCGCTGTCCTTCCACTCCACGGTCATCAACCACTACCGCATGAGAGGGTACAGTCCCTTCACCAACATCAAGTCCTGTTGCGTGCCGACTCGTCTGCGAGCCATGTCCATGCTCTACTACAACGAGGAGCAGAAAATCGTCAAAAAGGACATCCAGAACATGATTGTAGAAGAATGCGGCTGCTCGTAAGACCGCCACGAGAAGAGGAAGGGTAGGAAGGGAGAGACAGCGCAGCAAGGTTGGGTGGTAGGGGCAAGAACTTCAGTCCCAAAACGAATGAAAAAGAAGAAATGTAGAGGGAGGAGAGAAGGGCTCCTCTATCTCTATCTCACTGCCTCAAGACAAACTCTCACGTAGACAGGCCTCTCTTTCTCTCGACCACTTGTGCGTGGTCATCTTAGAATCCAATGGGTATCACGTTACAATGGGTATCTGTAACTCAGAGTAATCTCTGTGGCACTTTCAAAAGAGAAAAGAAATATAATATATTTTTGTTACAAAGCAAAGGGAGCAAGGTCAGAGAGTATTTATGCGGCCTATTTTGCAGCGCAGACATGCACTGCAGGAAGAGAGATCACGTAGATGAGGTGCCTGAAAAAGAAAATCTCAAAACTATGCAACTTGTCAAGTATTATGATATATTTTTCATCAAGGTGTTGTTTTGTTTCTTAACTATTTACTTTTACAAACTAAAAAAAGTTAACGTTTGTTGACTTTTTATACCTTGTACGTATGTTTTATGTATGTTATATGTTTGTCGTGTGTGTCCGTGTACAAAAGTGTGTGTATGTACAGTCTGCCTATGGGAGTATTCGTATACGTATGTGTGCATGTCTGTTCGTGTGTGTTGTTGAGAGATACTTGAAAGAAGTTTGACGGGCTGCTGGAACCAAACATTTCTCTATATTATTATTCTAATTATTCTGACTATTGTTAATAATGTTATTATTTTGTTTTGATTTCTGTACATTTTTTTGTTATCTTAAAATGAGACGTTAAAACGTTTACAGTTTTGCACTATATCAACATTTTGATCAGCGTAGCCACATATACAAATATGTTTATAGAGAAAGACTAGAAGCACTTCAGAACAGACGTACCTACGTAGCATGAGTCTAACAAATGAGATTGTTAAAAATAAACAGGGGGGTTTGAGGGGAAGGCAGAGATGACTAGCACTACATCAGAGGACCATGTATACACATGCATTTTACAAAATAGTGTTTTGGATTTTTACTCAACACCAAAGAATTTAGTTTAGCGTTGCCTACCATATTAGGCTGTCTCCGAACAGTTGTTCAGAAGATACCAATATGTCTTTCAGAAGGTTGTGCTTTGTTCTCCCTACAAAGATGTCCAGGTTAGCAAACCGAAAGACCTTTAAAACAGTTTCTCAGTGTCCCACAGCGGCTCACTCCTGTGTGTGCTTTTGCACTGCTGCACAGTCCATGCACGACTGGCCATCTAAATGGTTAATACAGCACTTAAACCAACCTTTTAAAGTTTGTTTTTAATTATGAATTGTTACAAAAGTGAATGTGCAGCATTGATATTTAATGACTTGGGAGATGAATTACTATTTAGACATTTACTTTTTTTTTTTTCCACCAAATATTAAAAGGATCGACAGTGATCCAAAAAAAAAAAAAAACAACCCAAAAAAACAACAACAAAAAAAAAAAACAACTGTTTTTGTTTTGCAGATGTATTAATATTTCCATTTCCCAACACAAAATATGTTACCACTGTGCAATGTTGAAAAAAAACGAATGAAGCAATTTGGGAAAAGAAAAGAAAAGAAAAAAAAGAAAAGAAAAGAAAAGAAAACTTTTGTGTTACGTTTGGACTAAGAAACGTTTACTTTTTTCAGTATGTTCCTGACGGGAATGCAAAAACAAAATGTCATTAAAGAAAAATACTATTAAAATGGAAAAGAAAATACAAATTCAGAAAAAAAATATAAAAAGAAAGACATGTTGTATATGTTTTTGTTTGTTTGTTTGTTATTAAAAAAATAACTGACACTGAAATAAGTGGACTAAGAATAAAAATATATTTTTTATTCTGTATATATGGAAATCAAGATACCAATATGTTGCATTGCTTTGTTGTACAAATCAAAAATGTGCTTGTGGCTATTTTTTTTAATCTAATTTATTCTTCAGTATTTTGTCCTTTGCTTCACCATTAAAGTTAAAAGGTTGTACACTAAAACAGATGAGAATTGTGTTGGCTGTGAATTCTTGCACAACACACACACACACACGTTGGGTTTTCACGTTTTATGGGTTTTATGACTTTCCATAGACATAATGATTTTTATACTGTGCAAACTGTATATTCTATGCCCTAAACCTCATTTTCAAAAAAACAACACCACAAGGAAAAGGATTTTGGATATTGCCGTCTTAATGGGGGCATTTTGTCCCGATAATGTAGGGTTTACCTGAACATAACACACACATAGACCTCCATTGATTTTATATCAGTTTTAACTATATTTTTCTATCGCCTAACCCAACCCCTACCCATCACAGAGACGTGCAAAACATGTTTTGGCCGATACATAAGCCTTTTTAACTAGTGAGGACCAGTAAAATCTCCTCACAAGTGGGTTGTCATGATATTTCACTATATAAGTATCATTAAACAAGTACACGTATAAACCTCACACACATCTAATTTTAAGACACACCATATACTGCAGAAAGTATAAGATAAAAATGTGCTTGGGAAATAAACAAGTACTGACAAAGCACAAGCCCTACTGTATTACAGGCCTTGTCAGAGAGGGAACAATTTACAAGACGAAATATGCACAGAGAAGGAAAAAAGGGCCCATACCTTGTCCATTTCAAAAATATTCCCAACACCCACCTCGGAAATGTCCAAAAACCACCAAAGAGGAGACTAGAAGAAAAAAAAAGGACGGCAGTTTGCATGTTAAATTATGATTATCGGGACAGAGAACCAGATGGCGTCTATATAAAGCATGTTGCATGCAGAGGTTTCAGTTAAATCATGGTGGTTTTGGAGGAGGTGGACCAGCCATCATGAACCATTACTGGTGTATGACACATAACCACAGTGTCCCCCTAAGACGCATGCAAACACACGTGCAAGAAAACATCAACAGCCTCACAAACTTCAGACACTTGAGATGCATTTCACACACCTCCTCTCACCTAAAATGAAAAAGAATACTAGTTTAGATGACATGAAATAGTGTCAGAGAGTTCCTGGTTAAAACAGAGCTGTCTCGGGCTAATGACAGAGAGCAACAAACGGCTGGCAGTGATAATAATTCAGTAGCAAGCGATCAAAGAGCTGCAGCGACCGCATGCAGGAGCTCCTTCTGAAGAGCCCGAGTCTGCGGCCAGAAGACCAGAGGATAGCCATTCATTTGAAATGCACTTTTTTTTTTTTTTTAAATAGTAGTGCTTGCTAAGGTAAGCATGGGGCATCATGTACCTTTTTTGAAGGGGCATCAGTCCTGATTTCTCAAGCAAGAGATGACCAAAGAAAACTGGATGGGCCAGGATATTTTTAATATAACTCTGATTGTGTTTGGCTGAAAGATGAAAGTCATATATACACCTAGGATGGCTTGAGGGTGGGTAAATTATGGGGTAATTTTTATTTTTGGGTGAACTATTCCTTTAACAGCCAGTGTTCACAATGTACTTTTGCTGTATGGAAAAGCATAGCCTTTTGTTTCAAGAGAAAAGACACACTAGATTTAAGTGACATGAGAGAATGTAGATGATGACAGAATTTCACGTTTAAAGCAAACGATTTATGGAACGTGCAACATCATTCAATTAAATTATGTTTTATTAACAAAAATCAGGAGGCGCACTTTCAAATGATCCTTTCAATCATCACGTCATTCCAACCAGCTGTCAGCAATCAGTAATCAACATGTCTACCCAATCAGCATAAGTGGAGAACACTTTAAATACGCAGTCGACTCACCCATGTTCCTCGACAGTTTTCAGCATCCCTCCACCACCCGTCTCCTCACACTCGCACGGTTATCTTCCTAACCAAATCTCACACTCGCACGGTTATCTTCCTAACCAAATCTCACACTCGCCTGGTTATCTTCCTAACCAAATCTCACACTCGCCTGGTTATCTTCCTAACCAAATCTCACACTCGCCTGGTTATCTTCCTAACCAAATCTCACATTCGCCTGGTTATCTTCCTAACCAAATCTCACACTCGCCTGGTTATCTTCCTAACCAAATCTCACATTCGCCTGGTTATCTTCCTAACCAAATCTCACACTCGCCTGGTTATCTTCCTAACCAAATCTCACACTCGCCTGGTTATCTTCCTAACCAAATCTCACATTCGCCTGGTTATCTTCCTAACCAAATCTCACACTCGCCTGGTTATCTTCCTAACCAAATCTCACATTCGCCTGGTTATCTTCCTAACCAAATCTCACACTCGCCTGGTTATCTTCCTAACCAAATCTCACACTCGCCTGGTTATCTTCCTAACCAAATCTCACACTCGCCTGGTTATCTTCCTAACCAAATCTCACACTCGCCTGGTTATCTTCCTAACCAAATCTCACACTCGCCTGGTTATCTTCCTAACCAAATCTCACACTCGCCTGGTTATCTTCCTAACCAAATCTCACACTCGCCTGGTTATCTTCCTAACCAAATCTCACACTCGCACGGTTATCTTCCTAACCAAATCTCACATTCGCCTGGTTATCTTCCTAACCAAATCTCACACTCGCCTGGTTATCTTCCTAACCAAATCTCACACTCGCACGGTTATCTTCCTAACCAAATCTCACACTCGCCTGGTTATCTTCCTAACCAAATCTCACATTCGCCTGGTTATCTTCCTAACCAAATCTCACACTCGCCTGGTTATCTTCCTAACCAAATCTCACATTCGCCTGGTTATCTTCCTAACCAAATCTCACATTCGCCTGGTTATCTTCCTAACCAAATCTCACACTCGCCTGGTTATCTTCCTAACCAAATCTCACATTCGCCTGGTTATCTTCCTAACCAAATCTCACACTCGCCTGGTTATCTTCCTAACCAAATCTCACACTCGCCTGGTTATCTTCCTAACCAAATCTCACACTCGCCTGGTTATCTTCCTAACCAAATCTCACACTCGCCTGGTTATCTTCCTAACCAAATCTCACACTCGCCTGGTTATCTTCCTAACCAAATCTCACACTCGCACGGTTATCTTCCTAACCAAATCTCACATTCGCCTGGTTATCTTCCTAACCAAATCTCACACTCGCCTGGTTATCTTCCTAACCAAATCTCACACTCGCACGGTTATCTTCCTAACCAAATCTCACACTCGCCTGGTTATCTTCCTAACCAAATCTCACATTCGCCTGGTTATCTTCCTAACCAAATCTCACACTCGCCTGGTTATCTTCCTAACCAAATCTCACATTCGCCTGGTTATCTTCCTAACCAAATCTCACACTCGCCTGGTTATCTTCCTTAACCAGAATACGGGGGGAGTACTCTGGGTTCGGGCCAAATACCGAGCTCGAAGCCCTCTCCTCGGACAGCACGCCAAATATGCATACTATTTATTTATCTGACTTATTTGCAAGTGTGAACTCGTGAAACAGATTTAGACGTTAATGTAATAATGTTTTTATTGTTGTTGTTGTTGTGTTTTAAAAAATTAAAAAGTAAAAACTTAATTTTCAAAGATATACAAATATTTTACTTTTGATTTAATTTTGTTGCATTTAAATTCCACTTTGCTCAAAAACAGAACCATTAACACCACAAGACACTTAGTTAAGATGCATAATTAACTGTCTTAATTGGCTACAAACAAAAGTAAACAGGAAAACACGAATAGTAAAGCTTTTTTTTTTTTTTAAGTAAAGCTTTTTTTATGTGTTTTACGTGTTTACACAGCTTTGCATTTGACTCGTACGTGTACACAGGCGTTCGACGCATGCACAGTTTTAAGCAATCTCTCGCCACAAGTTACAACTCAATATTTGTATTCTTTCATGCTAGAGTTGTACAAATGAGTGTACTTTCTAACCTCTTCACACAATCTCTCGTCTATGTAGGCCTCCATTGTCGCTGCAGCTTGCATGCGTTCCGGTCTGTTCTGTTTATGCAGTTTTTCTTCGACCCCAGGGCAGTGTTGCCACCTTGTGGATAAACTAATTACTGCAACAAAAAAAGAGAAAAAAAGAAATGTGCGACCTGCGCGTACAAGTACGTGCGGTTACAAAAATCCAGCGTACTCTTCTGATGACAAAATTTGCGTCACGCATACTGTACGCTGACCCACGCGCACGCGTAAAAAGTTGAGTGTACTTTGGGCTTAAGTTCAGTACAAACAGTAAGATCAGTAAGTCGCATGCATGCTGGGAACCGTAGTCCTACTTCCAGCTCCACAAACTCTAAACTCAGAATGTTTATTAATAGAATATTGCTGCAAAGACAAAGGTATTTCTTGTTTTTACTGTAGGTACATGTATATCAGGGCAATGAATCACATTCAGTCTAGTGTGCGCGAGTCTGAGCACGAGCAATTGTTGCTGGCTGCAGTTCACTTAACGGCCATCGGTGTCACAAATAACAAGGGTTTCTGAATTCTGAAGAGTTAGTTCACCCAAAAATGAAAATTCTGTCATTAATTACTCACCCTCATGTCGTTCCACACCTGTGTGATGGGCGATTTTAAAACTCTGCTTCATGAATCTTCAAAGCTTTACAAATCTTTTGTTTTGAATCAGTGGTTCGAATCAGTGGCATGTATCAAACTGCCAAAGTCACATGACTTCAGTAAACGCGGCTTCGTTACGTCATAAGTGTTTCGAAATTTCAATGGTTCACCACTGGGGGTCGTGACTTTTAAACATGCTCCAAACCAATGATTCTAAACAAAAGATTCGTAAAGCTTCAAAGCTTCATGAAGCAGTGTTTTGAAATCGCCCATCATATTGTTGAATAAACTATTTTGTTTAAATTATTTTGTTTTTTTGGCGCACAAACAGTATTCTCGTCGCTTCATAACATTAAGGTTGAACCACTGTAGTCATGTATTTTAAATATGTCTTTGGTAGCTTTCTGGGCATCTGAAAGTGTAGGCCTCACGGAGTCAACAGATTAATTTTAATTTGTGTTCTGACGATGTTGAAGGTCTTACGGGTGTGGAACGACATGAGGGTGAGTAATTAATGACAGAATTTTCATTTTTGGGTGAACTAACCCTTTAATGGTGCTATTTTATAATAATTCAGCTATACATTAAACTGTAAAATAAGCAGGCTAAAAAAAAAATGCATGAATTGTGGCATTTTGGGGCAACTGTCAGTGTATACGCAATTGTTATTTCTAAAAAGAAAAGAAGGGATAATATATTCTACACAACTCTTCTTGGTGGGTTGTGCGTAAATGACTGGTCTATCTTCGATTAGCTAAAGACAAAACAAAGCATCTAATAGACCTTTCTATAAGCATGTGACTCAAAGAGATAAGTGTAGTGTGCGCAGGGCTTGAGAGGGAGGGAGAAACTAGTTGCACAAGGTGTTGTCAAACCCAAGACTGGATTAGGATATCTTCTGAGCTCTGCAAACAGAAACACTGATTCCTATAAACATGGGACAATGGTGCTAATTGACTTTAATGGGAAAATGAGCCATTGACAAACATCTGCAAACATTGCCACCCTTTTAAGTACAACACACTGAAATACTCAACACATGTACTTAGTATGCATGTGTGAGAAAGACAGAAAAATGTTTTAAATTAAAAGTAAATATTAAAGTTAAAGTTTATTTTCAGTTTAAAATTTAAATGCAAATTTAAATATGGGTTTTAAATTTCTTCTTCACTGCTTCATGAAGCTTCAAAGCTTTACGAATCTTTTGTTTCGAATCAGTGATTCTGAGCATGAAAGTCACATGATTTCAGTAAACGAGGCTTTG
Organism: Elopichthys bambusa; assembly: GCA_037101425.1. Classification (NCBI taxonomy): domain Eukaryota; kingdom Metazoa; phylum Chordata; class Actinopteri; order Cypriniformes; family Xenocyprididae; genus Elopichthys; species Elopichthys bambusa. The sequence goes on along the minus strand of CM074453.1, from coordinate 3,828,872 downwards.
TTACATCATAAGTGTTTCGAAATTTCAATGGTTCACGTGACTTTGGCAGTTTGATACACGCTCCAAACCACTGATTCGAAACGAAAGATTCATAAAGCTTCGAAGCTTCATGAAGCAGTGTTTTGAAATCACTCATCATTAGATATTGTTGAAAAAAGTCGTTATTTGTTTTTGTTTTTTCTGGTGCACAAAAATTATTCTCGTTGCTTCATAACATTAAGGTTAAACCACTGTAGTCACATTAACTGTTTTAAATACATCTTTAGTACCTTTCTGAGCATTTAAAAGTGTAAATTATCTTGCTGTCTGTGGAGGCCTCACTGAATCATCGGATTTCATCAAAAATATCTTAATTTGTGTTCTGAAGATGAACAAAGGTCTTAGGGGTGTGGAACAACATGAAGGTGAGTAATTAATGACAGAATTTTCATTTTTGGGTGAACTAACCCTTTTAAGAAAAAATATAATTAATAAAAAAAAAAAAGAGTTATACAAGGAATATTTGTTCGAAATAAATCCGTTTTTATTAAAACTCTGATTAAATGAGACACAATTCCATCGTCATCGTCCAGCAACCTCATGTACAAATCAAAGGTTAAAAGAAGATCTAAAGGACATTTTGATATGGAACAAAATATATGACAGCATCCAAAAGTAACCTAGGACTGACCATGACCTTGATCAAACATGACTGAGAACAGACTGTTCCTTTATTTCAGAGAGAAATACAAGCCAAGGCCAAAATGCTTAAGCGAAGTTAACATTTGGCTCAAATACCAGTGTTTTTATCCATGTAAGTGAAAGCATATAAGTAAGTAATATAAGTAGGTGAGCTTCTTTTTTAGAGATCCTTTATGTTAGATCAAGATGACTCTTCTGCTCTCTGGAAATACAACACATGACTTCATTTTGAAGAGGAAGAGTTCTTGAATGTAAATCCAGTGGGAGCTAAATAGAAGAATTTTCACCAACTGTGGTTACAGAACTAAGCCAGATATTGACGCCTAAATCTCATACACTAAAACTAACCTTTCCAGGCCACTGATTTAGTAAAAAGCACAGAAGAAAGGCATTCATTATCAAAACAATAGGATCGCTAGCAGTGCCCTCACTTGACATCCAAGATGTTTTCTTAGCCACAAAATAAACAGCCAACATCACATTTGTCAAAGCACTTAATACATCTTCAATCCAAAGCACCTCTGATATCGGCCTCCCCACAGTCTGCACTGGACCACAGTCAAATTCAACAGCACTGCAGAGCTTTTCATGTCTTCTTATGTTACTCCTGCAGAAGAAGAGACAGATGTGGAGAATACATTCCACTGACTCCAGTGCAACACAGTCCTGACAGCAGATGATGCAATCTCATGGACTAGGACTCAAACATAGACCGTCACAACCAATGCATATCATACTTGCCTGCTGTCCTGTCTACTTGACATATATTGATTTTATATTGTATATTTTATACGTTTTCCGTGTCAATTTATTTTAAGATTTAAGATGTAATTTATTCCTGTGATCAAAGCTGAATTTTCTGAATTTCTGATTATTATCAATGTTGAAAACAGTTGTGCTGCTTCAGATTTTTGTGGGAACTGTGATACATTTTCTTTAAAGGGGACATATCATGAAAATCTACCAACCCAGAAAACATGAAAAAGGACAACCCAATAACTTTGCTTTGGCAATCCTTTCTCTCCAAGCATGTGAAAAAAACAAGCCGCTCAGATTTCGCCCCCCTTAGTGATGTAGGAAGGGGATCTTATTATAATATCACCACCCTTAATCTGCACGTTTCCAACCATGGCGCCGCCATTTTGTTTCCGCAAGTGAAAACTGTGTACCAGTTCTAAGGCCATGGCAAAAGTTCAAGCAAAGCATGCTAACTGTTCTGTCATTGGCTGCACAGACGAGCACAGAACACTATTTAGAGTCTTGTTAGCTTGGATGGCCTGCAAGTTGAGCAGTGTTTCTGTCCTAGCGATATTTTGGAAAAAATATTAGACCATTCATAGCATTTGACAGCAATCATAAATGTTAGCCTGGTGTGTATGGCTCTGTTTGGCGAACAGGTACGCTACAGTATGTATGGTGGGCGTCCATATGGGTTTTGCACAAAAGATTAATATGACGGCACATTCTAGTCGATGAGTTGAATCAACTCCACAGCAACTACATAAATTTATCCACTAACCATTCAGAAACGTCCAGTTTTATTCTAAAACTTCTTCCTTAGTCTCCCCATCAGTGTCCGACTCCGGTTTGAACAATGTAAGGCTGAACACCGTTACTGACAATCCTCATTTTGGCTGCGTGAGATTCTCCAGCTTTGTTGTTGTTGAGCAACCGAAACGAGAGCTGTTAAAGCTCCGCCCTCTTCTGGAAAGTGGGGGCCGGGAGCAGCAGCTCATTTGCATTTAAAGGCACACACCAAAGCGACATATTTTTGCTCACACGCAAATAGGGGCAAATTTGACAAGCTATAATAAATGATCGATGGGGTATTTTTAACTGGAACTTCAAAGATACATTCTGGGGACACTAGAGACTTATATTACATCTTTAGAAAAGAGGCATAATAATAGGTTCAATTTTAAGAATAGAAAGTTCAAAAGAACAGCATTTATTTGAAATAGAAATCTTTTGTACAATATGTCATGTTGATTATTATAAAGCATCCTTGCTGAATAAAAGTAGTCATTTCTTTTCAAACTTTGAAGAGTAGTGTACAGATAGATTTAAAAAAAAAAAGTCATTGATAATATAAATTGATCAGTTGTTCTAGAAACAAGAGAGTTGGAAACAAAAAAACACATGCTGGTTTAGTAGTTTCACCAGCTGTCGGTGGGCATGTCATCTGAGGTAAAGACTGACCAGTACCAAACCAGCACATACACCAATTTAGACCAACCTTGAAAATACATACTGTTCTAAGCTGGTCTTGTCAGCACTGGCCAGATTTACTGTAACTTTTCATTCAGATAATACTAATAATCACTTGATATCAGCACAGTAACATCCTCTTTTCCTTTGAATAAATGATGGATTTTGTTCTGTGAAAAACACGAGAGAGGCATCGACATCATTATCAACAAGGTATCGGCCTGTGTTCAGCTCTGACTGGAGACAATACGCCCTTATCAGTTTGGAAACTGGCCTCAGCCTTCAGAGAAAGAACACTTTTTATTCAGTTGTCAGAAGTGATGCTTTCAGAGCAAACATAGATTTGGCTTGATGCAGCCTGGACTTTTATGTATCCATAGATGTGCTGGATCTGTTAAACTTATCTCAGGATTTTTCTTGGAAAGACTAAAATGTTAGACCTCGAACTTCTCTTAAAGCATTTCAGCACAGAGAACTGATTCTGAGAATAGTTCCAAAAGAATGTGATCACTCTTTTTTTTGTTTTTTTGTTTGTTTGTTTTTTAGCTCCACTTCAGGTTTTACATTTCACTCTGCCTGCTCATCGGTGAGAGAAAGCCTTCCACTCCGCAACACGTGCATACGCTGCTCTGAAAAACACAGTGCTATTATACTAAATATGATGATTTGAGACAACGTGCAACAGCGGCAGAGACTTCAACCATGCAAATAAGCAGCAAACAGTAGCCTATACATCGACTTTGTTAGAGAACTGCAAATCCTGTAACTACAGCTATAAAAGGATAAAAAGATGAATTTTAATCAAATTAATCACATAATATGATAATTAATCTTAGTTTTTTTATTACAGAAATCAGTTAATCACATTCATTAATATTTGCTGGAAGAAGTGTCCAATTCAAAGATTGCATTAGGGGCAGATTATTACATAATTGAACTGACTTTACAGTCCCATATTATGTAATTCACATATGGGTCACAAATTTAATTTATTTATAATTTATAAATATTTATCTAAAATATTTTAATTCATTCATTCATTCAACTAATCAAATGTAAGCTCTATTAAAAGATCATTATGCCATGGTCTGTCTAAATACTCAATTCTGATTGGCTGGATGGTCTGCATTAAAAACTTACGCACAAATAGTTCCAAGTCAGTTTGATCACCGTTCTATATTAATGCGCTGTTTTCATTGAAGCGCACGCACACATACGTCCCTCGAACACAGAAATTTGTTGTCAACGTTTTTGTTAATAAATCAACTTCGCTACTGAATCGCTACATTATATTACCGTTACCACCACTTTTTCTTGTAGTAATTCAACTCACAGTTTTATTGCAGAGAGACGCTGAATAAACGCAGGTAACTTACTACACACGCACATCTCTCTCTCTCTCTCTCTCTCTCTCTCTCTCTCTCTCCATAGACTAACTGATTCAAATGTTATAATTCAATCAAATAATTGTAACCTTGCCGCACTACTTTATCTCTGTGTCTGATTTAAAGCGGACAGAAATCCGAGTGGTAACTGATGAAAATAACCGCCATTTTAACCCTTCCAGTCAAATTTATCGCTGCAAACATCAGTCACAGCTGTAAATGTTGGCAAATGACCATGGTATAAGCGGGATAATTCATGGCTAGCTTACATATAACTTGATGTTAAAGCCCATCAAGCAGTCTTGGATTATTTTACAGTCTTCCATCAGTTCTCCCCAAATGTACCCCACATCTGGGGAAAATTATGATGGAAAACAGTGTTTTTTCTTCTTCTCTGTATTAAAAAAGCTTTCTTTTCTAAGTCTTCCTTGGGAAGGCTGTCTGCTAAGAAGAAACATCACATCATGGACAACATTGATATAGCATCATGGATTCTTTTTACGTTTCCGGCGTTCTCAGAAACAGAAGTCATTGTAGTAGATGAGTAAACTTCTGTAGTGGTTAATGGGAGACCATAGCAAATATAATTTTTGCTTTCCCATGTGCTCCAAATGCAAAAGATAAAAATGCATTATTGATTTCCATGACTTTCCAAATGAGGGGAAAAAAAATAAAATAAAATAGAGAGACAGGGTCAGATGAGAGAAAGGTCTCAAATTTACAGCAGGTGCATTAATAACTCCATCACAGCAGTGTTAACTGTTATTTAATGCCATAATAAAATAAAACAAATGTGAATTACATTTTAAAAAATAGAATTATAAAACAACCTTGCAAGATTTACAATGTTAATTTTATTGTGGAAATGCGTCATCACAGCTGTGAAAAGTGCCTATTATAAAAGTTGAGCCTGTGCCCACAATATGACCTTCTATTAGCACATTTTTCCTTCTTTTTGAGAGCAATGACTCTATCTCAAGAGATACAGAACCAAACATCAAATAAACTAAAATGTCACTACGTATTTTTAAAGTGTATCTGCTGAGAATGCAAAGACCTTTCCCTCAGCACCACTGTAGATATAATGAGGCACGGTTGCTTTGCATATAAAGTCAGTTCAGCCGAGACACGTGGCTACACGACAGCAGACTGTTTCTTATCTCATATCCCATCTTTTATTAAACTAGAAAACGATTCTCGACATGTGCAATGCAGCAAAATGTCACATGCTACAGCTGAAGAAATTCTCTGCAGGACATAGACAAATCATTATATTGGCTAACCTTTTTAAGTACTATGTATTACCAGATAAATGCTAGTGAGGCCCTTAACCTTCAGAAGAACCCAGGCTAATGTGAACTTATTAGTCATGTTTGCTCATACTAGTGTTGTTTTTTTTTAACAAAAACTAAAACTATTAAAAACGTCAATACATCATCAATCCTTCTTCCAAAACTTGTTTTTGTCTTACCCTGATTTATTATGGTAAGCCTATTATAAATGTATATATTTTTGACCTGTTGGGATGGTTTTTGCATGAAATTGCATATACGGTTCATTGATGAATAAGGTTTTTAAAAGTGTAAAAAAACATAATGGAGATATAATTGTTTATTAAGTGTTAACACTGCTTTTGTAATTTTTTAAAAAAAGTCATTCGGTTTAACTAAAATTTCGGTTTTACCAAATGACACATTTGGTTATACCGAATGACGATATTTTCAAACAATGTTAACAGACTGATATCTAGCTTGCTAGCTAGCTAACAAAAGGACAATCAAACATTTTATATTTAATACACGTTTTTAAAATATTACAACATTTTCCATGTTTTATAGCGGTCATACCAAATGACCTGATGTTTCGGGGACATGCGTATGAGCAAGAGAAAACATGAATTTTTAAAATAGTTAAAAGAGAGTTAGTTCCTTTGCTTCACAAACATGTGGTCCTTTACATCCTGTCACATGATACTGACCACATGACTTGATCCAGATTGGTCCCTTTATATTGGTTACTCCGAAAGACATCAATGAAATTCATTTTTTTCCCAGACATTCTTTCTAATAACAAAGACTTCTACACATAATTTTAATACTATTTTGCACTATGTTGATATTTTAATCACAAATGAAATGGCTGTATTGGCCTTTGGACAGTTAAACCAAATGACCTTTTAACACTTCAAAATCTTTAAAATATGTTTATATTTAGCAAAATTTAATTAAAACCTTTTGGATTCAATAAAGGAGAACTTACATACTATGGATGTCATATCTTTGTTTATTATTATTATTATTATTATTAAGGCCTTTGGACAAAAAAATTACCCGTCACGTCATTGACCCAAATAGAGAACAGTTGCTCTCAGCTACTTTGGTACATGTCTAGTGCGGGAGTTGCATAAGTTAGTCATCACAACAAGCGAGAAAGGATGACATGAAGCACACTAAATCTCCAACCTCCGGCGAATCACCTGTTTTAAACAAACACCGAACAGAGGACAGTTCGCTGGCAAAAAGACAACGTGACAGAGCTCGTAATAAAACAAGAATCAACATTGGCTTGGCTTTTCAGAGATGGCGAGAACTGAGGGATTTGCTTCTGCTAGTCAGTTTGAGATCCTTTCCATCTGAACTGGTTATATCTCTTAAGCCGAAGCATAACCAAAACAATGTTCTTCTGCAAAATGCATATAGTTTTATTTTTTAACCACTAGATGGCCAAAAGTTACATAGTGTATCTTTAATTGAAATAAAGCTAAAATAGAGTAAAATATAAATATTATATATAAAATAACTTGAAGTACTAAAATTACTAAAGTTAAAGCTTAAATAAAAAGATATTAAAGCTGAATAGAACTATTTCTGAAAAACAAAAACTAAGAAATATGACAAAAGTAAAGTAAAAAAATAAAAATAAAAGCTAATTCAAAATATTAATAAATGGTATAATATTATATAAATAATACTTAAATAACCCTAGCTCATAATTAGTGTTAGTGATTTCAACAAACACTTCAACTATATTTAATTTTGCTGTGTAACTCATTCCACACTGAGAACAGAATAAATGAATAATTAAAATCAATAGGGACCAACTAATGTTGTTTGGGACACCTTGATTGATTTTAACTTTTTTTCAGTTTTTCATATCTTATTTTGTGTTCCACTGAAGAAAGTCGTATTGAAATGACATAAGGGTGATTAAATCATTTTCAACATTCACACGTTTCTTAAAAATGAACAAATATAGTTGTTTTTGCAGCTTGTCTTTAGCATGTGGCCTTTAATCAGTTCATAATAAAATAGTTAAATCCTAAAAGCTATGTTCCATAAAAAAACTAATAATTTACAGTAGAATAATACATCAGTTTTAAGCGCTCTCTGTAATACTGCATTCCTTTTAATTCTTCTTTCCATCCATTTTTGTCTTCTACAAATACAGGACAGCTGGGTCATTTTCACAGGCATGGCCACACACCATCAGCACACTGCTATCAGGTAGTTGGCAATGGCCCCGGTTTGAGAAAAAGACTCAACAACAGAGGCACGTCAGCACCTGACCCTGGCGCAGTATTGCTTCTCTACAGACAAGCATCATGAGAAATTAGAGAGAGGTCAGTATAGCTGTTCAACCCTTGCCAAAACACTGGGAAAATATCTGCTAATCCATGTCTCATATGAGAATGTCTAAACATTTTTCCTAAGCAATTGATTTTGAATCGCTGAGAAAGAGGATAGTTTTTAGTGGCACAAAGCGCTGGATTCCTTCCCTAAAATGATGTGTCACTTTCAAGGCTGAGAAAGACATTTATCTATAAAGAATTAATTCATAATTTGTTCTGAACAGTTAGGAAGTTCTAGAAATCCCAGTTATATAATACAGATATCCGGACCACAACCTGTCCAGCACAAACCAAATACATTTTATGTAATGTTGTCAAACAATGAATTGCATGTTACTTTCAATTAAAGGAAAATGTATTAGTTTGAATTTATAATAAGTGCCATTAGCTGAACTTTGGAGTGTTTTTAACCCACTAACATGTCTATATATATCTTTTCATAATTCTGTTCTCTTAGAAATATGATTAAAGTGTGCTGAATGTACTGACAAGCAATTATGTTAAACTAAAATATACTTTAATGCCATTTATATTGAAACTTGTATGCTATGTATTTAAATATATTTGTAATTACACATTTGTAATGATGATGCAATTTAGTACATTTAAAATATATCACAAACACATCAAAGTAACATAAAAAATAATTGTACTTCTTTAAAGCGCAACCAATTATGATTTAAAATGTACTTTAAAGTAACTTTTAATTTACATTATTTCAAAGTGAACTTAAAAAGCGTACTGAAAGTGTACTATAAGTACACTTAAGTGGCCTTTTTATTAATATTATATTTATCTGCATTTACAGTTTAATTTTTTTAATTTTATTTTTTTTTTACCTGCTTTAATAATTTGAAGTACACTGCCAGTGCACATTTAATACAATTGAGCAAACTTCTTTTTTTTTAAGGGAACTCTTGGCATAGTGTGGCAGTGTGGATAGTTGAATGGGAACAACTCCACACTTGCAATGTGGGGAAAAAAATTAAAGTTCCTTCCATTTTACACACCTCATGTGCACTTTGAGAGCCTTAACTAACCTTATGCAAAATTAACAACCTTAAACCAGTCAAAACAACAAATCAACAAATCAGTCAAATAATTTTCTTTCCATGACTAATGTGTGATATTTGATTTCACTGTGGTTAATATTTATTGTGGGGAATGAGGCTGTGGCTTCTGCTATGTGTCTTGCAAATGAAAGTTCGTTTCAGTGCAAAGGCATTTAGTCTAGGTCATTTTTCTTTCATCTTGTTCAAATGTGAAATGCTGTGTCAAGCATGTTTGCATTAACCCTGCAGGTGTTGCAAGTGTGATTCCGCAAGCCAAAACTTGTCAACAGATTTCACATTTTCCTTTAAAGTGAGAAACCAATAAAAATAAGATTAAGATTCTAATAAGTTACAAATTTCAAAGTGAAGCCATTCATTACCCAAAAGGATAAGGTTAGCGCATCACTTCAGTGTCTGGGTTGTATATCATAATTCCCACCATAGACGATTTGAACTGTATCGACGCCTGAAGCCAACAGACAATAAAGGAATGTCTGGGAGAACAATTCTCATATTTTATTTGGCTGCAAAGTGTCTTATAAAGTATATATTTTTATTTTTATTATAGTTCAGTGGAACACAAAGGAATTCATTTTTCTGAAACCAAGTTGAGTTGTGATTTCAGTTTATCTCAGTTTAACTTTTTTCCATAAGATTTTTGGCTATGGAAGCCTGTTTCTGCCTTGCAATATATATATATATATATATATATATAAAAAGATAACTGTGACTTTATATCTCTTAATTTCAACTTTATATCTCACAAATCTTCTCAAATTACTATTGTAACCCTGGTTCCCTGAGAAGGAGAACGAGGCACTGCGTCTTGGTATTGACGCTATGAGGAATGCTATCAGCATGACCAGTGTCCGAGGCACGTGCAAACAAAAGTCTTTGGCAGATGGCAGGCCATGACATCACACACGGAGGGTGTCTTAAAATAGTGCTTTTCATCGTTTGTGAGGAATAATACTGGAAGAATTTACCTCAGAGGAAGAGTGCGACTGGTTTCGGTTTCATTTTGAGGATCAAGTCGAGGATTATGAATGGTAAGTTCAGTATTCTTAAATCCTTTATTCTAATTGCGATTAGTAGTGTCTGTGAATATTTAAATATGAATCCTGCGTGTTCTGTTTGTCTCAGTGAATGAATGGCACAGATGAGTGACCAGATATTGGCCCACATTGGACTGCACATTTGTCCTCATGTTATTTCTTGTTGTTCTCTCTTACATGCCACTCTTACATACTAAATATGGACACATATTTAGTATTTGTTTTGTGGCCTTATTTCAGTGACTTAATTTTTTTGTTTTTTCAATAACCACGCATAAACATTATTCTCTCAAAAATACAAACATGTACATACATGTTGCTCACATGTTATAGTAGCCTAATTCGTGCTAAATACAGTGTAATAAAACTTTAGCCATTAATATGTTTAAAAGCAACTGAAAAAGCACAAATGTCAGGACATGTCAAAACTTCTCCAGGGCCACAAAATACCCTCAGACAACAGAGGGTTAATATAACCAAAGAAACAAACAGAGATCATCCAGTCAATACATGAAGATAACATCCAGGTCGCAATGTTAACACAAGACAAAGAATAGAACGAAACAAAACACAGGGCTTAAATACACAGGGCAAACAAAGGATCTAATGAGTTAATTAACAAAACACAGGTGAATAGGGTCAATCAATCAGACACACTGGAAGCAACTGAACACAATGAAAACTAAGACAAAACAGAACATAACCCAGACATTACTCCCCCCGTCCCAGAATGCGTGACCTTGTGCCAAAAAGCAAGGAGTCGTGGTAGGTCTATTGGCATGGGGCAACAGCGAGGAGAGGGAGGTGCCGGTAGCTTGGATAGCCAGGGAAGTGCTGGCAGTGCAGGGAGCCAGGGAGGTGCCTGTAACTCAGGAACGGGTGTCTCAGGGATGGCCTCCGTGGCCGTGTCTGGAAGAGTGGGTAGCTCTGGAACAGCCTCCGTGGCAGTGTCTGGGAGAACAGGCGGCTCTGGGACGGCTACTGTGGTCGTATCGCAGGAGACATGAGGATGCTGGTGATGGCCATAGTGACTGCAACAAAGGAGCAGGGTGAACTTACCAGGGAGCTTGATTCGGACCCTGGAGTGGGCTCATGGGCTGGAGCGGACTCTGGGCTGAGCTCTGGGGCCAAAGTAGCAGGTATGTGTGCTGCCCAAACACACATAACAGCCAGAGCCATTACATACAGCACCGTAGTCTCTGTACTTAATTCTGGGGCAGACTCTGGATTGGACTCTGAGACGGGACTGGTCTCCGGTGCTGGAGCCATCTCTGGACTCTGGTCAGGGGCTGGAGGAGTGGGGCTTGAGAGCATAGCGGCCGGTGGGTTTGATAGTGAAGGCCTTGGGATGCAGGCTGCCCACGCTGACATCAGTGGTGGATCCACCATGCTAGATACTAGCCTCTTCCACCCTGAGACGGATCTGGTGGCAGGCATGATGGCTGAAGACTCTGGCGTGGCGGCCATGATGGCTGAAGATTCTGGTGTGGCGGCCATGATGTGATCAGGTATGATGGAAATGCAGGGTTCCTCATCCGCAATGCCCACTATAAATGGAAAGCCATTCCACAATAGAGCATAGTCCAAGTACCGAACTAGGGTCCAGTTGGAATTACCCCCTGGTATCAGTCGGCTAAAGTTAGAGTCTATCATTTGAATGTCATCCCATGTAGCCAAATGGCAATACCTGAGGAACTCCTCTACAAAAGACTCCATTGGACATCCATCTTGATAAATGGAGCATAGTTTCTCCTCTGCACTGCTCCCTTCTGTTAGGCAGTCCATACCTTCAGTTCTTTGGTGGTCTTGTGTTCTGTCACACCTGCTTGCTGGTTAATACAGAATGATCAGGCTTGAAGATCAGTTAAGTAGTATTTAATATAATCCCAGAAACAAACAAAGATAACATCCAGGTAGCAATGTTAACGCAAGACAAAGAACAGAATAAAACACAAATACATAAATAAATACACAGGACAAACAAAGGATCAAATGGATTAATTAACAAGACAAGGGTGAATGGGGTCAATCAATCAAACACATTGGGAAAGTAGGTCAAACAGGCAAAGAACAATTGAAACCAATGAAAACTAAGACAAAACAGAACAGAACATAACCCTGACACCAGCTTCCTCGAGAGTCGAACGCACTCCAGCAGACTCATATCTTATACGCGCAAGCTGAAGCTCCTGAACGACTCCTGAAGACAAAACAGCTGATGACATTTAACTCTTGTGCCCTTTTATACTCACGGGGGCTCCATGTGTGACATCATGGACTGCCGTCTGACAATGATTATTAGCTTTTGTTTACACGTGCCTCAGACACCAGTCACACTTTGAAAGGGAAACAACTTTCTTATAATTGTGACTATAAATCACAGTTGTGACTATATACATCTGGTAACTGTGATTTTTTTATCTTGTAATTTTAACATTATATCTCACAATTACAAATGTTTTTTTGTTTGTTTGTTTTTTTTAAATTTCAACTTAATCTCACAAATACAACTTTATTACTCATAATTGGGACTTTTATCTTAATTTCTCATAATTGTTATTATATGTAACAGTTACTACTTTATATCTCACAGTTGTGACTACATATTGTAATGTGTGTGACTTCTCAAAAAAATGTACTATTGTGAGTTGTGACTTTATATCTCATGATTATGATTTTGTATCAGATTTGATTATAGTAAAATAATTTTTTCAGAGTTGTAACTTTATATCTTTATTTCTCACAAATGCAACAATTTCTCAAAATTTTGATTTTGTCTCAAAACTGTGAATTTATTTCTCAGACTTTTGACTTTATATGTAGCTCTTTTTCTTCCTTTAAACTTTCTCTCAATATCATTTTGATGGCCAGAAATGGCCTTCCATAAGATTACTACATAAAATACACATATTTAGGGGCATTAAGTAAAAACAAATCACAGTAAGTATTACATATTGTCATGCACAAAATAAATTTGAAAAGGAATTTAAAAAGAAAATGTAATGCAATATACAATGCACCAGTATCAGTTGCAGAGAGAACAGGCAGTATGACAAGTGAGAAAAATGAGGAAAGGAAATGAAGGTAGTTGGCTCAGGTGCCACAGTCTGATTAAAGCATGTTAAACGGCCATCCGATGGTGGTATGTTTGGAGTACTCCTTTGACTATTAGCAAAACAAAACCTGTTCTTTCATCAGGGCACACATGAAGGACAGAGACAGAATGCACATTCTAAAGATCAAATCTAAGAACGGGCAGATTGTTTTGCAACCCCACCACAAATTGTTCTCATCGAACAACTAAAACAATGGCAGTGCCAATTAAGAATTAGCATGTGCCGTGTTCTTGTCATGCTTAACTGACATGTAGATGATCCAGTTGCTTATTGCATAATGCGAGCCTGAGACACATTTGTGGGATATGATAAACATAACCCTGAGTGGCAATGCCAAGCTTTGTTTGGGTTTGACTGAGCTGAATTCAAAACACAAAGCTGGGAAAAATAGATGAACTACTGTGTGAAAAGACTGATAACCAGACTGTAAACGTCCAAGATATCAGTACAAAATGAATGATGGGTGTTTTGGAGTTTTGTTTTCTTGGTGACATGTTTGTTGTTCTTCGAGGAAATGAGAAAAAGTGGAATTTATTTAAATCCAAACATCATCTCCTAGATGTCTCCTAGTGGATGCACATGTTGTTGAGGAGGTGATGTCGATGGGTTAGGGTGGCCTCTGCCTCACATGAACTTGACCACAGTCTCTGGGTAACTGTTTAAACAGAGATGTCAAGTCCAGGCAGATTTATAGTGCTAGGGAAACCTTTATGGATTGTAAAGGATTGAGGGCCTGACACTGCCCAATCGGAGAGCGGGAGCTAGAACATCTGTCTAAGAAACAGAACAGCTCAAGCATTCACAGACGCTAACAGATGATCAAGAGGAGATGAGAGAGCAAAGCAAGAAAAAAACCCTTGTGTGGATGATCGCAAGTTGCCAGACAAACCATGAAAAGTACATTGTAAAAAGAAAGTCCGTATGGAAACGAAAAAAATGTCCCAGCAGATAATTACCTGTACCTTATCTGTTAAGTTTATGAAATTTTCTTCAACCCTAAACCCACATAACAATGCAAAATTCAACATACAGGTAAATCACCTGTCAAAAGTCATTAAAGAAAATTCCTTCATATAAACAGTACATTGGGCCATATTTCTACACACTGGGAGTTTAGCCAAAAAAGAAACAATTATTTGATTCCGATGCTTTTGGAGAGTTAAAGCCTACGGCCCGTTCGCACCAAGGCTGACAACTATAAAGTTTTAATAACCACATCCCCTTGGAATTATAAGGTTCTATCTGTGTTCTGAGCAGTTTTGAGATACTGAGCTTCAAAAACTATATGGGGAACAAGTTTCTTTCAAACATGAAAATGACAGGGACCCTAAATGTATTCTAACTGTACAATATCAAAATCCTCTCAAATTTGTAAATGGGGATTTTTGGAATGGGTCAAATGCAGATAGGACATTCTAACTCTAAAAAAAAAAAAAAAACACTTTTCGCTTGGAACTATAAGGTTCTATCTGCCAAAAAATTAATTTTCAAGAAACACAAACAGTTTACTTATAATTTGTTTTAAAACATAAAATTAGTGTTGTAACAATGTGTTGACATGCATGAGATTTAAATTGAATGGTTTTTATGACATTTATTTCATATTCTAAATGACTATTTTTTTTCTTGTTCAAGTTAAGCATAAAAGGCAGTGCTAAATATTTTGTCCAGTGCAGATGTTAAATTTAGGTAGAAATATGATGGGTAATTCAACACATTATTGCAGGAACCATTTAAGTTTAATTTTCCTTTTGTTTAGACAGAAAGCAGCTACTGTAATACATCTGAGCAGGACTTGCTTTCTCTCTAGACATCAGTATGGCTGAAATAACATAACGTTTATTGTTGTAATTAAGACCCCATCAATTAAATTGTTGACTATTTGACCTTTAAGGCTTAATATTGTAAAATTTAAGACATTTTAAGACTAAAAAACTGCAAGAAAACAGACAATGCTTCAGCAAAGGTGTTTAACAAAGTTTAATAAACATTGAAAAATGTTTCACTGACTATATATAATTAAAAATATTTCACATTTAAAATATTTAAATTACTTAAACTATGCAACAACTTAGTTTTTACCAACAATGTAAAATTTAACATTTCATCTCACTTAATCTAGTATACACTTTAATCCAGTGTGCCATAGCGTAGAGCTTTATGCTCAATTCAAGTACACAGGATGGATCAAGGTTAAAACATAACCTAATATATACATAACTTTCCCTCGTATGACAATGACGTGACTGGAATAGAGCAAATAGACTACAAAACCTTAATAGCACTGCTAGCTAACGTTAGCGTGGTGTCTAACTGAAAATAACTCCTCAGCAACAGATACAAAAAGACTGTAATTCCCTGGAATTTGGGCTGCTGTCATTGACAAGATCATAAATAAAATAGTCATCACGTTGTGTGAAATTATTTAGTCTTCTCTTCACTGATTTAGCATTTTCGTGTGCTCTCTTCCGCTATTGCGGCGATATGACAGAATGCTGATCCTGATTGGTCCTCGTGTGTGCATTCGAAGTGCTGATTGGCTCACGCAGATAGAACCTTATAGAACCAAGTAGATAGAATCTGTTTGTTTTCTAAAAAACAACTTAAAAAACTAAACATCACATAATGTAAATAAGTTGTCACAGAATATGAATAGGTGAAAAACTCAATTTTGACAAAAATGTCAGATAGAACCTTATAATTCCAAGGGGACGACCATTTTAATTCTATAAGAATAGTGAAGTCCAAACCTTAACTATATCAATATTGTTGGAATCACTTTCAGAATGATTTTTCCAGCTGTTGAAAAATAAGAATTAGCCAATCAAAATCCACCCGACTTTAAAGAGCTCGAGCATTTAAACGGCAGATGGCAAAACTGCAGCGTGCACTTACAGTATGATCCTAGCTAACAAATATATGTTCTAAAACTATTTTTGGTAACATTCCCATTAAGTTATGAAAAAGTTATTTCTGAATGTTGTCGGAAAATTCAAAATGTCCTGTTTTTAAAATTTTTAAAAACATCTTTTTTTGGTTATTTGAACGTTAAGGGAACATTCCATTTTATCATTCTGCAAAGATTCTAGGAATGTTACTTTTTAAACGTTTTTTTCAGAACTTTGCCAGAATGTTAGCCAAAGCTCTGAGAACATTTCCTTTTAGTTGGTATAAACAGAGCATTAGTGTGTGTTGGTGTGGATGCTAATATAGTTATCTTTAAAGTTATTGTTCTTGGTGTGAAAGGGCCTTAAGACTGCATCCATTACCTCGATTACCTCCACTGCTACACACCTCAGAATTAAGAGCAGCTATTAGTTAGGAATTTGATTCAGTCCAGTGACTTGAAACTTTTGTTTCTGTTCACAAAGAGAGATTCCCATTCATTCTCTGCTTCATCTGGTGATTGTTTCAATTGGTTACATTATTACTTCAGCTATGTAGTGGTACCTCAACAATTTTGTCCAAAACACTGAGTCAGTCATGACTAAAACACCATAATATCACTGCCATACTGTACAGATTTAAAAAATAATATTCTAGGGTCAAATTAAGCTCAATTTACAAAATTTGTGCTGTATTATTGACTGTAACAAAAAAAGAACTTTGACTTGTCACAAGTTTTCGTTAAAAACAAAAAGCAACATTAGGTTAGAAGTGAATGAGGCCAATTCCAAGGATTTAAAAGTAGAAAAGTGAAGCTTTTAATTTTTATAAAAACACTTCTAAAAAGCTGTAAATTTGTTCGTGTCATGTGTCATTGTGTTGTCATGGCAGTTTTAAGTTTTAAAACTGGATGTAGTTTTATTCAGAATTTTTTTTTTTTTACACTAAAAGCATGCTAACATGCATATTATTTACATCATGTGGCTATACTATTGAAACAGTAAACAATTTAACATTTATGAATAATTTTTTACCTTTATTTACCATTAAAGGCAAAGAAAAATATGATGACCAGTCGCAAATTATTATCTTCATCTGGCAGAGGTTACACATACAAAGAATAGGCCTATATTTATTTTAATGGGACATGTCAAGATATCTTATCATTCACACTATCAGTCAGTAATGTATAAATGATGTATAAATACTGGAATCAACTTTTGGAATTGACTGCACTGTAGAGGTCTTCACGGGTCCACTTGAATCTGAAGACCCGAGCGGGTTCGGGTCCAAAACTTCAATGAGTGCTTCGGACACGGGTCGGGTTCGGTATTAGTGGTCTCAGGTCTCGCTTTGGACCCGAGAAGACCCAAATTATTTTAAACTATGTCGGGCTTTAACAAAATTGTATTATTTAAAACAATTCTATGACAACATTATCACACTTTTTTTCACAAGTTCTCTCAGAATCCGCGGTTCTATGTGCAATGGATTATATGCACAGTTGCTTACGCATTTACACTCAGTTGCTCCACATTTTTGCCTACTGTTTCAACGAGCGCCGTCATCATGGATTAAAATGAACTTTAATCATCTTATGGTCAGGTAAATAACATTACGCTAAAAGTTATAGGACGTAATGAGGTTACAGTGATGAGTGATTTACATTTCAGCACTTCAGCGCATACTTGCACGTTCGTGCCAAGTGCATTTTTAAGAAACGCACGTAGAAAAGGAACAAAAGTTTGTAACCTCACCGCACACAGAAATCCATCTTATAGCTACAGTATGAGATCCATAAGGAAAAGCCACTTGCTTCATTTTACACTGCATGTTCATGCGGGCTTTTCTTTTTTGTGTGCAGAAGCCCTTCGCCAGAGATGAGGTAAATAGCATTGCAGACAACACAAGCAAATCCAAATCCTAATCTGGGTCTAATTTTATCAGGTCTGTCTCCGGTCAGGATTTCTTTAAAAAAAAAAAAATATATATATATATATATATATGCATGTTGGGTTTGTGTAGGAAGAATTCGGGTACAAGACCTCTACTGCACTGATTCTGAAAAGGATGCAGAGTCATTAGGATGAATTATAACAGCGTCTTTGTAATGGTTCAAAAATATAAAAACTAAAATATATCCAATTGCATATAAAATAGCTGTTTTCTTACATGAGCAAGCATCAGCATAATAATAATGCAGCCCGTTATGTTTTTGAGTCATTCGTCTACTTCCGTGACAGTCAATAATTTAGCACACGTTTGCGGAGGTCCATTATCCCAAAAGGTGGCAAGACACAAAGAAAAATGGAATTAAAGGGTAAAAGTGAGAGCTCCGGTGAAAATGACCGTTGGTGATGAAAAGACACAGTTCCTGTTATTGGCCCCAGCATCCAGCATGAAGTCAACCTTTTGAAGAAGCTTTTGAGGCAGTCGTCACAATCTTCACTTCCGTCCTGTGGTCTCTAACACCTATTCTTGCCAGGCACTGATTGATTGGTGTAATGGGATTTCATACATGTGGTGGTGGGGGGTGGGGGGTTCGGCACTTGATCATTAGCATGTTGATGAGCACCGTTCACTCCATTATTCACCAGTGTTGAGTGAGAGCTTGAAATGAAGCTCATGTGCTCCACGAGCCAAATGGGACCCGTCTCAAGGTGGGTGCGAGACGGAATTGGAAACGGCAATGACGTCAAATGGCATAAATGAGGCCTTCTCACTGCAAGACACTTTGAAATATGTCACTTAGGGCACCTGTCATCATTAGTGCCAATGACTGTTTTAATGGAATTTTTTTAATGGAATTTCAGCCTTGATCTAATCCGGATGAAGCGTGACATTTAATGCCCACTGCGGCATATTTTCTCCCATACACCTCCCGGTTCATTGTGTGCTTTCTCTAATTATTATTGAAATGTCAAGTAAACTGATTGGAATCAGATGAACTCCATTTAATAATTCCGTCTATTTGTAGGCACAACTACCGTGATCGAAATTACTACTGACCACCCTCTCAATGGATAGAGGCATTACTGCCAAAATGCGTCATATGTTATTTCTTTCATACTGAAATTTTAGCTCTAATGATGTGAGAGGAAGCTTTGGTGGCATTTTTGTCAAAGTAAACAGTAGGAATGAGGTAAGCAGCGAGTGAAATCAATAACAGTCCTCTAGGCTCACTTTTATCAAGAAGACCTTTTGTTCAGTGAAATGCTCTTCTCCACAGAGATCTGTCTGAAGCAGCACTGTTTGGCAGCTTCGCAACTGTACATCTACAAGCTTAGATGGGAAGAAAATGTCTTTATTTGAGTGAGCTTAGTGAACTGGTGATCAGTGGCTGTTGCTCAAACCAAGACATTGTCCTTTTCCCCTTCGCATTATTCTAAGCAGCCAGATGGCAAAGTGATAGGATTTGAGACAGGCTATAAATTTTATCCCTTTTAATTTAAGATTTGGCCACAGTTACAAATTTGACCAGAACCTTGACCCTCAAGCACCTTTGCGTCATATATTACCTAGCCGGCCAAATGTGTGCTTTCTTAGCCAGATCCGTAACAGATGGCTTATTTTTGAAATCCTACAGGCCACGAGAAGTTAAAAATAAAACAGAATATTGGGAGAAGTCCATTGTTTTTAAATGCTTTTTCAACGTCTAGCTACTTTTCAGACTTATTGGTGGTGTTTGCTAACACAAGTTTCACTGTTGCTATTGGTCAAACTGTACAAACAAACCCCTAACCACAAGTATTACTTCAGTATGTCACAGATCTCACGTTTGTGAATAAAACCTGAAATTATGCTAGTTTTTTTTTTTTTTTCTAAAATAGAGAAGTATGAAGGAAAACTGCAAAAATAATAAATAACTGAATAGAAAAGACGAATTAAAGATGCATTAAAAACATGTTTACTAATACTAATACAATTTATTTGTATAGCGCCTTACATACAAGTATGAAAGAGATCAAAATGTGGCTCCAAGTCTTTATTTGTGAGTCAGTGAATCTGTATTTATTTATTTCCCACTGATATTTTCTTTTCCAGTATGATGAGTGAAATATAAATGAATAAATATGTAAATAAATAAAATACAGAAATCGATGAATAGATCCAAAATAAATACATGTAAAATAAAGAAATATAATATAATAAATAGGAAAGTTCTATTTTAAGTTAGTCATAAATGTATTGATTAATTTACTAATGTATTCATTAATTCAGTAATAATAATATATTACTGAATTAATGAATACATTAGTAAATTAATCAATACATTTATTAAATATAATAATAATGATAACAATAATAATACAATTTATTTGTATAGCGCCTTACATACAAGTATGAAATTTCCTTTTCCAACATAATAATGAGTGAAATGTTAATAAATAAATGAATATATAAGAATAATTACATGTAAAAATAATAAATTATTAAAATAAATTATTACTACTAATTTAATGAATACATTACCAAATGAATCAATACATTTATGACTAAATTAAAGTAGTATTATACGTATTACTTATAAGTTTAATTTCTAGGGACCTGAATATTGTATACTTAGGCCAGTAATCAACAATAGCAACATCCTGGCAAACCTTTTTTTTTTTTTTTTTAAAGAATACAAATCCAGTTAACTAATAACAACATCCTTTTGAAATGATTTCCTCCCAAATGTAATTTTACTCCATTTCAAAGTTTTCTATGACCGGTGATGTGAGTGACCCATTTGTTTTGGAACCACCCTTATATTTAGTGCAACATAACAACCTGTAGCTAAGGACTGTTCCCAGACTGGATGTGGGAGGATGAATCAAAAAAGACATTTCAGAAAGTATGAACTCTGTTGTGCCTCAGGATGTAATTATGCTTGTATAAAAACAGCCATTGTTGTACTCTCGTCAATGATGAACTCTATTGAATGGCTGATTGATAGTAGGTTAACATTAATTTGCTTCCAGGACTGGATTCACAGTTTGACCTCCACATGTTCCTAGCTATGCTGGTCCAAACCTCATTCATTTCCAGCTGTTTTAATTGTCTCTCCTGACAGTAAGTCAGTAAGAAGTTTCCACACCGTAATTAAGTGCAAGATCCTCAAGACGGGCCACAGAATCACAGTGCGAGTTCCTGTCAGAGACCACAGGTGGGTGGTGAGATTAACCTCTAGAAGACTATCAAGGAAAACCATGAGCCGAACATCCCGAAGAAATCTAAGAGAGGGATATAATGGTGGGAGAGCGAGTCCGTGTGCATGTGTGTGGTGTCAAAGGAAATCTCCTGCGGGTGGGACAAAAGAAACAGCTTGATCCTGTGTGTTAAAAATGGAAGCGTTAGTTCCTAAAAATGAGGAAGAGGTAGAGCGATCTTACAACTGTTTTCTCCATCATTTCATTTGTGACTGTGGAGAAGAAGAAGAAGAAAAAAAAAAAAGAAAGTCGATGTCTGTAAGCCGTTTGGAATAGCCAATATTAAAACTCTGGAAAACTGGAGAAACACCTGCTTTGAAAGTGAAGACAAAGTGGAGGGCTCAAAGGATATTAATGTTTTTGTTGCGTTTTTTCACCGTTCTGGGAATGATATTAAGATGTCAATGGGAGAAGTGTGCTCAGCTATTGGTAACATAATCATATTCCAGTGCAGAAACCTAGTTTCCTCTTACACCGACACATTCTCGTTTCTGTTACAGCCTTGCATGACCTGCGCTCACGAGTCATTGGTGTAAAACACTACACCTCTCACATGTCCCTTTCTCCCTCTCATACAGCGAGACTAGGCTACTATAGGAAATATTTAAATATGCCCTTGTTTGTGTGCCACACATTGCAATATGTACGCCATATACTGTAATATGATAAATGGAAAAACATAGTTTAAAAAGGTTATATTACTTACAACGGCAGCATAAAACAATGTACAATTTGGCTATTGTTAATAATAACCAGTAGCCCACAAGGACTAGGTGACGTCAGCTGAAGAGTAAAGTAGTCCCATTGGCAGAGGAAGTTAGTACATTTTGATAAAGCATTATAAAGACAAATATTTATTGTCTTTGGAGTGACATGCACAGATGAATCATGCACAATAGGACCAAAGATCTGTATTAAGTAAATGGAGTCAATTTTGTTTTCATGTTGACTTCTCATGATCACATGCTTAATACGTTTTTGCTTCTATTATGGACCCCTTAAAGACAAAGTGGTTCTGCATGACTTGTGCGCCATTGATATCCATACTGCATGGTTGGAACTTTATTGCCATATTTTCCTTGACATTTCTATGAGCGTGCTTTATGAACAAAGCAGAGGAGAAACGTCAGTCGTACACTATATCCAGTTTATGCAAGAAGTACATAGAATAAACAGTTTTGAATAAATTGAACAATTTAAACTGACACAAAAAAACATATTGCTTTTAGAACTTTATCGAAAAACAATTGTGTGTTTGTTTTCCTGTCACATAAGACTACAGTCACTAGCTGAGTTTCCATCCCACCTATTTTTATGTGAATTTTAAGATATCGCATATAACAAAAAAACCCTGGTTGGAAATGCCAAGATGTGCATAAAAACTTGTGCGCTCATTTGAGCCGAATCATTTTTTATCTGACAAGAAGACATAAAATAAGACACTAAGACACATTTACCGAATAAATCCCTCAATGTGCAAGAAAAAATTCATATGACTTTGCCTTAACAGTGGATGGATAACTGGAATCATCATAAGGGGTTGATTGTAACATTATGAACTGTTACAACTAACCCCATCCCAAACAGCCATAACATAGCTAACTGTTTTAACGTGGGTTTAAAGTTAGCATGAACGCAAAGCATCAAATTAAACTAGAGAGACAGCTACTGTAGGTTATGTAAGTCAAATAATTGTATCTACAGCACAATGAACACTAGGCAAAAAATAACATTGATAAAAATGTTTACTTTCTTTCATGAAAATCATTTTTTTGGTCAAAAAATTTACAGTGTTGGTAACAGTCACATGCCACTTCTCCTGTGAGCTCAAACATGGGAGTGTATGACATCACCAATGGCTTAGTCCGAAATCGCATACTCTCTTGAGTAGGTACTTATTTTGAATAAGTAATTACTTCCCGACCACTAAAAAAAGTATGTTCTATATAGTATGAGTGTGTGTAGTATGATTGTAATCCGGACGTACTACATTCGCCTTAATGTTATTATAATGTGACCTACCAGCGTCACTTACATTGCTTCACTGCCATTCACAAATCCTCTCCCATGGCCTCATGGGATAGTAAAGTGTCCATCGTATGCACACTTCAGAATCTTGCTAATAGTAGTAGGTCTTCCGGGTACTTTTTGCCTACACTTTTATGAGTACTGTGAATTCAGAAATACTTCTTTTATCACATACTGTTTTTCGCCTACTATATAGTAGGGAAGTATGCGATTTCGGATGCAGCCAACAGCTCTTTTCTGTCAGTGTTACATCTTACCCTGTGTTACAACACTGCCCAGTCTCCCCTACAGCTTCTTTAGTATTGACAAAAAATACTTTATCATTAGAAACACTGCAAAGAAAGCATACATGTAGCATCAGCTGCAGTAAAATAACATACCGAACAGAAATATGTGTTGTTACCATTAACTCTTGAAGACGCTACTTCATTTTGGTTCTTTTCGTTTATGAAAAAGTACACTTAAGCATACTTTTAAAAATATAAATGCCTTATTCATTAAAAAAAGTTTTGTGTCAAATCTACTTAAACATGTAATCTTTTTTTTTTTTTTTTTTGACCACCTAAATCATTTTTGTAGCATTAACTAAAACTGACCTTTCGCCGGGAGTTTGATTGACAGGCGATCTAACCAATCATAACGCAGAATCCACTGTTATGTCCGACAAAGCAGTTAGTAGATTAATGACGGTAGACTTGAACTTGAAAAATGGTGTGTACTGATGTCTTTTCGTGGTTGAACAACATTCCTTCTGATGTTCATTCATGTTTATTTCATGCTATAAATTAACTAGTAGGAAGAAATGATCGATTCACAAGCTGAGCTGAGGCGCTACAGCGATCTGTCACGACACATTAAAGAGCCATATTTATTTATTTTTTAAAATGACAAAATATAAAAATTGAGGCTTTGTTTAATATCAAAAGTAACCTACTCTGTCTTGTCTGTCGATGCCTTGTTAGTTTCCTCTTTGCTCCACGATGTATTTTTCACTGCGTGAGAACATGACGTGTGGTGTTAGAGTGGCATGGCTTTTCGGACAAAGCAACAGTAACTAAAGGGGCGGATCTTTCCGAACGGTCAGTTGGGCAGTGGAATTTTATTTCCCAGCATACTTTGCATAGGGCTGGATCAGGAAAGTAAATAAGTATGTTCGCTTCAAGTCGAACACACCTTTTTTTGAAATTAAGGCTCCATTTGAAATTGCGTACTGTGAGTAGGTGCTTACTTTGGAAAAAGTACTTCACAAGTGCTAAAAAGTATGTTCTGTATAGCATGAATGTGTGTATTATGAATGTAATCTGGACGTACTGCATTCTGGTAATTCCAACATTATGTGAACCACTGTTTGAGCAGGGCATGTACAGTATAGTGACACAATACAGTGATGCCATACTATACTGGCAGTTCTAGAAAATCACAAATAAGGTACATGTCTCGACTTACGTTACATATTTTGATTCTTTTTGAAACTCTCTACCACAGTTTTCTCCTGTGATTACGGGTTAGACTGCTATACTGTTGGCACTAAACATGTTAAATTGTTGTCGTCCTTGTATGCCTCAAGAGCATAGGTGAAGGTGAAACAGAGAGAAGAGCCAGAGAGGGTGATGAAAAGCATGGGCTAGATAGCACGAGCGGCGGAGGTGGTCGTGTCTGAGCGGTTGATGAAGCAGATGAGCTTGTGTGCCTTTGTGGGAACAACAGTTAAGGCCTGCTCCAATTGTCTCAGTCCTCTCAGATTTCCCTCCACTTTCTCACTGTTTCTATCCTCATCATCATCCTTCAGGACAATTCCCAAGCCCGGCACACTGAGTTCTCTCATGGCTGCAAGTTCACACTGAGTGAAACTGAGCCAGAGTGGTCTTCGCATGTGTGCAATTTGTAAGGCCGTGGTAAAAAAAAAAATGTAGATAAGTCATGAGGGAGAAGATGATTGATGGTGTTTCGTGTTAGTGGTGGCTTCGGATCAGAGACAGTGAGGGAGTTGAGCAAAAGGCCTGGAGAGATAAAATAGACAATTTAAAGCACTGAATCAAGATTTCTGAAGTCTTAAGCACATTAAAAAAAAATATCAATGTATGTGTACATACAGATGCTATTTATACTTAGTGCAAATAGTGGCAGATACTATTTGCACCTCAGTGTATTGTAGTATATTATAAAACAGTATTCAATAAAAACAACATTCAGTATAAATGATTAAATGTATTAAAATCATAAATGGATGCTGCTTAATTGGGACATTATTTGTCCATTAAACAGTTTATTCCAAGGCTGTCCGATCCTGATCCTGGAGGGCCACTGTCTTGTAGAGTTTAGCTCCAACCCCAATTAAACACAACCTGATTCAGTTAATCAAGGTCTTACTAAGCATACTAGAAACTTCCAGGTGGGTTGGAGCTAAACTCTGCAGGACAGTGGTCCTTCCAGGACTGAGTTTGGACACCCCTGCTTTATTCCTACTATTAAAAACCCATTAGGTACTTTATTTCTACTTTTCAAATGTTTTGTTCATTTTTATTTAAAATAAATGCCTCTCCGAGGTGATATGTGATGGGAAAAGGGGCAAGAATGAATTCGGAAAAAAGGCAGATTGGAATTCGGGTCGGTCGCATCGAAAGTTAGCACCACACACCTTACTCTCCATAGCACTGCTCCTTTTATTAGATGGGTTTCTTTTGTAATTTTGTCTAATAAATATGTATTACATATTGTTTTGTTGCCTATAGTTGCCTATAGAAACAATTTAATTAACAAGAAGTGGTGTTTTGTTCCTGAATGAATCAGTATTTTTGAACAAACCCGTTGAGCGCATGATTCACTAGCTATGTTTACATCCACCTATTTTTATGCGCATGTTGGGATATCGCATAAATGGAAATGCCAAGATGTGCATACATTCTAAAAATGTGCATAAAAAACATATATGCTCAAATGAGTCGGATACATTTTTTATGCGATACGAAAACACGCGCAGAAACACTTTTACTGAATACATTCCTTGATGCGCATCAAAAAAGACGTGACTTTGCGATGGGACGGCATAACTGGACCAACCAGCGGACCGATATCGTTGCATAGCATCTAGCGGCAGTTTATCAGGAAGTGACAATTTTGTTTTCTTCCACTCACTGGATGGAAACAGTCCTTTATTCGTAAATGTTCTGTGTGATATTCCAAATTTGCGGATAAGTTAAATACGCAACTTTGGATGGAAACATAGCTACTGACTCACAAACAAAGCTGCATACGTCTTGAGGAATGTACACTGTAGCCAGAGCTCCTTCTCTCTGTTTATGTATCTGATGAGTCACACAGGTATTGGGCTACTCCGCAGCAGTTGTCATGCCACTCAGTCTAAAATAGTCTGAATATAAACACTTATTATGGGCGTATCATAGTGATTCAGAATTCAGAAGACAAAAACACGGTTGTACTTGCTCATTATATAAATTTGGTGAATTTTGAACAAAAAAGATACATAGTGTACCTTTAACCTTGAAAGATATATTGGTTTGTGACCTAGAATGCAGTTCTGAAATAGTTTAACTTTTCAAATCCTACAAACAAATAGGCAGTGCATAATGGAGTGCTCCCTGAGATTAATACACACATGGGAGTTATGGCATGAGGTCAGTCTGTGTCTCCACAATAATATCATTACTTGCTTTCTCAAGAACTGCCCTTCAATCTAACATTGTATTTCTAACCGCAGCAGAAATGACATAATCAAACAAATGGATGCAGTGAAGGAAGTCATGTAATCTCTATAGAGAAAAGTCAGCAATTGTCGCCATGGCATTATTTACCTGTCATCTTGAAAATCCATGGCTTTGGCCTCTGCGACTATCCTTACAGGAAACCCTGTTGAAAACATTATAGGGTGCAAGTAACCAAACCATAACATGTAGCTCAAGTGTGGCTTTAAGGAGGAGTTATGGTTATGCCAGTGAAAAAGTATACTGTTATTTGAATCACTTGGTTTCTTTGTTTTAAGAGCACCACAAAGAAACAGCACAGCTCAACCGAAGACTTTCCTTGGAAAGCATCATTTAATGGAGGTAAAACATGTGAATTGCAACGTATGCTTTACAGTGGCGTATGAGTCTAAAAGAAAAAAAGAAAAAACTGATAATGGAAGCCAAAGATGGGAAAAGTCTATAAATTACAATGTGCTCTGAGTACAATGTGTGTGAGAGAATGTAAACTAGTGCTAATGAGACAAATGCCTGGTAACTTTATGTGCACTGTCCTTCTCTGGTTCATTTCAGGGATTTTGAAGGAATTGCTACTCTTCAGTCCTCTTAAAAAGAATCAAACTCAGACCCAGGAGCGACGTGAGGGAAATAAAGCCAGTTATCTTTGCCATTACTTTACTCATGACCTTGAAAGTGGACTCCATTTTGTTTTTATTACTTGGTTCATTTCTGGGGTTTGAGAGATATAAGGGGCTTCCGCACTGGAGGAACCTTTTCATAGCTCCTAGAACTATTGGCTGAAGTACCCGAATTTTGGTGTGTTTGCACTGCAGGAACTAGGAACTCCTGGGGGAACTAAATTAGCTCCTACTTCAGAGTAGGGTCTAAACCAGCACTATAGGAACTATCAGTGACGTGAGTGTACGTTGATTGGTCAAACGCATGTCAAATACTGGCACCCGGAATTGTTAAAAAGCTGTGTAAACATATTTACTTCACGAACATAGAAAACAACGATAACTGCATTTACCTGTTGTCTGCAGGGTTGTGTTCTTTTCTCTGCGTCTGTGA
Source organism: Elopichthys bambusa (assembly GCA_037101425.1). Classification (NCBI taxonomy): domain Eukaryota; kingdom Metazoa; phylum Chordata; class Actinopteri; order Cypriniformes; family Xenocyprididae; genus Elopichthys; species Elopichthys bambusa. Next base: position 3,800,869 of record CM074453.1, on the reverse strand, counting down.
TATGTAATACTGAAAGTTGTCATAGGAGATTTAGTCTCTTAGCCCCACTTTTTGCGCTTTCAGTCATGTAAATTATGCGTTTACGTTCCATCTCCGTTATCACGAAACCCACGATACACAACTAAGCATCCTCCATCCACCGGTTTTTAGCGTTTGTAAATGCCGCGCTTAAAGACGCTGCTGTCGGCCGCTTCAGAGTTCCTATTCCCAGTGCGAATGCAACCGGTAACATGGCCCGGGGGAGAAATTAGTTCTCGGGGACCTATCTTAGTGGCTAGTTGCTATAACGGAGTTCCTAGAACTATTCAGTGCGAAAGCCCCTATATATGTTAATACCTCAAAGGAAATTTCTGAATCTCTTCTTTAAAGTGAACCAAACTAAGACCTGAGGTCGTATGTTTTCACATTTAAAAGAACCAAACTCAGACCGCTTTAAGCTGATTTAAAGGTGAACAGTAAAAAAACACAAAAAAGAGATTTTGTCAGATTTAGCCAACTTCTATGGACCAAAATGTTGCTACATAAATGTACACACACACACACAGGTTTGTTTTTGTGAATTGTGTCCCATTTCATAGGAGTAATGGTTTTTATACTGTACAAACCGTATTTTCTATCGCCCTACACCAAGCCTACACCTAAACCTACCCATCACAGGAAACTGTGCACATTTTTACTTTCTCACAAAAACTCATTCTGTATGATTTATAAGCCTTTTGTAAAATGGGGACATAGGGTAATGTCCTCATAAGTCACCCTCTTGTAATACCTATGCCATACCCATACCCATGTCATTATACAAATGTGTGTCCTGATATGTCACAAACACACACACACACACACACACACACCCCTGTATGATTATGCCACCAATTGGAACAACCATAAATGCAATAAATGCTATGCAATAATAAAAATCTGACATTTGAAACAAATATACAGTGCATGTACCTACACCAATTGTTTGGACATCTTCCCATGCATGCTTGGACATGCTTATGGGAATGCTTGTTCCTAAGTATAAATGTTCAAATCCTTGGAATGTTAAAAATGCTCTCGTTTATATGCCTCTGGCAAATGGCGAGGCTTAGTGTTATGTAGCCATTTCCCAATGCCACAGGACAAAGCACTGACAAATTGCCTTTGTGTAAGTGGAATGCAATAAAAAAGGTTCTGTGCTTGATTCATACAAAGCATCTGGAGAACTGGGAAGTCTGATTCAACATGCACACCGCTCAACATTAGTGCCTCAAGATTGCTTAGAAGATGATGGGTTTTGTATAATATTCACAAACGTTTGCATTGAGGTACTCATGCACAGTATCCGATTCTGAGATGTCGTCGTTGATGATGCGATGTTTGCTTAAAAACAGACTTTCAGGCACACTTAGGACTGGCCCAAAACTCTTGAAAATTATGCAATCACTTTCTGGTAAATAACAGCTGTGTCCAAAGGTGTTTATATACGGTAACAGTCATGTATGCGTATCCTGGGGGGAAAGGATGAAGAAAAGAGTGACAGTAACACATGAGTTCACTTTCCAGCAAATAATCACTTTCAGTGAGAGCTGAAATTTCTGTAGAAATGACTAAAAATGATTTTCATGAAACAATAATAACCCAAGGCTGGTCTGGTTAGCATTTTCCAGTTAGTCCCTGCTGCTTGATATAGTAACTACACCATTTTTTATTTATTTATTTTTATGCAAGTTCGCTTACAAAAACTTTTCAAAATAAATTACTTTTAAAAATCTGACATTTTGGCATAGTCTGAAACAAATGAAATCTGAAACAAATGGCATAGCTTTCTGAGAATGACCCAAATATTTAAGACTGTATTTGTCACCCATGATTAAAGTATTCACAAATGTCAGATAATGTAGTGTTTAGTATTGGTCATGTGACCTTATAGACCTTAAAACAACATACACCATACAGTATGTGTTAAAAATGTGTTTAAACATGAGTGCACCTTGAATTAAACTACGCAAGCTTCATAAGATTAAATTTAAAAAAAAAACTATTGTTTTTGATTGATCAATTTTACTTTTGGTCTGTAAAGAAATGACATTATCATGGCAACTGTATCCATCTGACAGGTGGAATAAAATCAAGGTTTGCTTTATTCTAAATAAAAAGAGGGATAAAAGGGATCACATAATCCAGATGTGACATACAGGCAGATGTATAAGCATCTGAGTTAATGGAATCAAAGTGGCGTTACGGTGAGCTGCTAACAATCACTGATACTAAACCTGTTCGCTTGGCAACACTTGAAACATTTTCACCTGTTAAGCTTACAAACAGTTTCTTCAATGCCATTTATTAAGGCTTCACTTGACAGATGTTCTTGCAGGTTCCAGCCTGTTACTACTGAAGCGATGGCAACTACTAGCAAAATATTAATATCGATCTTCTCTGACAACACATTCTCACTCCCTTGGTGTCACTTTTTAATGCACATGGTACCTCTTTCACGTCATTTTTCAGTTGTTCAGATCAAGACACATTTAATTCTTTGCATGCATTTGTAAAAGTGGAAATGATTTTATAAATATTTATACTTTCATAGATATATTTTGGAGCACCTAAACCCAAACCCTACCATAAACCTACTCACTTCTCAATATAAAACACGTAATAGGCAAATAAAAGTACAGTCACAGGCATTTATTGCAAAAACTGACCAAAAACAGCATTAAAATATTACAAACAACTTGTGTTGCATTACAGGCTGTCTGAAGCCATTCGATATCTAAAAAGAGTGGAACTTAGGGCCAGATTTACTAACCCTCTTTTGGCATTTAAAAACTACTGTCAAGATTTACTAAAGACACACAGTGAAAAATTGTGGACCTTTTTGCATATGCATTTGTAGGAGTTTCCCTTTCAGATGCAAAATTGATGGGAGAAAAGTATTTAAATGAATAGGTTTGCGCTAGTCAATTTACTGGTATTTGCGGCATCTTAAACCAGATGCTAATTTGTGCTGCTCTTGGTAGATTGCGATAGTCATTGTGAAAATGATTCGGCTGCGTCTGTGTTCTTTAATTAGTGCGTCGTCAGTAGAACACGCGTAGAATCTTCCACTCCCATCTGCGGCTTTTTGGAATTGTGCTCTAATTTGCCGTTTAGTACATCTGGCCCTAAATGTTTTAATTGCTGAAAATGATCCTGCTCTGTGAACGCACACGGTCATAGTCATATCTCATTCAAAAGATACCCATGACGGTCACAAGACACACAAGAGCCAATGCCATTTGATGATCAAAGCTGATGTAATGTTTCATCTGGCAGCAATGTTTGAATGTGTGCACAGGATCTGAGCTTTACGATGGATGGAGATGTGATTGCTTTTAGGCCTGTTCCTCACACAAATCAATCGTCTTGCCTTGGAACACTTAAAATATTTGTACTTTTGAATAAATTGTGTCTGTAGTTGTATCTGCCTGTCATATACTGTGTTTTATACTAATACACATGGTTAGGTTTAGGGGTAGGGGTTGGGTTATGTGCTCAAAAATATCGAAATAGTGTAATGTAAATATAATTATCGTGGCTGTTTAAATTGAAAATCATACGCCAACATATATGTCATAATGAACAAGCATACGTGACGAGTTGGGAGTGAGAACGTGTTGTCTCTGGCGTCCCTGCTCAGTTAACATAATGTGGACAGAGTTGTTCTAGATGGATCAGTTGAGTATGAAAATGAAAAGTTATTAGACATTAAAGTGGAATTATTTTGGTGCACCAGAAAGACTGAGTGTGAAATAGACGCCCAGGATGATTAAAAAGCCATACGTGCCTCTTAAACATCCTGTCTTCCCATATCCAAACATGGACCCTGGGGCTGTGAATATGCAAGGAGCGAATGAGATAATCATCCACAAGTCTGAACTGAGTTCATAAGTCAGACATAAAGTGAGGCTGACATTGATCACGGTTATATTTAGCAACACAGACGGGGTATTTGTAGGTTTGTGGGGTGGGGCTCAGTTTAGGGCGTACAGCTGATCCGTTTTAGGAGTGTCTTCCGTCAGACCTGGTGCGCCATGTGCGTGTAATCGCTGTGACTCAGTAAAATCCACCCCACGACTGTCTGAATATCCAGCTATGCCCAGCTATGGAGAAACAAATATTCATCTTGATTCCTTCGTGACGTGATGTTTTGTAAAAAAAACCTTTTGATACCGATGTTAGGAATAGTTCTTCCCAAAATTAAAATGTCACAATATGGAAAGAGTGCAGTGACAGAGCTCGTAAAAATTTCCACCACAGACGAAACAGAAGGAGTCATACTTGCAAATGTAAACAAACATTTTGTCTGAAATCATCCGAGACACTACAATGCATTGGTGTAATGCGCTTTATGATTCATCCACTCACTGTATAAATATTGCTATAAAGACATATATAATGTTACAAACGCCCCAATAATACCATAATAACCTTTAAGCATTTAAACGTACACACTTAGGCATTCTCAAATTCCCACAAATGACATCTCTTTAATATCTCAATTGTTTCCCCTAGACAGGAATGAGATTAAATGGGAAACAATAGAGTTTACTTAAGGGATCTTAATAGTGTCCTTTAGAGTTTCAAAAGAGATTTCAAAAATGTGTACACATTTCTGGACTCAAATTTCTAAATAACCAAACATTTCCCATCAAATTCTTCTGAGACTAAATTAATAAATGAGTTATGCCAGCCACATAAACTTTATAATGCTGTATTCATACTGTATGTCAACAGTTTTATTTCCACTGAGAAAAATATCTGAGATGAAGTTAAGACATCTGAAAACTCCCCTTAAATCTTAAAAGTATATTATATAAGAAACTGCTTGAAGATAATATATTGAGGGAATAAAAGTCAAGGAAATGTACTCTCTATGAGGACATTTAATTGGCCTAAGTACACTTTTAAAAAAGTACACTTTGTAATGATGTCAAATTAAAAAAAAAAAGTTTACTTTTAATGTGTTATTTTAATGTGTTGACTAACATACTAAAGTACATGTAAATTACTTGATTATAATTTTAACTGATATTACATTTAAAGGTAACATATTTGCAAGCAGTACACTTCAATTTCAAAGACAATAGAAGTAATTATGAAATTACATATAAAAATGCACTTAATTTCTCCTTAAGTTGGTCAAAACTTCAGCTAATTGTATTTAATATAAATTTTAAGCATAATACCTTTTAATTTAATAGCAATTAACATGCAATTAAGTGTCCAAAACATTACATTCATTACATTGGCACTCAAGTTTATTACTTTAAAGTATATTATTTTAATAATACACACAGTGAGTGTTAAAGTGTACTTCTTTTTCACAAGGGTCCATTACGTCTCCTGAGCTGTGAAAGAGCAACCTCTGAGCAAATGTTTCCTTTGGGCTCCCAGCAAAGCATAAAGACTCTGAGACAACGCCACCTTGTGTTGAAACAAAGCCCTATTCCAAATACACGTTTCTAAAAACGCACAAGGCCAAGGGAATTGTTGCTGTAGTGACAGCATCAGGGTTATTAGAGAGAGATATGTAATAACATGACTTACATGAATAACATGACAGTTGGAAATAATGCTTATGAGTCATCATGGCAGGGAAACCCCAAAATGTCATACACTGATGTGACTGGATACATCTGGATTTGGACTATTAATCATTAATGTCGTCATGGCAAAAAAAAAAACAAAACAATTATGTCAGACCATAAAACGATGTATCGCTCATGTGTGGCATGTCTTTACCTGCTCAATCCAGGTGCTAACACAGATGTTTTTTAATATTATTTTATATTCATACATAGTCCACGGAGATACACACTGTCTGTCTCTATGACCAAATATCATATCACCCTGGGTATAATATTAGGTAACACTTTATTTCGATAGTCCACTTTAGACTAACTATAATTATCTTTGCAACTTCATGTCATTAGACTGTTAGCTTAAAGGGTTAGTTCACCCATGAAAATTCTGTCATTAATTCCTCACCATCATGACCTTCGTTCATCTTCGGAACACAAATTAAGATATGTTTAATGAAATCCGAGAGCTCCATGAATCCTCCATAGATGGCAATTTAATTACCACTGTCAAGGTCCAGAAAGATACTAAAGACATCATTAAAATAGTCTGCGTCACTACAGTGGTCCAACCTTAATTTTATGAAGCGACGAGAATACTTTTTGTGTGCAAAAACAAAACAAAAATAACTACTTTATTCAACAATCTTTTCTCTTTCATGTCAGTCTCCTACGCAGTTGACGTAGTGAATGCAGTGTAGCGCTTATGTGTTCTGCTTCCGAACGCCGACTCCTTATTGGCCGGCTCTTGCATCAACATCACACGCATACGTCTTGCATCGTGCTGCTCATGTGTACAGCATCGGCCAATACATCCGATGTCCAGACATAAACATGGAAGCGCCGCACTGCGTTTTACAATGCGACTACTTTAACGATGTCTTTAATACCTTTCTGGGCCTTGACAGTGGTAAATAAATTGCTGTCTATGGAGGAGTCAAAGAGCTCCCGGATTTCATTAAAAATATCTTAATTTGTGTTGCAAAGATGAACGACGTCTTACGGGTGTGGAACAACATGAGGGTGAGTAATTAATGACAGAATTTTCATTTTTGGTTGAACTTTCCCTTTATTATCTGCTAACACTTTATTTTGATGCTCCCCAACAGTTAACTATGCAAGTACATGTCAATTTATTCTACTAACCCAAACCCTATCTTATCAGTCTACTAATACTCTGAGAGCTTGTTGACATGTAGTTGCAAAGTTACTTAGTAGAATGTCTAAATAAAGTGAATATCATGAATAAATCAACATTCTTGATGAATCACCAATGACCAGGTATAAAAATCAAAAAGACTTGATTGAAACCAAGATTTGTTTTAGCTCTAACAATAACATATAATTTTATAAACTGTATCATTCAAGGGCCATAAAACATGTTTTATATTTGTGACTGTGTTTGGCAGCTCTTCTGACTAAATAGTCATTTGACATAAATGCTCACATCAGATGCCTACTTGGAAGAACATCTCTAGAAGATTGGTGTTTACAATACTGCACCATTCCAAGGCAGAACAATGTGTCTATTGTGAACAGAAATCCCTTTAATAAAGGCCACATTGAGAAAGAAAATCCTGGCTAAAAAACTCAAAGTTATCCAATCTATAACTGATGCTACTTTGGAGACCATATAGGGGAACCCTATAGATTTATCTTACAGGTTTTTTGAAACATCTTTAAGCAGAGGTCTTCAACCCTGCTCCTGGAGGCCCATTGCCCTGGAAAGTTTATATCCAACCTGCTTCAGCTTGTGATTTTCAAGCAATCCTGAAGAGCTTGATTATCTGGTTCAGGTGTGTTTGATTAGGGTTGGAGTGAAACTCTGCAGGACAGTGGGCCTCCAGGAGCTGGGTTGAAGATCTATGCCTTTAAGTATCCAGTTAAGACAATCACTCACATTTCTCTTCAATATTCTTTGCATACAACTAAATGGGAATATTTTCTCCATGGAAAGATACTTGAAATTAGGAAAACTGGAAAATCGAAGCCACTGTATGACTGTATTGTTGGTCAATGAATGGATGAGGTAATCTTTAGTCCACACTTGCTTATAATGTTAACCACTGTCTTCACTTGCCCATTAACACGGAAACCAACCAGATGAGGTGGACCGCATTACGACGCTCGGGCTCTTCCAGATCGCTTTAAGCGTCCAGTGATGCATATAAGGTACATGATATGGCCAAGATGGTTTCCTTTTTATTTGTAACCCCTTTATTTGTTGCGCTCTAAATCCCGGGTCTTTAAATGTCTAGACTTCACAGAGAAGGAGCCAAGAGCTCTGATGAGGGTCGACTTCTAAGAAACTCCTCAAACGTCAGACCGCAGGGTCTGGTCACACTGAATGACTTCCTAAATCTCGGTACTTCCAAACTAACAGAGCAAAGTAAACAAAATGGAGCTCATTTCTGATGATGAAAAGAGACTTATATGATATGTGAGGGAGACTCCGAAAGAGGGAAGATTCTTTATTGTTGAAAAACCAACCGTTTCCTAACCGCTAAAGGCAACATTTGAATGCAATTTGCTGTTTCGAAGGCCTAACTATTAGCTGTAATGTTGTCAACAACACATGCCCCACTGCAGACCACTATCCAAGTAAACATCTATCATTAAGCAGATGTCAGATGGGTATTATTCATTTGCGATCTTTTGGTATTGTGTTGTGATGTTTCAAAGCCAGTCTTTCCATGGTGTAAGCTGTTGAATGATCCAAAATTTAAACAAGACTTAAAAAGGGAAGTCGCCAAACCGCACAGAGGATTTGTTTTCATTGTGTTAGTCCTTTCAATGAGCACATCCTTCTGGGACAAGAGTTGTGTGCTTTTCATTACCTCATAAAAAAGAGATCGATCTTTCTCAAGCTACATGGGGATATAAAGAGTTGTAGCTGTAGTATGTGACTGGATACAACTATAGTTATTATTCACAAAGGTTATGCTGTCAGGAAACACACCCTATCGGTTTCCAATACTTGAGTGAGTGTTGTGGGCTGATTTGTCAAGGAATAGTTCAGTTAAGTCGATTCTTTTCATTGAACTGGCTTTGAATTTGCATGAATGATTGGAAATTTTTAAAAAAAATTTTTTACATATTTTTTAGTTTTAGTTGCAGTCTCTGTATTTTCATGAAAATGTCCTTTAAATTTAACCAATTATGTACAATCCAACAACATTTATTTGACTTAAAATGTTTTTATTGTCACACTTTTTCACATAACTTACTGAACTATAAATCTCAACAATAGGCAACATGCAATATTACAGTGAAATCTGCAACTACAATCAAATGAACATTGTCTAAGGGTACGTTTACATGACAACGATATGCTTAAAATGGAGAAGTTTTTCCTTTGAGACACCATTGTCAAAATGATCCCCATTCGTACAAATCCGTGAAAATGACTAAAAACGCTGTATTCTGCTGGCAAGCCATTAGATGGCGATGAAACGCTACAGAATGAACATGTAATGTGCATGCGCATGGTCATCCTTTTCACGGATTCACATTTTTGTTGTTTACACTGAGACCGTTTTCAAAAACTTGCACTTTGAAACCCGTTTTCAAAAGTTTGCGTTTTCGGGCCACCAAAACGCCGTCATCGTGTAAATGAATGTTGAAAACGGTGTCGTGTAAACGGCCCCTAAATCTGCTTTACACACTTCTAGTCCTTGTAAGTAATCAAATCAGATACTTTGCAGTCATATTCATTAATATTAGTCCATTACGATTTGACAGAAATAGCATATAATTTTAGTCTGTGCAAGTAACAATTTAGTCCAGACATACTAAACTTTACCCACATTTTTTATTAGCAATAATTGAGCAACATAATAAAACATAATTAAAAACAAATTAGAATAAACATGAAATAATAGCATATACATTGAAACATTGCAACTCCTCCAAAGAACCCATTTGAGAAAACCAGTTGGGCTCGCAGATGAAACGTCTCCAAACGGTTAATCGAAGAGCAGAGTGTATGAGAAAGAGAAAACTTAAACATTTTCAATTATGTTTAGGTATAATTCAACTATTTTAACATTCAAACATTGCCTCTCCACTTTAAGCTCACAAACTCTTTGCCATGCCACTTCAAAATTTGGACCTTATACTAGCACAGAACAGTTTTTAAAATCTTGCTTGTCTCTTGCAGGCGTCACACAGTGATTTGCTAACTCAGAGTGGCTTTCGGTGAAGCCTGCTTAGACATCTCTAAAAAAACAGAGAGGAAGAATTGCCCTTTTAATTCAACAAATAACGTATAAATTGGGTTTAGCTGAGGGACGAAGGGTCGTTTTGTAATGTCAAGTGCTGCGTTAAAGTAAATGCAAGAAATTAGGCTGCCAACTTAGCTTTCATTGCTTGAACGTGTTGGTGTATGAGTCTACAGCAGGGCTATTCAATTAAAGTTCCAAGAGGTCCGGTTTCTGTATTTCCTTCCCAGCGGAGGTCCAGACAATACTTTTTTTGGAACAGTTATAACTGTACATTTCCATCGGGGCAGCCATAGTACTTTGTAAAAGAGAAAATCATAAACACTCAAAATAGTCATCAAAGATGAGAATCTTGTGCCCCGAGAGCCAAAGCAGTGATGTCTAAGAATTTTAACCAATATTTAATATATATATTACATAATCTAATAATCAAAACTCTCACAACTGAGCAAAAAAACAAGTTAACTAGTAATTTCAAAGTTTTTTGTCTTTCCTTGACATCTCTAAATAATTTTCAAAATTATAACATTGTTTATTATGAAATGCTCTTAATATGCTGATTAATAATGCTAAATGTATGGAAAAAACTAAACGTCTGAAGGCCCCACACATTACCCAAAAATGAAAATTCTGTCATTAATTACTCACCCTCATGTCGTTCCACACCTGTAAGACCTTAATTCATCTTCAGAACACAAATTAAGATATTTTTGAGGAAATCCAATGGCTCAGTGAAGCCTGCATTGACAGCAAGTTAATTTAGACTTTCAAACACCCGCTACTAAAGACATATTTAAAACAGTTCATGTGAGTACAGTGGTTCAACCTTAAACCTTTTGTGTGCCAAAAAACAAAAAATAATGACTTTATTCAGCAATATCTAGTGAAGGGCAATTTTAAAACACTGCTTCATGAAGCTTCGACGCTTTACGAGTTTTTTTTTCCGAATCAGTGGATCTCAAACTGCTTAAATGAAGAGCGTTTGGCACTAGATAAAAATATTAGAGGATGTAGCACCAAAAGATCAATACTGTAAATGACCCTGAGCACTTGAACCGATCCCTTGTTTTGACGTGCTGCTCACTTTAATCTGTAGAAACCGTAAAATGGCACAATTATGTCCCGCGGTCCGAATGGCGCTCCGCCATTTGAATACAGCTGGTCTACAGTGTGTCTGGATAGAGAGTAGGTCAAGTCAGCTAGCAAGATCTGTAAACCACGGAGAATTATTTGTTTGATGGAGGTCTGGATAGAGCAAACAGTGAATTTCCCTCAAATCATTAGTAATTAAAAGATGACGCTGGGGAGTCTCTGGGAACACAACATGCAGTGTATATATAACTATACAGAGAAGAGTACTGCATTAAAAAAATTTTAATGCAGAAAATTTTTATGAATTTTCTTCATTCTGTATGCATTTTTTTTTTTTTTAAGACAGACCTACCAGTGAGCTCTGAAATTTAAATCTTTCTGTATTAATATTAAATTGTAAAATATATTTCAATAATAAATAATTTGTACCAGAGGTTATTTTTAATGATTACGTCATTTATAAAGGACATTCAGTTCACTTTAAGACATCTTTTTTTTTTTTTTTGCTTTTGCTTAAAATGTTGTGATTCATCTCACAGCTGGTTGCTTTGCTTCATGACACGGCTTATGGAGAAAATGAATGGGGGAAAAATACTTGAACCAAGACCACTGATAAAGTGAGCGGTCACTGTTGTACTCAATTATTCACAGGGAGTGATGTAATGTTATCCTAAATTTAACAGATTGATGCTCGAGACTATCAGGGTTACATGTTGAAAAATACACCCTGAAGGGTATTTAATTTTGCGATAATGACCGCCTGACTGTACATCATCCCGGCTACCTACCAAATAAATAAACTAAATGGACATGAAATATTGATTGGAACTGGAATTATCCCATTATGTGTTAAGAAAGAGAGTGTAGAGTGATTCAGAGCGATTCAATTGACATGAAACTAGCACAGCTATGCAGGAAATCAGTTGCCTGAGACATTATACAGTTTATAGAGTTTGGCAGTCATTGTACAAAAATATTTGATTGCAGAAGGCCACGACTGGCCAATCAGAATAAAGAATTCCAGAGAGCGATATAATAATAAGGTTATGTTTTATTTCAAAAGTCTCATTAGAGTAATAGTAGACTGTTAGGTTAGGGTTAGAAGAAGTTGAGTTACTTATAGTCAGTAGAATTGTGGAGCATCAAAATAAAGTGTTAGCAGATATTAAGCAGACAGTCTACTAATACTCTAATGACTGCTAGTTGACATGTAGTTGCAAATTTACATATAGTTAGTAGAATGTCTCAAGTGGACTATCTAATATGGGTTTGGGCAGCAGGGAAAAACAATGCTAAATGTAATAAAAAAATACAACTAGTCGTATAATCATGTTGTCACGGGTACATGTAGTTAAAATTCAAAGACGAGATGCGTGACAGAATGAACAATAATACAGAAGAGAATAACAACAATAGATATGAACGGTAGAAACTGAAGTCTTACACAGTGTCTACAGCAGAAACGAGTGGCGCGATGCAACACAACAAAAGACAATAGAACCCATTATAATCAGTGATGTGACGCGACATGACAAACAAACTGATGCCTTGTTCTATTTATGATGTACTCCAAGCCCTACAATATTTCTCACAGGAAGGACAAATGAATTTGCAACGGTCGCTTTGTCGTGAGTCCAGTGTAGACAGTTTCTAGCTGTTGCGGCGTGACGCGTCAACAGTTGTGTCCGGTGTAGACACGAGCTGCGTCCCAATTCGCATACTATCCGTTCTAAATAGTATTCAAAAAGAATTACTGTGTCCCAAATTGTGTTGAAATGAGCATTCCAAAGATACCTGGATGGTCTACTTTTTCCCGGTTAGAATCCGAAGTGCAGATCCATACACACTCTAAGGCCGCATGTCCACCGAAGCGTTTTTAGCCAGCTGAAAATGCTGAGCTCTCTGCTGGAAACGCCTAGCTGTTAGCGCTTTTTTATTTTGTCAGTTGAGACGCTTTGTTGCAATGATACAGAATATCCGCGGCACTGTTACTTGTAACTGATTTCACATATAATTTATTTTAGACTAAAAATGTCAATGTAGCGTACTAGCTATATATGTCCAGCAATATTAATTTCTCATCCATTTTGTTCCGTTCTCTGCTTGCTGATGTTGTTGTACAGCAAGAATGTTGTGACAGTTGGTCGGTGTCCCGCCCTTCCTCCAATCTGATTGGATGGCTGGCTAAAAAAAAGTGAAAGTAATGGGTGCAGCGCTTTACTCAAAGTTGAATATTCTTCAACTCGCGACGATGGGTAAAAAATGCAGAGCGCTCAGCTCTTGAGCGTGAAAAAGACACTCAGCACCTCGTTACGCAGCACTCCCATTGAAAACAAATGGAAAAGTACGCTTCTGGAAAAAAAAAAAAAAAAAAACGCTTTGGTGGACACACGGCCTAACGGCTAATATTGCCCACAACCCATTGCGCGTTGGACAAGGGTTCGATTAGAACTACAAACATGACGGATGTGCGAGTCCAATGGTTAAGCAGAGTAGTTTAGATAAAGGGGTTTGAGTGATTAATAATCAGTATCTAACCTGATGAAAAGATATTTATTCAATGTTATCCACATTATATTTCATCTGCAACAGCATTATGAACTTTTATAAAGATGGGTTAAATGTTTGCCCAACCTGCTGGGTAGTTTTATTTAACTCAACTATTGTTTAAAAATGACTGTATTGCTTGCTTAAAATGAACCCAAAGTATGTTGGAAATTATTTAAACAATAAACATTTATTAATAAATGTTCATCTTTTGATTATTATTGTTGCTTCTAGTAATTATATGTCTGATTTTTTTATTTCCAACCAATTTTGGGTTCATTTTAAGCCAGACATATACTGTAGTCACTTTTAAACAATAGTTGGGTTAAATAAAATTGCCCAGCACATTGGGCAAACATTGTTGGTTTGACCATTTTCAACCCAACTTAGGTTGTTTTTAACACAGCAGTTTTTAGAATGTAGTTAATGCCACCTAATATAAAGTGGGACCAATACATTCGGTCATTAACTTTTAAATGCATCATTATGCAAATTGCAAACACATGAAGAGAGTTCTCCACATGAAAGACCCATGACTGGAAGATCACCGTGCTACTACATTTCTCTCCGAAATAGTAGGAAATTAAATTAAATTGAATGTGGAGGATTTTAACTGGGCAGTTTAAACGGTGACAGGTTGCATGTAACTAAGCGACAGAGTGTCCATTAAAGACGCAGCTGTGGTGAAGTAGTACGTCCCAAAGCTTGCTTACTCTTCTGCTATACCGGAGTGGGGAACGTTGATCCTGGAGGGCCATTGTCCTGCAGAGTTTAACTCCAACCCTGGGAAAAAAAGAAAAAAAAAACACTTGCCTGTAACTTTAGTAATCCTGAAGACCTTGATTAGCTTCAGGTGAGTTTAATTAGGGTTGGAGCTAAACTCTGCAGGACAATGGCCCTCCAGGATCAACGTTCCCCACCCCTGTGCTATACACTCAAAAGTATGAACTTTTTTATTACAAAAACAGTACATACTTTTAGGGCATAGTTTAAGTAGGAGAATTGGGATGCAGCAACGGTGTTAAATGCACAGGGCATGATGATTAACAGATCAGGTGTGAACTAATTAGAAACCATGACAAGTAATGATGAACTGAACACAGGCAAAACAGAGGCAAGGAAAACTATGACTAAGAAATTAAAGACAGAGAAAATTTTCCCAATTTTTTTTTAAACATCAAACGCTGTGTCCAATGAAATGGGTAATTTGATCTGTGCCAACATGGACAGGAAAAACTATTTTGGTACAGTCATAAGAAATAAATAACCAGGTAAACTATGGCATTTATCGACTGACTATGGAGTGAGATACTGCACAGGAAATAAAGATGAAGAGCTTTCTGTAAATATTATGCAGAAATATATGGTAGAGTAGATTTAAAATATCAAACTACTATGATAAATGCCCTCTGCAAGATGGATTTACACTCCCATATGAACCACATCTATTCTTTTATTCTGTCTATGTTATGACAGGAGGAAAGAAGGATGACTGTGTCAGTTTCTCTGAATTTTATTCTCCCACACACTCACACAGCACAGGATGTATAAAAGTGAATATAGATGTCGGTTCCTGGAATCTCTAGCTCGGACAAAATCTGATCTGACAGGTGGAAAACCAGAGGAAGGTTTGCAACACTCACGGACACCTACATAGATACAGACATACTGACCATACAAACACATAAACAAGAGACAGGAAAAGTGAGAGAGCTACAAGCAATTCCGATTGAACACTTCATAAAATGTGTGTTTTATCAAAGATGAAAGCCTGACACACATGAGCAAAACAAAGCCAAAAACAATTGGATGGAATTGAACAATGAAATCTAGTTACAAGTCAATTGCACCTGTTCTTATGTGAGGATAACAGCCAAGAAACACTTTCATCCTGTGACTCATTTTCCTTGTAAAGAAGAATTCAATATCTTATCAAAGATGCTTATTGTAGAACAATACATGATATTATGAACCTTTCGATGCTAACTATCATACAAAACATCATGTACAAAGGTAAAATAAATTGTCTTTATATAATGCTCTTTCATGTAGGCTTAAATTCTGCTCTGATGACAGATTTTATGTATCTGATATCTGATTTTATTTTTGCCCAGTTTCAACATTATGGAACTCTACCACAGAAGTGTAGCAGTCAACAAGCACTATATTTTTCACTCTCTACAGAAGACCGCAGTCTCATTGTTGATGAATGGTGGCAGGCATGATCTCCCTCAGGTCCTGTTTGGCCATAGAATGAATGCAGGTGCTGATATTTTGACTGTCTCCCTGTTTTGGTTTCGAAGAATTCTGAAATAGAGATACGGAACTTCTGGAAACTTTATGGCGACGGTTGGGCAACACTTCTGCCATAAAATCTTGAGTGACATGAGTTGGGGTCAGAGAAGTGGATAGCAGACTCTGTCTTATTGTTTATTGGTATTTGGGTGTGTGCTTTCCACTTGTGTGCAATAGCTTTAGAATGCATGAATAACCCCAAAGCCCATATAATATTTATTTATAAGTAATAATACTTTCTGCATTTCTTTGCAAACCCATGGAGGAATCCAGCGGTTGACCTGTGATGAAATGCAGTATTAAAAAATAATGATAATAATGATTTTATTTCCAAATGTAGGCAAGGAAGAGGCAAAGAGAAAAAGAAAAGCAGGTCTCTATTCATTAAAAATGACAAGAAAATCACCATTAGTGACGAAGCGCGTCAAAATAAACGAGAAGCTCTAAAATATCTGGCTTCTTGGAAGCACTTCACACCTGCATTGGCACTATCTTTGGTCTCCCTTCCTGTGAGAGGTCAAAAGGGTATGAATCCTTCAGCTTTATGAGTCACAGTCCCCCCTTAGCCCACTTTCATCACTAGGGGAAAATGAACAACAATACATGAAGAGCTTGTTTTTTTTCTTCTTTGGTCTTTCTTTGTTTCTTTGTGCCGCGCTACCGTCAACGAGATCAAGGAGTTCTTTTTATCTACCTTTCACTCTTGCTCATATATTTCGCACTTCGTATAACCTCGCAGTACCACCTCCTACTCTTTGCTCTGTCAGTTTGCTTTTGACTTTGTGTACATGATGCACCCATCAAGAAAGATCTCCTATGTGCACGCATACGTGCCAGTATTAATGTATACCAGCCAACGAACCCATTCACCCCACTCTCTCTCTCTCTGCTTGCAGTATATTGATTGCACTGACAGGAAGCATAACTCATCCTATTCTCTTCTATTGTATAGCCAGCGCTGTGAAAGCTCTTCCATGACAGCCATTCTCCAGGTAATTAGCTAATTAAACAAATCGCATAGGTCGGACATACTGATTTGAATCATTTCCATAGGGCTGCCACCAAGGGCTATGCACAGAACGTGCTCTAGCTGCAAATTATCCTGCAGAGCTGAGCTGTGAAGTTTGTGTGTGTGGTTTCCGTGTGTTAGACACCATACGCTGTGGACAGAGTGACAGTTAAGTGTAAGAGTATAAGATGGTGCGTAATGAGGTAGGCTAAGAGAGCGTGGCAGCTCATAGCTAAATGGGATTCATTCATAACACACAAAGATGTGGTCATGCCTAATTAACCCCTTTGCCAAACAGTGACTTGAAGCCACTCGACCTTGACCAGAAAGAGCCGTGAACCATTTATCATGGGGCCACGGACTGACCTAAATGGAAGTGTATGTGAAAGATGACTCGCAGTGTTTTTGGGAGAGTTTCTTTTAGACAGCTTCAGATTCAGTGTTGGACAAAATGGAAGCCCTTGAATTTTATGCATTCCGTCCCTGCATGAGGGATCGCATGGTTAATGACTTTAGATTTCTTCCACACTTCGTGACAGTTCCTTTCTCAACTTGGATTTCCACAACCTGGTCTCTTGATGACAAGGTGCCATTAACTTGTGGTGAGCCTGTAACATATTCGGGTAAGCAGCAAATAGGTCATAAAGAACAAACAGGTGAGTCTCTCTTACCTGAAAATATTAGTCTTTGTGCAGTATGTAGTAATTTAGTGTTTATCCAAAGCAACTTGCAGTGGACTTACAGGGATAATCTCACTGGAGTAACCTTGGGGTTAAGTGCTGTGCTCAAGGGTCCGGTGGTGATAGCTCATGGCTTGCTTCTTTTGGGAAACTAGCACTTTATCCACTATACGGTACTACACTTTTTAGCTCTGTGCTCTCAGAATTATAACTATTCCAAAAATAATTAATCAAAAGTAAATCTCTTATCAAATATATCATGAGATGCATCTCCGTGTTTGACACTAAGTTTGACTGGTCTGGAAACCTTTGCCAAATGCCAAATTGACAAGTGGCCCGTCTGAGGTGTACATTATTGGCCCTTGCTGTGCAGAGGAACTCCGCGAGAAAGAACTGGATTTTACCACACACAGGAAACATGTCAATAACGAGTCACTGTTTTGATAGATGGAGCTATGAATGGTGTTTGAGATTCTACTCCGACTGGGACAACAAGGTGAACTGCTGTTCAGATTTTTAGTCCAGATTTCAAAATCCAATCTGAAAAAGCGGCCTTGAGAGATTAGTCTTGATTGAAAAACATTCTGGTCTATGTCAGTATTTTGAAAAATAAGCATTAGTGCAACAAGCCCTCCATAAATATATCATGCTTTGACATTTGATGTTTTCGTAGAAAAATATATTTTATTGCAGTGGCTGCTGGTGAGTTATATCAGTATTTTGTGTAAACAAAATGTGAACCTCGAGGAAAGACAATAAAGTACAAGGACAGTTTGTATCAAACACATCAGGACTGCAAAGGTAAAAACAAAGAGATCCAGGAGATAGGTTCCATTCGTTGTACCAGAAGTAATAAAATTGCTCATAGGAAGTGTCAGTGTCTGACAGAATCACTTAGGCCCCTGCTGCCTTTTCCTCTGTTACTGTGCTCAGGGGGTGTCCGGTATACTTCCCATCTGGTCTTTCCTCTCTGATTGGAAAAACACACTCCCTTTGTGTTTTGCAGTTGTGTCAAAGGAAGCCCTACTCATTAACTCCAGTGGACATTCAGGTATCAGCTTTCCACCTTTCTTCTCTGACTTCATATGACTAGGCTGAAGAGCTAATTCAGACTTATCCCTTACTTCCTACTTTGGGTGTGACCTCGAGAGTTCAGCAATCACCTCACCGGCCACAAATGGGCTTTATGGCCTCTAGAACAAACCAGACGACGACTCCACGACTGTATCTTGGCATCCTCCAGTCTCTCACGAACCCTGTAGACAAATATTCGAATGGCTGCTGTTCTTACACGCACTGAAGTGAGTGAGAAGTGTCAGCATGTGCGCCGGTGGGACCTGGGACCACTGACTATGATGTAACGAGGGGAGCGCTACATTCTCTGGCCCATGCAGCAGGCCAAAGCAGCTGGACTGGGTGTTTAGACTGCAGCCTCTCCCAATTTCCCACTCCGGTTCCACCCCTCATTTCCCACAGCTCCCAGTAAACAGAACACACCCATGGCAGGACTTCAGACACAGTGAACAGACAGCCGAACTTCCAGGCCTGGCTCACGGACATGTATACACACACACACACACGCGTGTGTGTGTGGTGTGGGGGGGAGTGAGAAAACGGACAGTCATAGCTGCAGTGTGAGGTCTGTTCAGACACGGATTGTGGCAGTAAAACAGACTGTCTTTCTGCAGCACTCTTTCTCAATTGTAGAGGCAAAGCCGAAAAGAGTACGTTCTGGACCGCTGGGCAGTTTATCATCCTCCAAAGTTACAGCACTTTTAAACTAATGTAAGCATGGGATATCTTCTCCATTAGTAGAGACAGTAGGGAATTTACAACGTTTACAGAACACGCTGAAGGAATTTTTATGGAGCCACCTTCAGAGAGAGGCTTTGGGAGTCGATGAGAGATGAGAACGGTGAAGGATTTGTAGAATAGCCCTTTCCCTAACACCACATGAAAGAGTTCAACACCTTCTGTTGTCCCATCCAAATTATCCCTAAACCCGATCCATTGTGTAGCATTTCCACTGAAGCATGCTGTAACCCACCACGTGATGAAGTCCCACCTTGAAGTCGACAGGTGAATGAACTACTGATGAACTACGCCGCATACTCCCTCTGAGAGGAACATCATACTCGTGGAGTAAGTCATGTCAGTCATGGGGACCACCCAGCTGAAGCTAAATGATGATGACACACAGGTAACAGGACATGTGTGGACTAAGTTAAGTGTCTCATCCAGGGGCCCATGTCATGATGGATATGAGAGGGTCTAAGGATGAGTGCAGAACATGACAGACAATGTTTGGGGCTGTGGATTTGAACTCCCTAAAACAATCTGTCATTCCCACCCAACCCGAGAGCCAACTCCCAGCTTGCTGGAGGTGCAGCCCAACATGTACAAACATTTTTGGATAAAGAGAAGTGATGAATTACTCTTTTACACTGGACGCTTTCCATGCCATCTGTCCCTACAGTATTCATATAAAATAAATACTTAAAAAAGTAGGGAAAGGGCTGACATTGAAGACAGAAAACGATAAAAACAAAAATGAAGATACTAAGTGATAACTGGCTATTACAACACTGTAATATATATATATATATATATATATATATATATATATATATTTACTTTTATATTTGGAAAGGTTTCATCCATTGTTCATCTCGTTAGCAAAACTACAGACAAAAACATTAACAGTGGATTTTTTTTTTTTCTCGGAACATGCCCATCATGACGATAAACAACTTTAATTTAAAAAATAATGTTGACAAAAATGTGATATAAAAAAGTAACAGTAAGATATTAACAATTAACTAACAATGTTTTTAGAAGAAGTAAACCCAAGAAAGACTATGATTGTTTTAAATAATCCACTCAATAATGTCGGGGATTGACACAACTGAACTGAAGCTGAATAGTGAATAAACAGGTAAAACAGGTTAATTAACTCACCCAAATGTATCTTATTCATATGAGAATAAAAACATATGTACAGAATAACACAAATGAGAGTTGGTTTAATTTCTTGTCACCTACAGTAAGATTTTATTTTTGAATAAAACTGACTAAAATGAAAGAACATGAAATTACATTAAGTATATTTTTGTTAAAAGACAAAAAACTATGCATATAATGAAAGCTGTTGTATATACTGCAAAGTATCATTATATTGAAATAAGATTTGTTCATGTATAAAACAGTAAGGAAATGTTTCCTGGCTTGAACTCTCTAAATGCTTTGAATTTGCTTCTTATGTCTTAAGTTACATATCGGAAAAGGTGTCGGAGGTGTTGGAAAGGAAGGGTTAAGCATTATCAAAGTTTGTCTGCAAGACAAATTCCTCTTTTGAGGACGCAGGGCCATTTAGCAATCAGTCAAAAGCCCATGGGAGCACGTGTGTACAATTTCATTCTGAAATAACACTGATTCAGTCATATCCACTTTCTCCATGTGTGACAACATTGTGGCATTGGATGATCAAGTACAGCTGGAAAAATGTACAAGGAGTCTGTTTTTCTTCAACTCCTTTATGTATATGTAAGACTTGTGACCAGATGTTCATGCCATGGTCTTTCAGAGGATTTGTGTGCAGGGGAGTTTTGGGCGTATGTTTGGCGTGCCATGCGTTTTGGGGAAAAGCAAAAGGGTGTAATTTTCTGAGTAATAAACAAAACAGTGGACGGATGTGCGAATTAGATTCTATACCATGAATGTGATTTTACTGTGATCCAACAGAAGTTCATTTGGCTCGATTTGGATAAATGTGGGCATATGATGATGTATTTTTGTAGGCCAACACGTTAAGTCAGAATTCAACCTTGTTGCCTCAAAAGAAACCCAACAGGATTTTTCTGTAACACTTTAGTTTGGAGTCCAATTCTTACTATTCTTATGTATTCACATGCATTTTACAAGGATATTGGTTGTTTATTAGTACTTATAGCACATATTAATGCTTTATTCTGCATTCTACCTCCCTTATTCCTACCCAGTATCTAAATTTAACAACTACATTACAAACTATTAGTAAATTGACATTAGCCTATGTATCAAATAAACACGTTGCGATAAAAATGCAATAAACGTTCCAATAAAAATTCATATTCATTAGCCGTTTGTAATTGTTGTAAATTATTTTAATTATCAGTCATTTAAGAATTATATTGATACGAATACGTTTTTAGTAATAGTCTGCATTTAAATTGCGCGCATCAATTTTGACAAGCCATATTTTTGTCCTGTGCTAGTTTTAACTAGGCCTGTGCAATTTTGATAGTGAATCATGCATTTATACATGTCATCTCTGAAACTTTGCAGCATTACATTGTTCAAACTGGAGTCGGACACTGATGGAGAGACTCAGGAAGAAGTTACAACTTTTAGAATGAAACTGGACATTTCTGAATGGTTAGTGGATAAATTTATGTAGTTGCTGTGGAGTTCAACTCATCGACTAGCATGTGCCGTCATGTTAATCTTTTGTGCAAATCCAGCGTTGAATTGATCCTTGTTTGTGAAGCAGTCCGGCGTAAAATGATGGCATGTCAACAACACTCTACTACAACAACTCTTCCTCTTCTCTAAAGCAGCCCAACATGGCCTCACCTCCTTTGTTGTGTGTTCTTGGGGGCGGGGTTTATGTAATTTTAGGGTAAGTGACCTGGGATGAATCTCGTTGTAGTCCCTACCAGACGTTTGTTGAAGTACTTAAACAGCAAATTCTTTAAAAGAAAATATCTCCCATAACTTTAAAGATGTTGTTTATGCTCAAACAGCAACATTACACACTAACTAAAGTTAAAAAAGCTGAAATCATAAACAACCACCCCTTTAAGTAAAATGATGCAAAGGGACTTTCGTGAACACTACTGAGAGATGAGTCATATAAATCATTTAACCTGAAATGAGACACGTAAACTAACTGATTGCTTAAAAAAACATCAGAATCAACCAATTAATCAGACTTCCAAAAGCTACTTGAAGACATGCTCAGAGACTGGGGTTTTTTTTTTTTTTTGGTTGCGCTTGGTCTTTACTGCAAAATCAGTTTTTAAAATGATAATAAGCGTGGATTAGCCACTGTTCTTCCCTAAAACATTTTCTTCTTTGCTCACCCAGACACGCAGTCCCCCAGGGTGTACAGAGAGGTCAGAAGTCAAGTTCTTTTGCTTGCCAAACCAAGTGATGACCCCATAAACAGACAAGCAGGAAAAAGCCTCGCCGCAGAAGCTCAGGGGATGGGGGACCTTTTTATTGGAGGGGAATTTTGTGGTATTTGTCTGAGTTCAGAGTGACCAGTGCAAGGGAGGATGCGAATGTGCATTCTGGGACAGCATGCAAAATCCGGCGCAAAACAACATGCCTATTTCATTACACGATGAAGGGAGAAGCCACAATAAGGATGAAATGGATTGAAAGGGAATGAAAAATACATTATTTAACTGGCAAGCCATAAAGGCAAAATCCTTCTCTGCAACGCATCTCTGGCAGGCAAGAGTTTTAAAGTACATTAACTTAAATGGAAGATGATAGTTGGAGTGCATGGAAGCGCCAGGTATCATGGAAACGGTCACAGTGGATGAATCATGCCGATCCTTGAAGCACGTATGCTTTGAAAAACAAAACTGAGGTTGTATGGGTTTATTTAGATTCTTTTCATCAGCAAGGGAGGTAGACCTGAAGAGGAGAAACAATTTAACTGCACTTGAACCTGTCAGAGGTTACATGTTTATAAGAGAAGGCCGACGGTTCTCTGATTAGCTCAAGTGGAAACATTAGGAACGCTGACATAATCTGACTAGCTCAAGTGGAAACCTTATGAAAACTGACATAATCTTGTTGTGAATTAATTCACTCAACTTGACTCACAATGGTCAAATGTCACAACCACTAAATGAGACAACTGATTTTAAGCACCTGGAATCTCTAAAGTTACATGTTGACACTGATGACACGAGAGGGTCTTTGCTCGGTAGATCAGATCAAAATAATCGCTTGATATCTGAATTGACTCTGACCGTATCTAACAAGTGAATCATTCCAGCTGCTTCCCATGAACTTTCTGGAATAGAGTACACAAGGTTCAAAACGAACACCTGTCAATTGAAAAATGCAAGTAGAAACTGGCCAAAAATTAGGAATCGCAACATTACATGGTTTAAACGAGAAAAATAGCCTGACCATTCGCTAATGAAAGAAACTTGTGCAATTCAAAGATGCACACAGGCCACCAATATGAAGATACGAGAAACAAAAGCATGTCACGTTTTTGTGAAAGGGGCTATTTAAACAAGGCCCTGTTTACACCTGGTATTAAGATGTGTTTTGGTTGACTGGATCTGTTTACACCTGGTGTTTTAATCCCTCTTTTGTCCACTTTCAACAACTTCTGTCCTGATTTATTTGAGAGGAGGGCATATGGTTAGGTATATGTATGGGCTTTTTCAGATCTTTTCATGTAATGTAAGAAATAAGCTTGTGCAATTTATATATGAATGCGACCAGAGACAACGAATAAACATACAGAGAGCAGCAGCTTTCGTTTCTGACAGCTGCAAGACCAAGCAAACTTGGTTAGTGGATGTTAGAAATCAGGAATGGTGAGAGAACATTGTGCTTGGTACATTTTTTTTTATCTTCAAACCAAACTTGGGTCTTCATCTGACAAAGTTTAAATCCCGCCTGGCTAGCGTGCTTCCCATAATGTTTACGCATTAGGTCAGTAGGCGGAGAGTAGGTGGTCTTTTGTGGCTGTTCGAACACATTTGAGAGTCTACACTATGAAAGCAATCCGGTCTAATGTGTTTTTGACTACCTCTGGAAGTGGACAAAAGTGGACAAGCTCAAAATGTTTTATACGCCCTTTACACCTGTGTTTAGCTTTGTCTACTTGTGATCGGATTGACAAAAATCTTAATATCAGGTGTAAACAGGGCCCAAGAGATGGAGAATGACTCATCTAGAGTTAGATGTCTAAATAATTTCATAAGAGTCATGGATTTTTTTAATAAAAAAAATACAAATGCAGTTTTATGAATACACACACAATAATATATATATATATATATATATATATATTATATATACCTGCAATGGGTTTCTTACCTTGTACCTGCAATGGGTTTCTTACCCATTGCAGGTACAATGGCGTCAAAATTGTTAATTTTTTCTGTTTTTGTTGATCACAAAGTACAAAGTAGATAAGTAAAACTAGGATGCCGGGTGTATTCAGAGCGCTGCCATTACTGCCATCAGCGGAGAAGGATTGTTGCGGTTTGGAAAAATAGGGAGAAAACATGACAGAATAACACAGTGGATATCGTATTTTGAGTAAAATTAAAAATGGACTTTTTTATACAGACCAGATACAATACTGATTTTGGCAAGAAATCAATTTTTTTTTTAAATTGCGTTTATCGTGTTTTGGAACCAAACTTTTCATATATATATATATTTAGATTATTTAAAAAATATAAAAAATAAAACTTCTGTCTCAAATAAACAATGGATTTTCCCAAAAATCTTCTGCCATGTGTGTGAGGGTGTCATTAGTTTCAGTGCAGACCGGACCACAGCTATTTCCTCTCAGCACTCCCACACTCTTCTTTTGAAATCACACACAGACACACTCCCACCAGACACTCATCTTCTGATCCTCAAGGTTACTCACATTCTCACACTCACTTTCTCTCATGAGATTAAAAGCTGCAGGATTCATAGACCATTAGACTTTTAAAAACAAAAATATTATTGTAGTGATTTTGTTTCTTTCATGCTTCCGCAATACTGTTTTAATTTTCCTACTAGTCTACTGAGTCTAGTAAAAACATCAGTTCTGCCTCGGACCAAGGAACATGGTAGGTATCCAAGTCAGGGGAGTGGATTGTGGGGTTGACAGCAGACTGGAGGTAAGTTTGTGCAGATGAGAGGTGAAGGCTTTCATGAGGACAATATTGATCTAGCAGGTGATGAAACAATCCCATAGACCAGGGTTCCCTTAAATCCAGCCCTGGAGAGCCATTGTCTTGCACAGCTTAGTTCCAACCCTAATCAAAGTCACCTGAGCAAGCTAATCAAAATCTTCAGAGTAATTTCAGCTAGGTGAGTTTGATAAGGGTTTGAGTTAAACTCTGCAGGACAGATTTGAGACACTTGGAATTGAATTTTCTGACTCTGAACTCCAGCCATATCTGGGCACCACAAAATCATGATGGCAATTCATGGAAAATGATCATGCCAACTCCAATATCATGGAACAATGTCAACTTCAGACTGAGACACGCTCAAGGGCCTCAAGCGCTCAAGGAATCTCAGCGCTCCGCGGCGCAAGTTCACGCCTGCTCCAGGCTGCCGTACAGATGGTTTTCCAATTCTTATCTTCAGTTTCTTTGTCCTCCTTTACTTTTCCCATCTCTAAAACCACAGGTTCACTCTAGGTCTGCTTAGTTCATTTCGTTGCTCGCCGGTTGCTCCGGAAACCATCTGTCGGCATAGCAACGGCCTACACACGCAAAACTGGAAGTGACGGCGGCATGGGTCACCTCCCATTGGCTGAGGACAGAGAGGTGCAGCGTGGGATGCAAGGAGGGGGCTAATGTCATGTGCAGCTGGTCGGGCTGGATAACCCGTTTCCTTCTCCGAACGTGTCAGCGGAACACAAACTGAAAACAGGAAAGCACTTCCCAGCGCTCTCCCTGGACTTCATATCCGGGCATCCTGAGATTCGGCATGCACAAAGAGTGCAGCGCGACGTCAAACATAAACAAACAATGGTTTCGTGGAGATAGCAGAAGAGATTGAGTACGGTTATCATAACCTTCACACCTCCACCCGCTTTCATGGGGAGTAATTGGCCTCTTCGTAATGCTACACTTCTAAAAGACACACTCATTTAAGTTTTTCCAGTGCTCTCCCGGGACGGTGATGGAAGACGGCTGACCTTTGCCAAGTTCTGACCTTTACTATTACTGACACTCTCCGAGGCTGTCATTAAGACTGCCAACTTAAGCTGGAAAGTCTTCCCCAGCGAAGCCTTGGAGAGCTGACATCTGTTTCTTCATAGACATTCTGGGATTTGATCACACCATTATTATGTCAGCAAAAGGTTATTGGTTTGAGTCTTAATTGTCCGTTCTAACTAAATGGAAGGACCTTAGAGCTGAGTACATGACCTTGTGCAGATTATGATTTGAGCGTTATTTCATCCAAGGGACTTATTTAAAAAAGTCTCCAATGAAATGAACTGGAACAGTATAAACAGATGACTCATTCAGGAAAACTCTCTTTAAATCTGGACTGAGCTGGGCAGCTTTCTCACTATGTCTTCAGAACGAGGCTCGGGACCTTGATGCTTTCCAACCTGAGCAAAATGTCTCCATCAAAAACACATTCCCTGCATCCAAAAATGCGTACCTGCCTGAGTAGTATTCATGAAACAGTAGACAGAAAGTACTAGTCCTGCATCTGTTGAGATTCTCTGCGTGCAACCAACTGACAGATTTTGGTATCCCGCAATCTTGCAGGATCCATCAGATTTTAAAAAGAATCATTTAATGTGTAATACATTTTTCTGGCAAAACAAACTTAAATAGGGTGACCATTTTGAACTTGAATACACCTGATAAACTACAAGACACTACAATGTGGTTGAGTTAGTAGCATTGACTGTTTTAGCTACTTACACTCTTAGGGCCAGATTTACTAACAGCTTGCACCAGTGCAAACCTTCTCTTGGCATTAAAAAAAAAAAACTACTGTCAGGATTTACTAAAGACACGCTGTGAAAAGGTGTGGACAGTTATTTTTGAGGCTGATCTTGTGCATTTGTAGGAGATTCCCTTTCAGATGCAAAATTTATGGGAGGAGAGTATTTAAATGAATCACGCAAGGTGATTTACTAAGGTTTGCGCTAGTCAATTTACTGCTATTTGCGCCATTATTTACCGCCCCCCAAAAAAGCATGTATTAAACCAGACACTAATTTGCTCTGATCTTGGTAGATTGCGTTGGTCATTATGGAAAGTATCTGACAGCCTCTGTGTTCTTTAATGTGCGCACTGTTAGTAGATCATGTGAATAACTTTCCACTCCCATCTGCACTTTTAAAGATTGCGTTCTCACGCTAATTTGCCCTGTTTAGTAAATCTGGCCCTAAGACTACTAAATACTCAAAAGTCTCAGAATGCAGTCCCAGATATACATTAAAGTTGCGACGGAACTCAAATGGTGACGTACTTATATTGACGTACATCCGATTGAAATAGATTATTGGAAAAAGAAGGTTTTATGTATCGGTTGTTGATTAGATTGATTAGTTGATGAAGCAGATCTGAATGCAAGCCTCCAGTCAGTTGTAAGAAAGAGCAAGGGTTTAGGCAAACGAAATGATTGGGGAAATCAAGATTTAAAAAAATGAAACTTGCACGGATAAATTGTTCACTGTAAGATGCATGTTATTGCATTTTGAAAACAGATAGCGTGAATTTTCATTTCATGGCAACTATATTGAACAAGCAAAAGCTGTCGTACCTTCTCCTCTGCGTTCACTCTCATTGCGTTGCTCTGCAATGAGTCAGTGTCCCAAGTCGCAGGAAATCGGACATGAAAGATTTGGCAGTAAGACATCAGAAATGGTGCTTATTCCGCTGCACAGCTAAACAACTCCACCACGCATTAGTGCAGTGCCAAAAGCCTTGACAGCACTGTGAAGTGACCTTATGCCTTGAACTCGCACCTGCAACTGCTCACAACGGACAGTGACGGGAATAACATACTCAATGGAAGATAATTGCACTTCTGGACCGTTTCAGATTTAATGAGCCACAGATAAGACACATTGTGATTTTATTGAACATGGAAAATTTACTTTATAATACGCTAAATTATTCAAAAGACAAACCTTTCCAGGAGGCCCAAGATATAAGATGCTGTAAAGCAACAAGAAATAATCTTTTTAGCATTTAAAATTTTAGCAAGTATACAAAAGAACCTGATATTTTCAAATATAAATAAACATCATCACTCATATTTATAATGTATGTAATGTTTAAAATCTTACTTTAAAATCACCTAATCAAATTGGAAAAATGATTTTCATTTCATAAAATGATCTCAAACTTTTTATTACAGCTTATTTTTACATTGCTTTTGCCAAGTAGTTGAGCATATGAAAAGATTGCTGAATAATTACAGTAACGGTATGCACTGAAAAAAAAAGTGTGTTGGCTTTACATGATTTAATCTTGTACAACAGTCCTAATTTGTTCATGTAACTTCAACATCATGGAATGAAGTAATTTTACCCAATTAAGTAATCTCAAAGTGAATTTTATATGGCTCCCTGAGATGATTTGGGCATTCAATTTCATATATCCATTCATCGAGTTCAAATTTTAGTGTCATACAACTGAATTATAATACTGTAACAAACAAAGTTAACAAACTTTTAGCTAGCTACAGCACACATTATCATCTTAAATGTTAAGCATTAAATGCTCCTTTAGCAAAGCAATTATGAAATTAGCTGTATCAGTGCACAGCCTAAGCAAAGGCTCCCCTCTTCTCCACAATGGTAAATGTATTTCACCCTATAATACATATACATATATATATATATATATATATATATATATATATACACACACACACATATATATATATATATATATATATATATATAGTAATAGTCACCGTTATCCTGAACACGCAGGATATCTGGACAAATACAGTGTGTGCACTTTACTAATCATTTAAAGAATGAAATCATTTGGCAGCGCACATTCTTTACGTGTGAACTGAATGCGTCATTATGTCATTATTTTAACATTTGCAGTTTCCTCTCTGATGGACATTCATCAGTTTAATCACAACCATCATTACCACTGAGCCAAGAAGGAAGGCAGTTTTTTTTTTTTTTTTTCCTGCCTGCTGGCCGATCACAGCAGGATTGTTCAGAAATATTTATCACAGTTCTCCCAGTCAATGGGACGTCTCTCTGTTCTGAGTGACGGTCCGTGAGGCGAGCAGTTGGTTGATGACATCATCGCTGTACCCCAGGGTGTCTCGGAGAACCTGGACCGTGTGCTGGCCGATCAGAGGGGGAGGCATCGGGTTGCTGGATTCAAAACTACTGAAGCGCACAGCAGGGCCTGTGTGGAAACAATAAATGAAGTAATGTTGTAATATCTGTGCTTAAATTGGAATACTGGATCAAGACTAAATAAGACGTGTCCCCCTGAACCACCCAAACACCAAATAAACATGATTACTAATGTTAAAATTCTTTTGTGTTAGTGCTATACATAATATATCATTTCACCTATGCCAGGGCTTTTCAAACTTTTTGATACCAAAAACCTCCAAATATGATGATCTCCATGAACACAACACAATAAATAAGGGGCTTTGCACCAAATAGACCCTGAGAACTAATTTCTCCCCCGGGCCATATTCCTGGTTGCATTCGCACCGGGAATAGGAACTCTGAAGCGGCCGACGGCAGCAACTTTAAGCACAGCATTTACAAACGCTAAAAAACGTGGATGAAGGATGCCGTGATCGGAGCTGTGTTTGTGTGTCGTGGGTTTCGTGATAACAGAGATCAGAATGTAAACGCAACTGAAAGAGCAAAAATTTGGGCTAAGAGACGAAATCCGTTAAATGCCGT
The DNA here is from genome assembly GCA_037101425.1 of Elopichthys bambusa. Classification (NCBI taxonomy): domain Eukaryota; kingdom Metazoa; phylum Chordata; class Actinopteri; order Cypriniformes; family Xenocyprididae; genus Elopichthys; species Elopichthys bambusa. Next base: position 3,770,753 of record CM074453.1, on the reverse strand, counting down.
TATCGTCGTTTTCTATGTTCGTGAAGTAAATATGTTTACACAGCTTTTTAAAAATTCCGGGTGCCAGTATTTGACATGCGTTTGACCAATCAACGTACACTTACGTCACTGATAGTTCCTATAGTGCTGGTTTAGACCCTACTCTGAAGTAGGAGCTAATTTAGTTCCCCCAGGAGTTCCTAGAACTAAAATCATTCCTAGTTCCTGCGGTGCGAACACACCAAAATAGTTCTAGGAGCTATGAAAAGGTTCCTCCATTGTGAAAGCCCACTGTTCAAAAGTTTTTATTAACATTTTTGAAAGATGTTTCTTATGCTTTCAAAGGCTGCTTTTATTTGAGTACAGTAAATACAGTAATATTGTAAAATATAATTACAATTTAAAGTAACTCTTTTCCATTTGACTATATTTTAAAATGTAATTTATTCCTGTGATCAAAGCTGAATTTTTAACATCATTACTCCAGTCTTCAGTGTCACATGATCCTTCAGATATCATTCTAATATGATTTGCTGCTCAAAAAAAAAGCAATTCATCAATATTCAAAGTGTATATATTATATTATTATTATATTTCTGATACAAAACTATATGAAGATTTTATTTTTATTTCTTTAAACTCTTTAAACTAGGCATGCCAACTGAATAAAAATGTTGCAGTTAATCTCCTCAATCTTCTCTTAAATAAAAATAATTTTTTATTAGTTTAAATCATATAAATCATATTTTATTTACATAGTTGAATTATATATTTGGTTTATTGTTAAACTGTATGATCGTCAGAACGCAAAACATTTACAATGAATTTTAAACAAAGACAACTAAGTGTAGGAGGGGCCTTTGAAGAAATGGCTAAAAGCTTTCATTCTTTCCTGTTCCATTTACTAATATACGTCAAACCTGTAGGAAAGTCCATAAAGCAGGTGACTTACAATCATTATGAATTATATAAACACAGCCTACATATCCAAATGTGGCATTTACAGAAAGATGATGTCAAAATGGATGAGTAGGTCATCTGGTTGAGTCACTTCCTCAAACTTTAGATATTACTATCATTAGACAGTATAAGCATATCCTTCCCTTTTCTGACATCTCTTTTTCATGCAACTCCCGTTAATTTTACTGAAACTAATTGTTTTTCCTCCCCCATGATTCTACGACAGTTTAACCAACGCTTGTTCCATGAAAAAAAGGAAAGAGACATTGACATTGCTACATTGTTTTACGCAGTAAGGGACATACACCTACATCCTTCACACGTTTCTTCCTCATTGCTTTGAACGAGTAGCGTCTCCTACGCAGCTACAGGTCACATTCTCCACGAGTGCCGAAGCCAAACGCATCCCATAAATGTGTCTTGATTGCTTAACCTCCAACATCCAGAGCTTTTTCAAATGTTTTCAAGGGCCTCCCACAAAAGACATGCGGTTTTAGAGACGGTGCGTGTCGAACAGAGGCGAGGCCTGACGTTTGTTATTAATGGCACTATGGAAAATCTCGTTCTTCAAACGGACTGGAGAAAGACGTGCAACAGATGACAGATGGCATGGATAGCTTGGGCTACAGAAGCCTATAAGTGACGGCGCAAAATCACTTTCTTTTTAGTTAGATTTTGTCTCTAGTCAGGCTATACAGTACACAACCATTTCCATATGTTCTCGGTGTGCTGCTGATGTGACAAAGATTAGCTTGAGACAGCCTGATGTTTAAAAGTGTCATTTCTGGAGTGTCAGCCATAAATATAGTAAGCCTAATAAGTATTTGGACGCTGAAGACACACTTAAAACTTTATTAAAACTGGCATCTGCAAATAAATGATGCGTGAACTAACTTCACTTTTGCAATTACTTTTAATCAACTGTGTTTTAAAGGATGTATAAAGTCAGATGTCCTAAGCAGAGGAACTACCAAGTGTCCAAATATTTTTGTCTTCATTTTGTTTTACAATTTAAAAGCCAAAAAACATCATTCTGTTTAACTTTTGCTTGAAAAGTGTGCTTGTGCTTTATTCGGAAACTTATTATTTTAATACTCCAAATTGTCCAAATCATTTTTGGGCCACCTTTTATTGTTTTAAAAAGGCTTGGTTATCAAGTGTTTTTCTGTAAATACATTAACATATGTCACAGTATCAGAAAAACCTTAAAATAATAATTAATAAACAAGTTCTTTTGGAGAATTAATAGTTGGCAAAAACAAGACAAATGACAGTATAGAGTTACAAAATTAATGTGGATGACTTAAGATTATTTGGTCTTGATGAGAAACGGATAACGGTTGAAATAAATGAGATTACTGTTTCTCAGGAGGAGGAGACTATGAAGAAAAATCTCAATTTGTTCTCAATTTAAAGAGGCTATACATAGAATTCAGAAACCCTCGTATTAGCGACACCGGTGGCCGTTAAGTGACCTGCAGCGGCAACTATTGCTTGTGCTCGCACTCGTCCACACGTAACGTACAAGAGACTGAATTCAGGGTCTCGATATACACACGGCGAAGTTTTTGTTAGTTCTTCGCTTAGAAGTACAAAGAAGTTGGAAATACCTTTGCAGTTTTTTACTGTTAATGAACATCCTGACATTTCTCTTGTTTTAGACTTCTAATTCGTGACTGGTGTTTTGTTTTGCTCTATCTTCTACGTCCATCATTACGTCATGTGTCACGTCAAAGGTCACTCTTTCGCCGTGAACCGATGCATACGGCCGTCTGTTGGAAGCTACTTATTTTAGTTTTTAAAGTTTTAAATATGGATATTTTTCTCATACACATGCATCACTCTGCTTCACTTCAGAAGGCCTTTATTAACCCCCTGGAGCCATGTGGATTACTTTTGTCATGAATGGTTGTACTTTTTTTGGGGGGGGGCTTCAAAATCTCATCCTCTATTTTTTGCCATTGTAAAGCTTGGAAGAGCCAGGACATTATTTAATGTAACTCTGATTGTGTTCGTCTGAAAGAAGAAAATCATATACACCTAGGATTGTTTGAGGGTGAGTAAATCATGGGGTAATTTTCATTTTTAGGTAAACTAACCCTTTAAGAAAGCATCTGATCATAGCGATGTGGATATGTTTGCACCATGCCGGAGATGCTGATAAAAATCACAACCTTTTGATTTTCCTGGCAAAAACATCCCGAGTCCTTCACATAAAAATCAGTCTATACAGGCTTTCATAGTCAACCAAGTCGGGGAAGTCAACCAAGTCTTTTGTTAAGTTTTGTCACATGCTGCTCACACAATGGCAATAAAAAAGTGATTAATACATGAAAATTCTTACATACAGCCCCTTTAATCTCATTCCTGTCAAGAAGAAACATTTGTTACAGACTAAGATCTAATTCGTCTATTCTTTGACATGCAGTGGCTTCTGTTGGGTCATGGACATGATGAACCACAAAATGTGTTCATCTTACTACAATGAACATGATCACGTAATGGATAATAAGACATTTTACATTAAGATAAGAAATTCCAGACAGAAATTCGTAAAGAAAACTCTGCACAGGAAATGTGCCATCATGAAGATGAGAGTCAAACGGTCATTTAAATAAAAGAAACATCCAAAAAAGGAGGGAACAACAGATCTCAAACACGATTGTGTGCGTGTGTGTGGTTTCGCAGCCTCAGCACTTAGAAGCAATGCCTTAACCACATCCTCTTTCTCCCCCTCCCTCGCTTCTGATCGACTGGCCGCAGGCTCATAATTGCCTCTTGCTCCCACATCTGCTTCTCCTCAGCCATTACCGTGGCGAACGAGGGAGCGGGACGCTCTTCTCCTCCGCAGGCATGGTCCAAGGTTTTCCTCTCACTCTACCGCAACAAAGCCCACTGTGTTCTTTCCTCGCATTCTGAACTTTATCCATTCACTACTCCTGCTCTCCACTGAACACTACAGAGGTCTGCCCGGATGACTAGACACACGCTGTGCCTAACCTACAAAAAACTTAGTGCTGAATTCGATTGTGACACATTTGTGAATGGTATTTCAGTACAAAACCCTGTCACTAACCACCCACACGTCAGTTACACGGAAATCTGGGTTATTCAGGATTAGATTAGATTAGATTAATAATTAATTGACACCTGTGGATTGTACCAGGGTTTCCTTTCAAATTATGAGTGTGAATTTGAATTGAATCTGCATTGGAAAAAAAAAGTCACTCTTTGGATTTAAATAGGCAAATACTGGATCATAGACTCTAATTATTGCAGTCTAATTATTATGTTTCTAATTTCTATATTTTTTTAAGAAATTGACTCACCATGAAAACTAAACTGACATTTTAATAATGCTGTATTTATTATAAATGAATCTTTCCCTTTTTTTTTTTTTTTTTTTTTAATGTGCCTCATAATCTGTAATCAAAGCAACTTCCTTTCCCTCTTCCATCTCTTCTCTGATGACGTGTTTACTGGCGTGAGGGCGGGGCAACCTGTCACTCGCATGAGATCCACCAATAGCAAACCACAACCATCCAGTCAATTCCACATGAACAAAATCAAGCCCCACCCTACATTTGTTCTTGTTCCAGAAGCCGTTTCACTCAGATATACCTCGCAATAGGGAAGAAAAGACTAGCGCAACTTCCGTTTCGTGACAACTTTAATACTTTTAATTAAGCAAGGATGAATTAAATTGATCAAAAGTGACAGAAAAGACATTATAATTTTACAAACAATTTCTATTTCAAATAATCCTTTGAATTTTCTATTCACAAAAGGGGAAAAAAAATATCAGTTTCCACATATATGAAGCAGCTCAACTGTTTTCAACATTGATAATAATTGTTTCTTGAGCAGCAAATTAGAAACAAATTATTTTAGAAAACAATTATTTTAAATTGTAATATTTCACAATGTTACTGTTTTTACTGTATTTTTTTTTTTTTCAAATGCAGCTGTGGTGAGCAGAAGAGACTTCTTTAAAACAAAAGTTTTTGTCAATCCAACATTGAAATCACTGTAATATTTGACTACATTTTGATTACACTTCACACCTCACATTCAAATTCTGCATCCTGTTTGCCACCTCAATTCAAAATCAGGAGCTGAATCTAAAAGCCTTTCTCAATTCAATTCTTAAGGAGTTTCATGCAGCATTTTTAAAAGCATGTTTGGTAATAAACAATGATATACACTCTTAAAAAATAAATGTTCCAAAAGGGCATTTTCACAGTGATAAAATAACCCCAAAGAACATTTCACTGAACAGTTGTTAAACTGTTGTTTTTCTTTTTTCTAAAAATCTAAAGAACCTTTTTCCACTATAAAGAACCTTTTGTGTAATGTAACGGCTCTATGAATGTTAAAGGTTCTTCATGGAACCATAGATGCCAATAAAGAACCTTTATTTTTAAGAGTGTAAACAGGCACAGTTCTTTATTTCTGAGTACTCCATCCTTAATCTGTAAAGCACGTAAACATCATGACACATGTTTGGGCTGGAACAGCTTAAAGTAAGATACTTGTGAACATCACTACACAGTTCAGAGAGCTCTTAGACAGTTCCGATTCTCTCAGGGAGACAAGAATGAAAGATTACGGTAAACCACACTGACATGCTAAATATACAATTGTATTGCTGAGCTAAATTGCTTCTGACGTTTTCCAAGAGATATGCATGCATGCATCCTGTGGGCCTCTGATTGCATGTAAATATCATCATCCAACCATAAAGGGCATTTTCCTTCCTGATTGAAAAAAGATTGAACTTCTTTTCCGGCATTTCCATGAAGATTCCCCCACGGTAGTGGAAAATATTCTTTCTATACAGCAATTATCAGTGACAATCGGATTGTGTCGTGGTCACCTCATTTCCATTCCCTCACAGATAACAGTTTCCTTGCTTCAAGAAAGACAAACCTGTTAAAACTAGATAGTTCTGTCCGCTTCAGATTAGTTACAGCAATCTATATCTAATCTACACCACTTTATCTGACATATAAACGGAAATGTATAAGACAGCTAGTTCCGGCTGTAAAATCTGATGGGATGAGTCACATTTGAAGCCGGGATGCACACACCTGTGACCGCACACATCAAATGAGTTCTAAATTAATGCAGCAAGTTGCTTAGCAACTGTAAACAGGCTAATGACCTTGGTGGGCAAACTATTTATCAGTTTAGCTTACAAAGTTTAGTGTCGTGTGTGTGTGTGTATATATATACATACACACACACACACTACTGTTCAGAACCTTGGGGTCTGTGAGAATACACACACACACACATACATACATATACATACATACATATATATATATATATATATATATAATATATATATTTGTCTAGCAAGGATGCATTGAAAGGATCAGTAGAGAAATATATCATATTACACAAAATTTCTATTTCAAATAAATGTGATCTTTCTATACAAAAGAAAAAATATTAAAAATATTACATTGATAATAAGAAATGCTGCTTGCAATGTGTAATTGCACATTTTTCTGTAATATTATTTTAATATTATATTATTTAATATTTTTAATAAATCTACAAATTAATGTAGGACAAAACAAAGATGGTTTATTTTAAATATGTTTAAAGGCATATTTTTTACTAAGGGCTATAAATGAAAGCCAGTATCCATGTCTCTATTAAATACATTTTTATTCAACATTAGAGTATAATTGAAAGGCATTATTTTTCACATTTAATAGGCTTTAAATACAACAACTTTTAATTTCAAGTGAACTTACAACAAACTTCACAAAAAACTCACTATAATAGAGTGCAACAGTCAGGTTCTGGAAGAAAAAAGACAGCCTTGGCTGTTGTTCATCGATGGTATTTGCTTTTGTTGAAGTCGTAGCCCACATTGTTTCAACTTGGTTTTAAAATAATAAAGTTTAACAGTGGAATTTTTGGTGACAAACTACATTTCCCATGATGCTGTACATAAAATTCCACCAATCACACTAGTCAAAACAAGCAAAACGCACCAAAAGAGCTCTTTAGCTCCGCCCACTCATGACGTAAAAATCATTTTTTAAATGAGTATTTTTATATTTCTCTATCCTTCTTATTTGATTATGCTATTTGCAATGCTTAATGGGATTGTAGTTCTTTCTATCACTACAGCAGTTAAGTACATACGTTTGTACTTTTGTCCGATTTTCAAATACCTTTTTGCTTCAAATAAACGTTTGTAATGTTATTCACCTCATGCTGATTGGTTTAGTTCATGGCTTAAAACGCTATAACAAAGACTTTTTTGAAATCCCTATGGGAGAAATAAATGGAAAAAATACTTCTGGAACCAACACGCTGAAAAAGCATGGCTCAACAATAAGGATTTTTCTGCTGACCCAGTTGGGCCGGTTCAGAATTTCCCTTGCTTAGAGATTTTCAGGTAGGTCTAATAGTAATATTCCGGTAGAAAATATACAGAAATTGAATAAAGTAAATCACTAAATCACAGTATCTAAAACCACCTTAGCAAGTGCCTAACAGTTTTCAGAAAATATAAATGAATTGGAAGTTTTTCCTCTAGGTGTTGAAACATGACTGTGGGAGACACAAGAGCATCAGTGCAGTCAGACACATTTATAGCAGAGTCCAATTAATCTCAAATGTGTTCAGCGGGATTCAGGTTTGTGTTGACTTTCTGTATGTAGTGTGTATGTGAAGAGCATCTCTAGTTCTGCATGGTTGACAAAGCAGAGGAAAAGAAGGGAAGAGAAGAAAGAATTTCCCAGTGGAGATCTACAGTGCTGAGTGAAGTGAAGAGAAACAGGTCTCAACTGCAGTGGGGACTTGAGAAAGAGTACAGATCATTTATCCTGAGTATTGTAAAAGAGTGATGGGATTTCTACAGGCAAAGCTATTACACATAAACAGTTCTCTAAGTGTACTTGCTTTAACACAGTTTCAGTGTAAATATGCTCATTGCCGTTGTTAGTGTGTAATGTTGCTGTTTGAGCATAAACAACATCTGCAAAGTTACGAAGCTCAAATGCAAAGGGAGATATTTTTTTTTTTTTTACAGAATTCTCTGTTTAAGGACTACAACAAACGGCTGGTAAGGACTACAACAAGCTTCTTCCCAGGTTGGTGACATCACAAACCCTATAATTTACATAAACCCTGCCCCCGGGAACACACAACAAAGGGGGTGAGGCCATGTTGGGCTGCTTTAGAGAAGAGGAAGAGTTGTTGTAGTAGAGTGTTGTTACTATGCCGTCATTTTACACCAGACTGCTTCACAAACGAGGGTCAGTTCAACGCTGGATTTGCACAAAAGATTAACATGACGGCACATGCTAGTCGAGGAGTTAAATCAACTAAAATGTATCCACTAACCATTCAGAAACGTCCAGTTTCATTCTAAAAGTTGTAACTTCTTCCTGAGTCTCTCCATCAGTGTCGACTCCGGTTTGAACAATGTAAGGCTGAACACCGTTACTGACAATCCTCATTTTGGCTGCGTGAGATTCTCCAGCTTTGTTGTTGTTGAGCAACCGAAGCACGAGCTGTTAAAGCTCCGCCCTCTTCTGGAAAAGGGGCTGGGAGCAGCAGCTCATTTGCATTTAAAGGGACACACACATTTTGCTCACATCCAAATAGAGGCAAATTTGACTAGCTATAATAAATAATCTGTGGGGTATTTTGAGCTGAAATTTCACGGACACATTCTGGGGACACCAGGGACTTATATTACATACTGTGGAAAGGGGCATAATAGGTCCCCTTTAAATATGAGGAAAGAACAAAACACTAAACTTGGTTAAATTGACAATATGTAATTTGACAAAATTATTTGGCAAAAAAAAAAAAAAATCTACAAACTACAGCTAGAGATTTTATTTTACTATGCAAATATTTCATTGGTTCTCTCTTGTTTTTGCATCTGTTCATAATTTCTGACCAAAAATGATGACCGCACAATTTGTTGTTTCATTGTGTTATCACAAATAAAACAATTGACTCCGAGCTCAACTATGCAATATGCTTACAAAATCTTTAACACATTTTTAATAATATTTGAATAAGGGGAGTCAATTTTTCTAGGCCAGACATCACTTTTGGCCACTACTGTGTGTGTGTGTGTGTGTGTGTGTATGTGTATACACCAGTTGCATGTTTTCCATCACTCTTCACCATTTTTAACTGTTTCTCTTAGCCATGGAAACTAAATGGAAACTAGTGCCAGCAGCCATATCACCCTGTAGCCCAAGACTGGTTGCCCACTGAAGCTAAGCAGGGCTGAGCCTGGTTAGTACTTGGATGGGAGACCTCCTGGGAAAACTAGGTTGCTGCTGGAAGAGGTGTTAGTGAGGCCAGCAGGGGGTGCTCACCCTGTGGTCTGTGTGGGTCCTAACGCCTAGTATAGTGATGGGGACACTATACTGTCAAAAAGCACCGCCTTTCGGATGAGACATTAAACCGAGGTCCTGACTCTCTGTGGTCGTTAAAAATCCCAGGATGTCCTTCGAAAAGAGCAGGGGTGTAACCCTGGCATCCTGGCCAAATTTGCCCATTGGCCTCTGTCCATCATGGCCTTCTAATCATCCCCATACACTTAATTAGTTTCACTCACTGCATCTGAAACTGCATACTGTCTTAGTAGGTACTACATATTATAAGACATTTCTTTGCTACTATTAAAAAAAGTATGAATGTGTGCAGTATGTCGCAATCTTGGCAGAAAAAAGTAGGTCATTTGGATACTTTTTGTTTTATGAATATTATAAATTTAGACATTTCACATTCTGTTTTTCACCTACTATATAGGAAAGTAGGGACATTCAGATGTCGGGACACTGTTTAGCTTTGACACCACAATTCAGGTCTATCCTGGGAGCAGGGTTTCATGTTAAACCCCTCTTAATTGTTTGAATCCGTATCCAAGATCTGAACCATCGATTTTATAATTCACAACGCAAGCACGCACACTCTAAGTGACCTGTAAACAATCCAATACATCCAAATGTTTATTTATGAAAATCATCTCTCATGCTGAAACATCCACATTTATCTCTCTTCCCGTGCTCTGTTTCTAGTTTGAAATGAAGAGAGGGAGAGGAAGACAGAAAAGGAGTGGGTGAGATTCAGCGTGAATTCTCATGCGTCCCGGAACGGCAGGCTCGAGCTGTCATGCAGAGATGAACATCTTCATCTCCGGTGCTTTGAGCCCACGCAACAAGTAGCACCTCACAGTCCTTTTATTAAACCTTTCAGCTTCTTTTTAACTACTCACTGCATCTTTAATGGGCAAGGGAGAGAGATGACGACTGAAGAAAAAAAAAAAAAAAAAAAAAAACGGAAGCGGTGTCGGATAAAAGAGCCGAATGGGAAACATACATAAGAGTGGGAAACCTCATTATATTATGGCATGAGGAAAAAAGCAAGGAATTCAGACTAGCTGGCAAGTACTCCTACTTAAATATGAATAAAATAATGTACGAGAGGTGCTGCCTTTGTACACTGAGACAGCAAAGAGATCAATTCATTCAAGATCCCTGGAAACTGTGAGTCACATTTTAAAAGGCAGAAATAAACTTCTGTTCAATCTGGCTGGGTTTGTAACGACCAAATAAGAGAATATGGCCAATCAAACTGTGGTAAAATCATTCATAAAACATTATGAGCCCCATCACTGTCCAAGTCCACGTCCAGAGAAACCCAATGAGCCAAAACTCATTTCCAACATAAAACTACAAAAGTGACACAAGAAGTCTAAGCCCTATTTCAGGTTCAAGACAAATTAAGCTACATCTACAGCATTTGTGGCTTAATGTCCATAACATTTTGTCCCCAATTTATCCTTTTCCTTAAAAAAAAAAAAAAAAAAAGTGGTTGCAACAGTGCACTTACAATGGGAGTCTATGAGGCCATGTGTATGGGTCAATGACGTGATGCCCATTTTTATTTAAAAAATACATCCATGCTGTTTGTATTAATATTCATTTTGATATTATTTTGGGGGACATAAAGTTAAAAATGTAATGTTAAACTGTCCATCATAATAATTAAGAAAAAAAAAATATATACACATACACACACACTTTAACACACACATATACATACACACATACATATATATATATATATATATATATATATATATATATATATATATATATATATAAGCAATAAGGTACGAGAGGCTGTGCTATATCGTGAATAACTCACGGCTGAAGGGCATTGTTAGGCGCGATGCGAAGCGGAGTAACTCCTTCGGCCATGAATTATTCACTTTATGATACAGCACTAGCCTCGAGTACCTTCTTGCTTTTATAAAACGGTTACCACACAATACAAATATTAAAGCCAAAAATATGTATCAATGCAACTTTCATGAAGTAAACTTCTAATAAAAGCCTTCCTTCCGACAGAAAAAATAGTCCCTGACTGTGAACAGCAATAGAAGTTACATTATTACGCCATTAGATGGCGGCAAAGACTGTCTTTATGAGTGTGTCAGTCAGTAGCGAAGACTTTTACATTGAGACTGAATTGTTGTGAACACGGAACAAGACGCAACTGACAAATGCTTTGACTAGCGCTGTCAGTCATGGGAAAACCCCTTAACTGTTAAAAGGACAAGATAATACATTGGACTTTTAAACAGATTTTTTATTAGACTGACCTGAAGGAAAATTCTAAATCTGAATGCAGGTAATAAACTCGCTCACTCGATCTCTTTCTCACAATACTCTTCTAAATAATACAGTAAGCTTCAATGAACAATATAAATTTTGTGTAACCATCAAGAAAAAAATTCTTGATGGTTACACATGACATTTGAATTGAGAGTTTTTTTTTAAGAACTTGGAACACATTTTAAGGTTTACATGTATATATATATATATATATATATATATATATATGCATCTTTACACATCTGAGTTAAAGCTGCTCTGTGCCTGCTAAAAATCCTGTGTGAAGACGTAATGCTGCATGCAATCCTGACTAAATTATGCCCCAAGTATCAAAGTATACAGTTATAATTGCTGTGTAAATGCACTTTTGAGCAGCATTAAACTATGGAAGCTTGTTTCCACCATTGAATAAAAAATTAAAAGGTAATTATGGCCTTCTTACCTCACAATTCTGACTTTTTTTCTCGCAATTGCAAGTTTACATATCGCAATTCTGACTTTTTCTTCAGAATTGCATGATATATAGTCGCACTTGCAAGTAATAAAGTCAGAATTGTGAGATATAAAAAATGAATTCTCAGAAATGTCAGTCTTTTTTCCCCCTCAGAATTGGAATTTATAACTTGCAATTATGAGTTTATATCTCATAATTGTGAAAAAAAGAGTCAGAATTGCAAAAAAATTGTGAGATAAAAAAAAATCATAATTATTATTTAAATTGTTTTATTTCATGGCAGAAACAAGCTTCCATATTAAACAGTCTGTGTAAAAACACCTAAATGCTATATTAAAAGCAAGAGTGTAAATTTGGCATATTTGAATGTTTTCTCCTAAATCTGACATTATGCCACAAATTCTCTTGAGGGAGCTTGATGTGAGCATTCCTTTAATGCCGGAAAATATTCAGTAAAAGTGTTACATCATCTTGACCCATAAAACCTTGTGGAACAACCTAGATCAGGGGTCTTAAACTCAAATTGGCTGGGGGACGTTGCTGTGATTGACACCTCATAGGAGGGCCATTTTAACATTCAAGCACAAGAAAGCGCAAAATTTCTGAAAATTTACTTTCCTTTTCATTATTTCTCATTTCCTTCAAATTTCATTACTAAAATATTTTTGCCATACTTAACAAAAAGTGTAAACAGCAGTGTCTCTATCATTGTTACATACAGTATTAGTTTTTAACATTTAGTGCAAATAATTTCCCTTCCCTTTATTTTAGCTTAAATAACATCAAAATCTTGCACTGAACATCACTGTACAAATGCAATACCTGAATACATTTGTACACTATTCTATTTCTTGCCAGACACCTGGCAGCGCCTCTGCTCACACAGCTGAGCCACATTTGTCCAAGATGCCGTTTGAGCAACGGTAACGTTTATTGGTAGCATCGATGGTTCAGTGGTTTAAATCAATGCTTGCGCAAGTGCTTTTACTGTAATTTAGGCAATGCTATAGGCTCGTTTTTCCAGGCGCGCCTATGTTGCGGCGAGATGAAAACATCTCAACTTTTCAGAATGCCGCAAGCGCACCGCAGGTCATGTGACACGGACCAACCGATGAGCTTCGGCCTTTCCTTAACAACATCGAAAGCTCAGCCGAACAGCTGATCATAGCTGTACAGGGCGGGTTTTTATAAATATTTCTTCCATTAATATTTCAATTCCATAAATATATCTAGTAGTAGAGCTAATGCAAGGACTAGAAATCAATTTTTATTTTGCTGAAACTTCCTTGTCATCGTGGAGTAAATGGCCCACGGGCCGGCAGTTTGGGACCACTGACCTAGAGAAAGCTAAACTGAATACAAAAGTAAGATTATGTGTATCCTCAAACCTGTGAGACCTTGTCACACGACAAACAAACTCCCTGAGAGAAGTGGAAGGTGACCTAAATGCTCCTAAAATCAAAACAGCCTGAGGGAAAACTAAGCTTCGTAAAAACAAATGCCAAGGCATATGATTTAAGAGCAGTCCCTGCTGCATCATAGATGTTTGTAGTGCATACTTCACCACATCTACAGGGGGAATTACGGCAATATCAGCGCTAACAACCCAAGAAAGCTGGCTCAGGGTGACGTCAAAGCAGCTCTGTGTTGCAAGGGGATCTGACAGACTGTGAACATAAACGCTCTCATTCACACAAACTCAGGCCCCAGAGACATCTGAAACATATCTTTGATGTGAAAAGGATCATCTGCAGCTTTACTGATCTACAAGTCATCTTGTCAGGAAGCTTTCGTGTCCGAAACGGTGTTTCCCTCTTGAATTCTTTCTGAAGAGTAAGTTTGTGTGTTCTAGCTGTGCGAAAGGGCCATGAATGTACATAAAGCTACACTAAAAGCAAGAAACGACTGCTTTCAAGTTTAATAAACAAATTATGAACTATTTTATAGATATTTATGCAAGTGTGGGTATATGGAAAGTTTTGAATATCAATACTATACTTTTTCCATCCACATGGGAATATTGCAAAGTTGACATGAGACAGAAGTTGCGATAGTCTGTTGTTACATACATCTCAGTGCAACGGGTTCTGGAACAAGAAAAAGACAGGGCGGGACTTGATTTTGTCCATGGGAAATTGATTGGATGTTTGAATGGTTGTGGTTTGCTATTGGTCGATCTCATGTGAGTGACAGGTTGCCCCGCCCTCACGCCAGTAAACACAATGTAAACTGGGTCGTATCTTCAACTAGCAAAAAAAACTGGCCCATAAAGAATTGCAATGTTACATTAAATGCTGAATAGCTGATTAGAACAAAGCACAATGGGTTACACTTTATTTCAATAGTCCACTTTAGACATTTAAGTAACTTTGCAACAACATGTCAACTAACTCTCATTAATTTGCAACTAAGTCTGTTAGGTTATAGGGTTAGTATAATAAGTTGACATGGACTTGAAAAGTTACTTACAGTCAGTAGAATGTCTGTTGGGGAACCATCACAATGACAAGCAGGACTCTCCTTTTTGAGACTTTATGGGTAAAAAAAAACTTCACCTGTCAATTCATATGACATTTCAGCGTTGACCAGAGGAGACCGCTGAGGGAGTTTGGGAATCTTACGTCAGAGGAGATGCATTTTGCCTAAGGCCTTTCTCACCATCTCATGTCCGTACCTTCTCATTCATAAAATTTCCCTCAGGACTACATTCCTACATCCTGCCCGGCTCCGAGATGGAGGATGATGAAACTCTGAAGTATGTTGTATATGTTTCAATAAGGTTATAGGTGACAGCCACAAGGCTTGACAAATCATCTGAAGTTCACATCTTATCAGTTCAAACCAAACTAACCAACCTCAATGCACAAGACGAGAACATCTATGTGGAAATGACTGTAGGGCAACAATGTCTATAGTATTGCTTTACAGGACACTAACAAACATCCCCTAACATCCAACGTCTTTACAAAAAAGTTGAAACCTTAATGTGTTTATTTCGGAAGATCTGAATTTATTCTTTAATTAATACAGTCACATTCATTTGTGTGTCCATTTCTTGACAGTATTTAGTACATTTATTTCAATGAAGCCTGTTTTTTAAACGACAATTCATTTTTTAAATGTTTCAGCCTGGTCTCATTAGAAAAACGTACCTGTGGGAACGTTTTCGCGAGTCGCAAAATACATACCAATGCGTACATATCACTGCATTTTCAATGTGAAATGTCCACTGAGTGGTGCTACAAGCGTGTTTATTTTTTTGGCCGGAACAGATAAACATGAATATGGTACGTTTGACGTTGACGTTGGTCTTTATACGAATCACCGCAGTTCTGATTTGAAATGTGTCTGTTGAGTGGCGCTAAAAGTGTAAAGCTCCATTACGTTTTACCACCAACACTACACCTAAACATACCCGATAGTGTTAACAAAAGCAAATGTGACATAAAAAGCATCCATAATAGTGTCGTTTTAGCTTGTTTTGATCTCTCATCTTTGAGCTCTTTTACCATGACTCGTCTTTTACAGGATTCGTACCCAAGACTTCCATGTCTTAAGTACAAGTCTGTATCAGCTGAGCTACTGAGCAAGCTTGATATGTTAGAAAAGTGAAACATATGGAGCTGGTTAAGCGATGCAAAGTCCAAAATACACTATATTGGGACACCCCTCCAAATCATTGAATTCAGGTGTTCCAATCACTTCCATGGCCACAGGTGTATAAAATCAAGCACCTAGGCATGCAGACTGCTTTTACAAACATTTGTGAAAGAATGGGTTACTGTCAGGAGCTCAGTGAATTCAAGCGTGGTACTGTGATAGGTTGCCACCTGTGCAATAAGTCCATTCGTGAAATTTCCTTACTAGTAAATATTCCACGGTCAACTGTTAGTGGTATCAAAGTGGAAGCAATTGGGAACAACAGCAACTCAGCCACGAAGTGGTAGGCCACGTAAAATCACAGAGCGGGGTCAGCGCATGCTGAGGCACACAGTGTGCAGAAGTCGCCAACTTTCTGCAGAGTCAATAGCTACAGACCTCCAAACTTCGTGTGGCCTTCAGATTAGCTCAAGAACAGTGCGTAGAGAGCTTCATGGAGTGGGTTTCCATGGCCGAGCAGCTGCATCCAAGCCTTACATCAAGTGCAATGCAAAGCGTCGGATGCAGTGGTGTAAATCACGCCGCCACTGGACTCTAGCGCAGTGGAGACATGTTCTCTAGAGTGACGAATCACGCTTCTCTGTCTGGCAATCTGATGGACGAGTCTGGGTTTGGCGGTTGCCAGGAGAATGGTACTTCCCTGACTGCATTGTGCCAAGTGTAAAGTTTGATGGAGGGGGGATTATGGTGTGGGGTTGTTTTTCAGGGGTTGGGCTTGGCCCCTTATGGCTCGTTTCCACTGAGCCTTACGGTTCGGTTTGGTACTGTACGGTACGCAAAGTTGTGAATGGTACCCTAATTCCAAACTGTACCGTACAACTTTTTTGGGACCCTTTTTTGGACCCAGAGCTTTTGTGCATATGTACTCTGATTATCTTCACTGTATATGTAGCCTACATGTAGCCTATAATAAAATGAAATAAGACAAAACAACCCTCTCTTTTTGTTAAAAGTCAGTTTTAATGATCAATAATAACCATTATAAAAGTGTAAGTATAAAGTATGAGAAGCTATACAATAAGAAATAAAGACAAGCAAACAATTCAGTCAAAAGTACAAAGTTAGCGTTCTAGTACTACAGTAAAGTTAAATAAATATATAAAGTTATGAAACTTCACTTTGCCCTCATCCAAAACGATTTTCCCGGGAACAAATTATAAATTCATGAGACCAAAGATTGCCCGTTATACACAAGATGAATGATATCTCTTTTTTTAACCACTACAGAGACATCTGAGCCAGCGGCAAATGTCTGAAGGATTAGCCGAGGTACAGCTGTTCTCGGCGGGGTACATTAGCACTGAGCGCCAGTGAACGCCTGGATCTCACAACTCAAATAGTCGCTATCTTTATAAATAAACCACATATTTGAGCTTTACATTTCACATTTGAACTACATTTCATGACACAATAAAGTAGTTTTTAAATTACGTGGGTTTTCTCCTCGCTTCTCCACTATTGACGCTTGCTGGTAGGTGCTGCTGCATGAACTTTGCGTACTTGGTATTGTGAAACACCGAATGTTGGCGTGCAGCAAGCAAAGCTTGTCTTCTTGTGACAGACAGCCTCAAGCCGAGAAGCAAGAACAAGATCTGCTGTATCCATTGTTGTTTACTGTGTCGTTTTCTTCTTTGCGCGAGAATGACGTTGATCACTACTTTCCGGCTAACCCTAACCACGCCTATCAAATAAGGGTACTGTTGGCGGTGGAAACGCAAGCCTGATCAGGGTGTACCAAACTGTACTGAACTGAACCATGGAAAACGAGCCATTAGTTCCAGTGAAAGGAACAAATTCATGCTCCCAACTTTGTGGGAACAGTTTGGGGATGGCCCCTTCCTGTTCCAACATGACTGTGCACCAGTGCACAAAGCAAGGTCCATAAAGACATGGATGAGGGTGTTTGGTGTGGAGGAACTTGACTGGTCTGCACAGTCTTGACCTCAACCCGACAGAACACCTTTGGGATGAATTTGAGCGGAGACTGCGAGCCAGGCCTTCTCATCAACATCAGTACCTGACCTCACAAATGCATTTCTAGAAGAATGGTCAAAAATTTCCATAAACATGCTCCTAAACCTTCCTAAAGCCTTCCCAGAAGAGTTGAGGCCGTTGTAGCTGCAAAGGATGGGCCAACTCCATATTAAACCCTACGGATTAAGAATAGGATGTCATTAAAGTTCATGTGCACATAAAGGCAGGCGTCCCAAAACTTTTGGCAATATAGTGTATATTCGTTTACAAATTGTGCACTTTGGTAAAAGCGTTTTGAAGTCATAACATAATATTGTGCAAGGAGACATAAAAACAAGTCTTTATTAATCCATAATCTGAACCTGTAATCGTAACTGTGTATGAAAACGATTTAAAGTGCTTGCTGTTTTACTGCCTCTAGTGTTCATTTCTGTTGGAAACTGCAGTGATATGTACGCATTGGTACGTATTTTTGCGACTCGCGGTAACGTTCCCACAGTTATGTCTTTCCGTGAGATCAGGTTGGTTATTTTATGTTTTTTTTTTTAGTGCAGAGGAAGACCTGTTAGTGTTTAATGCTGTTATGTTTGACATTTAAAAGAGTTTCTGTAATTCTGTAAAGTTTTTGTGGTTATCATTGTGCTGAAGAGTAGATACATGAAGGTAAACACTACATTGACTCTATAAGCAATGACTGCACTAATGCCAATGACAAGTAATATCTTACTTGTTCATTAAATATAAATGTTAAATAAGATATGTTAGCATGTGCTATGATAGCTGTTGACTTGAACTGAAACAGATAAGATTAATTGATTCCAGGGCCACAACTCTGGCAGTTGGAGTGACTTTATTTTTTTGAGTAATCAACTTAAAAATTTGTGTTTATGCTACAAATTAATCTAAGTTAAAGTAGCTTGCTGGTGGAACGTAAATTCACTCAAAATTGATGCAAACTGTTGTTTTTTTTGAACCAACACATTATTTTTTAGAGTGTGTATAAGGAATAATATACAGACTAATGTAATTCTTGCTTAACAAACTCTGACAGGGTGATTGCCTAACCCTGAAGGGGTTTATTTTGTGATTAATGAATGACTGACTGTATATTATTGACACTTACTACACAGCTATTTGCCAAATAAATAAATAAATAAATTGACATGGAATATTGATTTGATCTGAAATTATTTTAGATGAAAAAGTCACATGAGACGAAACAAGCCAAGATATGCAGGAAATTGGTTGTGTGGAACAATTACTTAGCTGAGCGGTCACTGAGATAACAAAAATAAATAATAAAACAGAAGAAGAAAAAAAAAAAACTGACCACAGAATGCCAAAAATGATCAATCATAATCAAGTATTCTGAGCCTTGTATAATTTTATATGCATATTACATATTGTGGAAGGATAGATGGTTGGATAGACAGAACAAGACGGACGGACAGACAGATAGACAAACTATTGAAAGAATTGTTTGGAATGATTCATTGTGTATTTCTAACCACTGAGTTATGATTCATTACTTTTAAACACACCGAAACTAAAACAGTGCAAAGCACACACAGACTCTTCACACTTCAGAAAGTTTAGATGTAGCATTCAGAGCTGGTGTTGTTCTCTGGGTTTGACAGCTAAAGAGCACATAATGTGCATCAGCGTTTATGTGTTCTTGCAGAATACATGGACAATTACATAATGTTCTAGAAGATGGTAAAAATCAATGTGTTATTATGGAACACATCAAACCCGCTAACATCAGGAAAAGAACAATTCACAGCAGCGAGGAACTCTACGGGGTGGGCTGATTCACTGAACTGCTCTATATAACTACACGCCAAGAACTATAGTAGCAATTACTCTGATAATAGAATTACAGATGGTTCACTTTAATTGGTCATGAATCCTAACCATTATTTGTAGTATTTGCTTACTTTTACCGTAGCTAAAGTGGTGAAGACTTTTAAATCAAACTAGTTGTTCATTTTTTGGACATTATTTATGATAATTACAATGATAATTACAATGATAACTATGAACATAAAGCTTGACAAATTATTGTAACTCTGAGAAAAGTAGAAGTTTAAGATATTGTACACCTCCAACAAAGACAGAATCTATCCCTCATCCAGATTCCAAAACAGTGTTTAGACGCCATTAATGGCAAAACGGCATTATATTCATTTATGTATGTATGTATTTATTTATTTATATTTTTAAATTATTTAATTCTGGATGTGAACATGGGCTAGACACAATCTTTGGGGAGATCACACATATTTCCTCACTTAAAGTATGACTTCAGAAGACCTATATAATATACATATACATATACATATACATACATACACACATATATATATATATATATATATATATATATACATACATATATACACATATATACACTACACACACACACACACACACACACACACACACATATATATATATATACATACATATATATACATATATAGTGTAGTACAACAGTATTTTATAACAGTACTATAGTACTTTTTTGTTGTTGTTTTTTAAGAAAAAAATAACAATACAGGTTTGAAATGACATTTGGAATAATGTGAGCAAACAGACATTATTTAATAAATATATTGTTTTTTTAGGGTCATTATTCAATTTAAAATATTTCTTTAAATTAAATGATTTATTGAATATTTATATGAAATTTAAGCAACATTTTGTATAGCTTTCATGAGGATATGTGCGAGTATGTGGGTTTGACCATTAACAAGAACACATTCAAATTATTTTTTAAAAATTAGTATATTTATTATTATTTTTTATTTTATATTATTTAGTATAGTTAGTATTTATTATTTATAAATAAATAATATAATATCTAAACATCCTTAAAAACAAGATACATTTATTAATGGTCTCAGATATTAAGACCCGTTTTTAGAGAATATATTATGAATTACTTTTATCTAATACAACTTTGCTTCAGAAGTAAATTTATCTTGAAAGATGTTTACATAATCTTAATTTTTTTTTTCTTTTTTTTCTCCAGTGTGGGGAGGAAGTCACACAAAGAGTCTATTGCAATATCTGACTGATTCATGCTTTAACTATTCTAAATAAGCACAAATACTCTTTTAACGTTCCCACATCATAAAATGTTCACCTTAGCTGGTCAGATTCGAGAGAACCGCAAACTCAGCTAACAAGAAGCTTCTGCCAAGGGCCTTTGGTTTAAATAAAGGGGGTTATTTTGGGAAGTGCCTCACAATACACTGTCCTACACAATCGCTAATGAGGCAGCTTCTCGCAATCAGCGGCACAAAAACATCCTCTGAGTCCTTTTCATTCTCGCTCTCTGGTGCCTTAAAAAAAGCCGGACGATGTTTCTTAACATGCATTCCTGTAGTTTTGCCCACACAGGCATCCCTGCGAATGCCTGGTCATTAGTAATTTGTCGATTATGTAATCCGATAATCCTCATTGCTGTCCGATTGTTTCAAAAAGCCATTTTGGTCTCATTCATCTCTGATGCGTGCACCCCTGACATCCATTACATAATTCTTGCTTACAGTCGACGGCAGCTAATGGCCAATTTCGCGCCTATGTTGTTCAGGACTCCATTTTTGGTTCTTTAGTGCCTCACAACTGATGTGAAGAATGACACTGAGGGTTAAAGGAATAAATAGCGAGGTTCCAGACTGCTGTGCTTAAAAACGAACAGCTTATCTACTGCGAAATGTTTGATAACAGTACACAGTCACCAAAGGCGGGAAATGCTCCACATGTGCAGCTGCTGGTGAGAAAAAAAGTCTGAAAACATGGACAGACAGTGGTGTTATATAAATAGCTATACAAGATTAGAGGCCTCAAGTATGCGTTGTGGTGTTATAGCAAATTTATGGGTCAGGGATGAGGAATGCGGAATGGAAAAAGGTGTTTGTTGTGGTTTCTGCATCTTTTTTTCAGAGAAATTCTTGACAATCATCCTTGATTTGGCTTGGATGGAGAAAACATGCAAACAATGAACTGGTAAACAACCTTTCGTGGCCATCAAAGGACCCGCCTGATTATCCCGGTATCACTCTAGAGACAACTGACACAGAATGCATTTGTTTTGTGGTTGTGGAAGCATGCAGAAAGCATGGGGTGCTCTTCATTCAAAAACATTTCTGGCACACGTGAAAAAGATAAAATTGGGGGGACTGTGAGGATGAAACTTTAAGGACTCTTTGTACACATAGACAAAAGGATTAACCGACTAGCCATGACAAAACCATTAGCGGTCCTTTCCTGCCAGTGTTTGCTTTTTAGTCACTGAAGGGACAAAGCATAGATCATTAGCAGGGGTCGTTCACTGGTGTCTACGTAAGTGGCATGTATTTGTGTGTTTACAGAACCGCAAACCGCAACTAAATTCACTGTTAGTAAAACCACCTGTCTGGAGTGAGTCCATCAGGGTCTGACATTTGAAGCACCACGAAAACAGCAGGAATCAAATCGCTGAGAACAAATGACTGTACATTGTCTTGGCGACAGCCAACATCTGCATTTAACCTTTCTAAAATGTTGTCTATCCGCTCAACATTCTTTTCTAGGGGCAAAAAGCTCACCAGACCGCAGACCTGTCCGTTTTGGGGATCAATGATGGCTTGTTTTAAATATGTGGACGATCAAACGAAAAGACGAGTTCAGAAAGCGTCTCTCTGGGACTCTCACACCGAAGAATGAAAGAGCATGGGGTGACTTTTGTGTCAATGCAGAAACCTTTACTTCATTGAACGGACAAAGACAAGTCAAAACAAAACATCAAAATAAATTATTCTCCACTGTTCGATACAAGAGAGTCGCAAAGGGAAGTAAACCTCTTTAAAGTCCAAGGTTCTGGATCATGAGATTAAGTGTCTAGAGATAGTTGGGGAGATAGTATAGAAAAGCAATAGAAAGTTCAAGTGTAAAGAGGTTAAAGGAAGGGTTCACCCAAAAATGAAAATTATGCTTTTATTTACAACAAACCTCATGTCATTCTAAACCTATTTGGTTCAAAAGACTTGGAATATACGCTCTTATATAAAAAGTTTTAGTGGGGTTCTATATAGAACTAATCTTGACTCAATTTTAAAGAACGCTTTGTTCCAAAAAGGTTCTATATAAGGAAAAATGTCTTCGCATTGCTAAATTCTTTCATGTTTAATGGGTTATCCCATTTTTTTCAAGTGATAAAGTGTGTTTACAAGCTATTCAATTCATAACATTTTATTAAAATGAATTAAAACAAGTTATTAAAACTGAATCCATGAAATTATCCTATAATTAAAACCCCTAAAAGGTTCTGTATATGAAGTGCCTGACAGAACCCTTTAAGGTTCTAAACAGAACCTTTTCTTCTAAGAGTGTATGTGCATGAGGATTCTTCTAAAAATTCCCTTTTGTGTTCCAGTAAAGAAGTTACATACATGTTTTGATTAGTAATAACAGAACTGACATTTTTGGGCGAACTATTCCAGAAACTGGATGTGTTCCCGATATGCAAGAAGCATGCAGTTCCACCTCAGAAATAGGTGCTTAAAAGTGATCGAAATGAAGGACTGCGGGGAATGTTTTGCACTTCAGCAACAGCAAATTCTATACAAACCTGGCACTGCTATCCTTCCTGATGTTGGGTGGTCCATTTCCAAAATAAGGCCATTGTGAGCAACCTGGGAATGGAGACAAAAGAACATGAGCCAGAGACAATTACTCATGCCATGTTTTTACACTCCTTTTCTTGAAGCTATTAACTCACTGTCTTCTCAAAGACCACACAAATTTGCCATCTTACCTCTTTTTGTACTCTTTTTTAACATTGAGACATTGGTTAAACTGACAGACATGCCAGCTCAAGATTTATGAACCTTGAAAACATGTATCACAGTTTCCACAAAAATATGAAGCAGCAAAACTGTTTTCAACTTTGTTAATAATCAGAAATCAGCATATTATAATGATTTCTGAAGGATCATGTGACACTGAAGACTGGAGTAATGATGCTAAAAATACAGCTTTAAAATATATTTCAGTAGAACACAGTTCACCCAGAAGGGATAGTTCACCCAAAAATGAAAATTCTCTCACCCTCACACCTTTTTTTCCCCCCTGTGAATTTTTTTTAAAGAATATTCTGACCATTCTTCTCTTCTTTCATGAATAAAAAGGTGACTGGGCTGTCAAGCAAAGCACAAAAAAGCACCATAAAAGTAGCACATACCTTTTATTCATCTTTATTTCTATAGCGCTTTATACAATATAGATTGTTTAAAAGCAGTCATACGACTCACACACATCTTTTTAAGCTATACAAAATAAAATAAATACCATTGTTTCTTGAAAATCTGGTGTATCTCTCTCTCAAAGAAACAAAAAAACATCAAAAGTCATTGTCCCGTGATCAAACATCATCAATTGAAACTGCCGTATGGCTTCAGAATACTTTGAATGGTGTACACAAGTCATATGGATAATGTTGTGGTGCTTGTTTGTCAGTTTGCAGTTTGACAGTATCTGTCCCGTTTCATTTTCATTATGAGACAAACAGTGGCCAGTGTATTCTCACATTTCAGTCTTGTGCTCCACGGAAAAAACAAAGTCAAACAGGTTTGGAATGACACAAGGGTGAGTACATGATGATAGTTGTTTCATTTTTGGCAAAACTATTCTTTTAATCTACTGAATTGTATATGGTTGAAGATGAAAGGAAATGTATATGAAACAGATGATGTGCCTGAGTTGGCATCTTTCTTTGTTGTTCGTTTTCGCTCATGAGACTCCAAATGCCACTCAAAGTCTGGCATCGGTCCCAACAGAATCCAAGGCTCTATGTAGTCTGTCAAAGCGCATTAGTGTCATTAGTGCTATAGGTTCTCATGTCACTGAGCTGAAGCCAGACAGTTATGTAAGATGATGTCCAGACCACCAGACGTGGATGACACCCTTGTGCTCTCCCTCCCTCACTCTTTTCTTTTCTCCTCCCCAATGTTTTCCCTCAATGCTCAGTGTACTTTACTGACCCTTCTGGGGAAAGTTCCAGAATTTGAGAGATAGAAGCTCTGCACCACGTCATGCTTTATTTAGAGGCAGTTTGGATGTGTGGCGTGTATGCTGTGTGTTAAGCGACTCTCTTAGGGCCGTCTGAATGATGGGTTCATGAGTAATGGGAATGGTGAGGATATGGCTTCTGATTAGAGAGCCGTCTACTTCTCTCTCATCTTTTTCATCTAACCTTCTTCTCTTCAATGCCTCTTGAGCCGGCTGTACACTAAATGATTTCTGATGTCCGTTATGATTGTTGCTTGTCAAGATTGAACCATATGACACCAATGAGATCTTGGGTAAAGCTCAGGACAGACTGTGGGACATGTTCGCTTTGATTTCAGACTGCCTCAAGTTTTGACATCCGCATTGATGCGCAAAATTGAAATGGTGCTATGTAAACAGTCCTTGTGCTATTTTTGGTAAATTATTTTCCTGGCAATTGTGGCAGCCACTATTGCCCCTTTTAAAACACACTTTTCACACTCTCAAACATTTATTTTTCTTTGTCCACTAACACTGTCTAACAGTGGATATACTGTTCAAGAATTACAGAAGAATTCTGCCATTTTTTGTCATTTTCTGAAAATCAAGTCAAAATCCCAAAGTGTCATTTCCACCATCTCAAATCTGTGTTTGATAGATTCTGTGCTGGAAATGTTTTTTTTTTTTTTTTTTTTTTTTTTTGTCTTAAGGTCCTTGCACACCGAGTCTGAAATTCAAAAAAAAAAAAAAAAATTATATATATATATATATGTTTTTGTATCCATAGCTAGTCAAAACGATTCAGAGCCACCATACAAGCCAACACCAAAATCCAGAATGGCGCCTGACAAGTTGATCCACTTCGTCTTGCAGCACAAAGCACTGTATGACAAACAATCTACAGAGCAAAATGTTCCTCACTGCTTGAAGACTCAATTTGGCATTGTTTTGCGAATTTTTATGCAACGGATTAATTAATACCCATCAGACTCGGTGTGCAAGGTTTCTGTGCGTGACGAATTTTTAGGATGACGAATATGAAAAAACGCATACGAAAATTTCAAATTTACCTTTATGGTGGCTAATTTTATATTCTATATACAATTAAATTACAATTTTTTGCATAATTTGGAAAATTGGTGGAAAAGATGCCACAACTGTGAGACAAATGCATTTTTTGATTTTGATAAACATTTTCACATAATAAAATTGAAATGGCATTGTCACGCTTTATTTAGAATATAACACTAGTTTTTAAAATGTAACAGTGCACATTTTTTTGATGGATTTTCATAGTTTAAGATTGAAAATATGGGATTGAAGGGTAAAGTAATAAAATCTAAACATAAAAGGCATTTGAAAAAATAAATTATGATAAAAAGTAAGTTTGAATGTGAGTTTTTGAAAACGATACTGTTATCATCGCTGTGTAAACTACAAAAACGCAAATTTGTGGACTTCATGTGCATGCATATTTTTAGTCGTTTACATGGATCCGTGTTAACGGGGATCGTTTTGACAACGTTGTCGTCTGTACACGAAAAACGCAAAGGAAAAACTTTTCCGTTTTTAGTAAAGCATTGTGGTATAAACGTACCCTTAGCTGTTGTTACCTGATTCACGAGTTCACATATCCATATAATTAAAAAGAGTAAAGTTATGCGTATTTGGCGTGCTGTCCGGGGATAGGGCTCAGAGCTCTGAATTTTGGCCCGAACCCAGAGTACTCCCCCCTGTGTGGTGATAGTAGATAGAACTTTAAGTGAGGAGATGGGGTGGTGGAGGGATGCTGATAAACAGATGAACAGAGGTAAGTCTGCTGAATTTATACCTCTTGACACTGGTTGAGTTGATTAACTGAATGCTCTCCACCTGTGCTAATTAGGTTAATTATCTGAACTTGCTCCTCCTGAACTTATTAATAAAACATCATTAAATAGTCTTGTGCAGCCAGACTTTTGACAGATGGCATATGGTCTGTCCTCTAAAACCCCTTCAATGGGGTAGGAAGAGGCCACCTGACTGACATGTAAAGTGACCAAAGGCAGCCAAATAAGATTGATTTCTAACTTTGCCAAAGTGCTTCCAGTTTAGTGCAGGTGGTCAATGTCTGTGATCCTATATATTAAAGGCACTATAACAAACTTTAAATCTTACATGGAATAATTCATCCAAGACTGAAAAAAAATACATTGAATTAGGGATGCAAAAACACTATAAAATAATATATAAATAATGACTATAAGATTATAATAATAATAATAATAATAACAAATTAAAATAGTACTATCGTGATAATACTATTTCACTTTAAAATAAAAAAAAGAGTATTTAAGAAAAATCATAATTTCATTTTACAGTACAACTGTACAGTACAACAATTCTAATATTTAGGGTTGGTTTACTGTTTGAAATGGTGGAAACTGCACAGCCGTTAAAGCTTCTCTTTTTTATTTATTAAACTAAATTGCAGTCAGTTGCTGTGCTCCCATTGGCTCCTGCTGCATTACATGAGTGCCGTATAAGTGTCACATTGCAGGAATGTGAGAAGTCTGTCAAATGACAAGAATAATGGCAAAGGCAGTTACCCGGCCTAGGGTGATCATGCCACACTAAAACAATCCAAGACTTCCAATTTTGCTTTTGAAAAAAAAAATCTCGGTGACAAATTTAGTCTCAGATGGTAAAAATCACTAAAAAAAGTCCAAAATGTTTGCGTAATGCTTTAGTCAGCCTGATTGTATTCATCACAAAAGGCTCAGTTTTGGGTTCTGAGAAAGGGTTTGCTCATTCTTTGTATCACAAGCTGTAATATGGGAACAGTTACTTCAAGCTGAATCATTGGGCTCTTGGCCATGGAGTTACCCGCCATACATTCATCTACCTCAGCCAGTGTGTGCATCAGCCAACATATCAGCTGTTTGCCTTTGAAATGCAAATTGGTGAAGTGAGAAAAGAGAAGTGGAGTAGACACACAGCAGCAGAGCAATTTTGTGTGGCGTTTGGATGATGCGCAGCAGGAAGAAAAGAAGAATCAGAGCGCGGGAATGGCTCTTTTACACAACTGGAAGGAGAGATAATGGTGGGAAGCATAGAGTCAAAAAAGAAGAGAACAAGATGATGATGATGTGTTTTCCAGGGAAAACTTAGTAATGGATCTGGTGGAATGACTCCTTTCAGGAAAGAACACGGGGAGTCTCCACAGTGCCAGACTGATGAAGGTGACCCTATGACCAATAACAGAAACAAGCCAAACAGACTTTCAACAAGGTCCAACCCGACATCATCTTTATGTGTGTGTGTGTGTGTTCTACTCATTAATATCAATGCATACAAAGATAAATATTAAACAAACAAACACAGAGAGAGAGAGAGAGAGAGAGAGAGAGAGAGAGAGAGAGAGAGTATCAAAAAGGCATTTTCACCCACAGAATTATATATATACATTACCGGGCAAAAGTTTGGAAACAATACTATTTTTAATGTTTTTGAAAGAAGTCTCATGCTCATCAAGCCTGCATTTATTTGATCAAAAATACAGAAAAAGACAGTAATGTTTTAAAATATTATTACAATTTAAAATAATTGTTTTCTATTTTAATATACTTTAAAATATAATTTATTTCTGAATTTTCAGCATCATTACTCCAGTCTTCAGTGTCACATGATCCTTCAGAAATCATTCTAATATGATGATTCATTATCATTAGCTACTTTACATTGAGTAACTTATAGTTTAACAAGCTACAGCTTCTAAGTAGCCTCCAACCCCAGTCAAGGTGTAAGCTGACTTTATGTAAGATTACAATGTGCAAACATGTTAATAGTCATATAATGTTTACAGATTCACTGCACACAAAATTAATAGTAAAAATCAAAAGCTGGCAAAGAAATGAAACTAGCCCAGTAAACAAACCCAAAACATGTGGAATAATTTAAGAACCCATTACTCACACATGCTCACACATTACTACAGACATGATTCTGTCGCAGTTCTGAAAGACGAATGGTTGGAACGTTTCCTTCTGATGGGCTGCCTTCTTTTAGTCTGTGAGAGGGAACAAGACTGCTTGCCACATCCTTCCTTTGTAGATTTGGAGGAGGCTGGTTGGGTAACTTGTGGCTTCTTCTTTATGAATTATTCGGTCAGTGTGACTTTGCCTAAGTATATAATGACCTGACTGACGTCAGAAGCTCTGTGGATTGACATGTCAGTAAGAATAGAGAGAGATGTGAGAGCTTCATGTGCTCAAGTCATTAACTCTATGAGAGCACAGATGAAGGAAGGATCAGATCAGAGGTGTTGATGGCAGAAGGATAAGGACAGAGATGTAAATGGAAATAAAACACTCAAAATGCTCAAGAAAGATCCCTTGCGAGCAAGATGTCACTTTTTTCAGCAAAAGCAGAACCAACTAAAACACACTAAACATTAGTGGTGTTTGCCTGTGCAAAACAGTGGCACATTTGAAGGTGTTATGGTGGGTTTACAGGCTCTTGCAACAGAGGCGCCATGCCCATTCAATCTGAGAGGACACATGCCCCCTCAGACTTTTTGAGCCAAATGGATTTTGAATGCAACTTCCAAAAGACAAAAAATATTTGTTTTTACATTTGATAATTGAGCTCCACAATTATTGTAGGTACAAAATTTGGGGTGGTACTCGGTGTGTTTCAATGGCAGGGACCAGGGTCTAAATAAAGTTCTGGGACTTTTCGGGGTGGGACTTAGGCGCTGAACATGCTGATTGGTTGAGTTCAAGCAGCATTTTAATTGGTTGACCCCACGCAGCATTTTATTTCAACCACCATTTTTAAAAGTCTCTAGGGGTGTGTGCAGTAAGAGTTGTTTGCTTACATGCGGAGGACAAAATGCAGTGGGAACTGGAAAGTCGCGCGCAGTCCTACGTCACCAGACTTTTCTTCACGGTACTTTATACCGCGGTGGAAATTCAGACAACAACAGGTCTGGGGGAAGAAAAAGACCCTGGGAAAAGAGTTCCTGGGACAAACTGTTCCAGGTAATTTCGGTGGAAAAGCGGCCCTGGCTATAGCAATTGTGCTGATATTCGGGAAAACAGCACTCTATATCCTGTTATAAATATTAAAAACAGGAACTTTTTTGCCCCATAAATTCTGATTTTTAAGTGGCATTTTTGCACCATGCCCCCATTCATTTGTGTGATGGGGGGAAGTGGGGATTTCTCAACGAAGGCCCCTTCTGATGTGAGGCCCGTTTCAAGTAAAACAGCAAAGGCCGCTACTGGCGGTTGGTGATCAGTTTGTGTGTAAATGTATAATTTTGACCAATGTTTTCCACTTTTTGATGGCATTTCTACCGAGAAACTAGTATTGTAGTAATTAAATATTCGCTTAGTCATCACCAAAGCTCTATATATTTTGTTGTAAATCAATAAACCATTATGCTGCCTCAGAACTCAGTTTCATGAGGTAACATCTTGCGCAATCACTGCCTGCAAAGTCATTGCCTGATAGGTCAGCTGCCTAGGCTTTCAGATGCAGCCTGTGTCGCAGGTGCTGCACGTTTCTCTGAAGGACTCCAGAGAACAGCCTCTAATTTGCAAAATGCGCTTCCAAACACAGAGATAAGGAGCAGTTTAGTGGTGTCCAAAACTGATGATTAACATATTTAGCTACAAAACATATTTAGCTACAAAATACGTTGAAAACTGAATCCATGCAGGACTTGAAATGTTCTGGAATAGTAACAGTAAGCGTTAATAATGTATGATTGATCTTGCTTTGGTTCATTATTTCAGAACGAGTTGAAAAATATATAAAATTGGGCCTGAATTATTACATTGAACATTTTATTATTATAATTATTATTTTTATGTAGGGTTGGGTTTTTTCAATGACGCACAAATCAAAGTCAAAAAGTCACATTTGCTGTTTTCCATAGGCAACATAAAGGGCGATCAGTGGCAGTTCATTAGCAATTTTGCTTGGGTTCATTATAAGAAAGGATTTGAACCCAGCTCCCTCACATCATACTAAAAAAAAAAAAAAATACACCACTAGACTATCATATATCACAGGTGGTTGCTTGGGTGTTCTAGATGGTTGCTAATCCTTAAGTCTATATTCTGGCTGTGTGAGGAGTTTGAAGTTTGTGTACACTAACAATGTTTCCCTCCAAAATTATTTACATCAGCGTTCAAAAAAAAAAAAAAAGTAACTGACTTCAGCACTGGTTTCATTGCAAATTTCCATGATATTCTGGTATGTACAAAATGCTAAAACGCCATTTGTTCAAAAATGTCAAAAATGAAGAATGATATTTAAGAGAAGATTTTTTAGTGAACGAAGTTCAAACTACTGTTCAAAAGTTTGGGGTCAGTATGATTGTTTAATATTTTTGAAAGTCTCTTCAGCTCACCAAGGCTGCATTTATTTGATCAAAAAAAGTAAGACAATAATATTGAGAAAAAGTATGTAAAGGAAAATCCATCTTTAGCTGTGTGACATGCCTCTGCGGAGTGCATTCAAATTGTTTAATGCACAGCTAGCCATGGATTATCCCGCTTATACCATGGACATTTGCTAGCATTGACAACTTAAAGCTGTTATTGATGTTTTCAGTGCAATATTTGACTGGAAGGGTCAAACTGACGGTTATTTTCGTCAGTTACGGCTCGTTAGGTCTAGCATTCCGTCCGCTTTAAATCAGACACAGAGATAAAGTAGTGTGTAAGATTACATTTATTTGAATTAATCAATCATAGCATTTATTTAAATTGATTGAGAGAGAGAATCGTCTCTATTAACAATGAAGGTGTGAGTTTAATGATTTAAAAAACAGCGATGTTACACCCTTGTTGCAGAGAACAATAATGTAGCGATGTTAATTAATTAATAAAAGTTGTGAGGACGTGTGTGTGCGCGCAGCGCAATCTCTCTGTGTGCGAGTAACGTGTTTGTGTGTGTGTGCTTCGATGAAAACAGCCCATTAATATAAAATGTTGATCAAACTGACTTGGAACTACCTGCGCATTAAATGGTTTTATTGCACATCTTCCAGCCAATCAGAATCAAGTATTCAGACAGACCATGGTAGGATACAATTTTAAATAATTGTTTTCTATTTTATTGCATTTTAAAATGTAATGACTTTTCAGCAGCCACTTTCTTCAGTGTCACATGATCCTTCAGAAATCTTTACAATATGCTGATTTGCTGCTCAAAATGTATTATTATTTATTATTATTATTATCAATGTTAAAAACTGTTGTGCTGCTTAATATTTTTGTAGAAACTGCATTTTTGCGACATTGCCTACAAGTATCAATTTCTAAAAAAAAAAAAAAAAGGTCACTGTGGACTGTTCTATGCAAAAGAGATTATATAGATATATATATATATATATGCATATAGATTCTTCATTTTGTGTGTGTGTGTGTGTGTGTGTTCCACAGAAAAATAACAGCATACATGGTTGAACTGACATGAGGATGAGTAAACAATGACAGAAATTTCATTTTTGGGTAAACTACTACTTATATTTAGCACAACAGTAGGGAAAAAACACTAATAAATGGCTAAATGATGATAGAATAAATATGTTGTTTTAATGTTTTGAGTGTCATTGAAGAAAACAAAACAAAAAACAAAAAAAACCCACTAAAAATCCTGATTGATATTTCCATCACTCTGCCTGCTTGTAATGAAAAATCTGTTATAACCACAGGGGTACAATTACGTTTTTCTGAACTGTAAAGTGGCTTTGACCTCAAACAAACCTCAAAATCAGCAGCCTTTGTAGCAAACGCTTATAAATTTGAAGCTTAAATCATAACTAAATATTACATCTGACAGTGGCTTCCGTCTTCTCGGTGTACAGCACTAAATAATCAAACGAAACTGGTGGGACCACAAAGTCATTTCAAGTTTTGTGAAACATGTGGACACCAAATCCGAAGCCTGAAGCCTGCAACCGTCTGTCTGTTAAACTCTCATTGTGCCGAGCAATAAAGGCCCATGTGCCAGCGAGCGCCTGGCACAGCAACTCCATATGTGTGCCCTGTTGCCCCTGCCGTGTGGTTTAAAACCAGATCACTGTGTCTGCGTGCCGTAAAAGGCCTGTTTATTTGTGTTTCTCTCACGTTTAATGGCTGCCTCCGAGGCCTTCTTTCATCCAAAGAACTCTTTTCTCCTCCCCCCGCCGCTCTGCGCTTGAAGAGACCACGGTTGGCAGTGCTGTGGTGGCGTAGGAGTAATAAAAAAATAATAAGGCTCAAACGTTGATCGATGGCTTTAATTTAAACATCATACATGTGTTATTTTTGGTCCATCAGAATTTATTACGCTTGCACTTTCCGTTTTATGACAGTCAATGCAGCGCGTACGCAACCTGACATGAAAGTTAAAGCAATCAGCTCCTGCCTATAGATCGAAAGAGGAAGGAGCTATTACAAGGAGCCATTAGGTGTCAGGTTGTCAACCAGTAGTGATATATGCTTTACTGTTCACATGCTTGGGATTCAGAGTATTAAGTTGACTAGTGCTGGCTGCGAATTACAAAGAAAATTTGTTTTGTAACGTAACATTAATGAGAGTGCTTGTGCGGCAGGATTGCATTGATATTCACTTTTTTTTTTTTTTTTTTGCAATTAATTTAGCTGGGACTGCTTTACATACAGATTTTTCACATCTTATAATACATTTTGGTATACACTGCAAAAAAATGCTTTTCTTACTTAGATTTTATCATCTTGTTTCTAGTCCAAATATCGAAAAATTCTTAAATCAAGAGGCATTTTCTAGACAAGTTAAAATTATTGTCTTGTTTTCAGAAAAAAACAAGCAAAATAATTTGCCAACGGGGTTAGCAAAATAATCTTATTTCAAACCGAAACACTGGGTATTTAGCTTGTTTTAAGGAAAAACTCACTTAATTTTGATTTTTTTTTTTTTTTTTTTTCTGAAAACAAGACAATAATTTTTACATGTCTAGAAAATGCTTCTTGATTTAAGAATTTTTAGATATTTGGACTGGAAACAAGACAAAATCTAAGTAAAAAAAGCATTTTTTTTTGTAATGCATTATTAGTATATTTAATGCATCAATTATGCCTTGTAATGCACCTTATATCCCATTGTATGTCTTATTGATGATTGTAACCACAGTTATAATACATTATAATAATTACACACTGCCCGACCAAAAAAAAAAAAAAAAAAGTCAGTTTGGATTCATTGATTCAAGATGCACCAAAAATTGATGTACCTCTTGATGCTTTATGTTGTGATGTGAATTGACAATGCAAGAGGTGAGCACTCCAGCACATCCCAAAGACTTTCAATGAATTTAAGGTCTGGGCTCAGAGGTGCCGATTGAAATGATTCTTCATGCTCCCTCCCAACCATACTTTCACAATTTGAGCCTGATTAATCTTGACATTGTCAACCTGCAATATTAGGTCATAGAACTGGTGCCAAACATATAACATGCTAGAAACATAAACACTGCAATAATCATGCAATCATAGACTTAGGCATTTGCCTATTTAAAACCAAACAGCGACTTTTTTCTTTTTCTTTTTTGGCTGGGCAGTGTATATTCACTGTTACACATTTAGAAAGTATAATGCATTAAAACTTGACAAACTAATAATGCATTTTAACTTTTGTTACTGTTATTCATGACAAGATACAGTATAATTACATTAAGAAATACCTGTGTTTTTTTCCAGGTTTTTTTTTTTTTTTTTTTTTAACTTTTACTTTCAAATCCAAACCGAATCTGTGGTGTCGACATCTGCATTTAGAACTAAGAAGAAACTTTGCATGCCTTTTTCTGAAAACAATGTAATTGTAATGACATAATGTAACACAGACGGACAGTGACTCACAAATGGAAGACAGTACAAATTTAGATCAAATGTATGAGTTTTAACATGGACAGTGTGGTATGGAAAGTTTGCTTCAGAAGTGGGCATGGAGAAACAATTAGCTAAACCGCTGGTCCGCCTGCACCGTCACCGGCAACAGATGAAATCAACACTGGCAACGAACGCTGAAGGAAAAACACGAAAGATTTAGATTGCCAGGTTGTTACTACTGTATGTTGCTTCAAGGTGGTTGCTAGGGTGTTCTGGGATAAATCTCTTAGGCTGCATTTAGACTGTATGTCTTGATGCCAAATTCTGATTTGTTGACTATATCCGACCAGCTTACATCTTCTTTTAAAAGTGACCCTTATCCAAAATCTGTATTTCCACTATACACTTGACGAAACAATCCAAGGTAGACGTACTGATCCCGAAAAGCTTAGGACGTAAAAGCAGCGTGATCTGCAATGGATGCAGACAAAATGTTAATACAAGCATTTGCTTTCCGCACCATCTTTAAAGGTCAGCAAAACATTGGGTTGAGACTTTGTCTTCTAATGCGCCAATGAAAAGAGTCATGTGATCATGGTTGGCACACACCTGAGTTGAAGTCATTCGCCACGTCGCTTTTTCAATGACATATGACTCGCACTGATGGAAATATCCGATCTGTCCACTTACATGCCAGATGCAAATGCATGCATATGATTAATATCAGATTTATTTCCACATATGAATGTAAACTGATCTGAGAATACTGGAATGTGCTTTTTTCCTGCTTACATGTTCCTGCTTACATCATGAATAGACCAATAGACCAAGTTTAAATGCTCTACAAGACTCATTTGATAAAGATATCAATTCAATCACTCAAAGAACTCAAACTCAGGATGTGGTTTGAGATGCGTACAAGACGTGACTTGGCCAAATGTAAATACCTTTGGTTGTTCAGGCCACATACAGTACATAAACTTTATATCTCCCAAATGGAATTACGTCAACATTCTGAAGTTTGGGAGTCTTGCGCTTCACAGATGAGCAAACAATCATGGATGAGGCAATATAGATGGAACAACAAAGTGAAATTCAAACACCAGTTGTCACAAATAATTAATGTTATCAGGAAAGTCAAGATGGTCGAGATATAATAGTATATACAAAGTGTAAAAAAGAGGTCTCTAGATTAGCTTAAGCTCCGACTTTAATAATAAATCTATGGCATATATTTCATGGTTTTATCAACCACCATGCAGATATTGTACATCTGAATGCTTTGGATATTACTAGTGCACCTCTGCTCAACAATAAGCATGATTAATTAACAATTAACTAAGTAATTAAGTTCAAAAATAGTAATATTCATTGCACTAAAATTAACTTGCTCATGAAACTGGAATCTTCAAAGAAAAAAAAAAATAATTACAAATTGAAATGTTGCTAATGGGGTTTAAAGTATCTTAATTATCTCACCAAGGCTATACTTAATAGATACAGACATTAATATTCAAACATTAATATTCTGAAATATTACATTTTAAAATAACTGTAAATACAAAAGTGTATTTTCAGCATCATTACTCCAGTCTTCAGTGTCACATGATCATTCAGAAATCATTCTAATATGCTGATTTGCTGCTCAAGAAACATTTCTGATTAAAGGTGCGTTCACGCCACCTCGTGATTCCTGTAATTAAGAGATTGTGGCGTGTAAAAAGTGTTCACGTCCTCGTAGAGCTCGTATCTACAGCTAGTAGGCTGGGAGTTTTCTGAAAGCTCCCAACATGTACCACGTGGCCGCTGTACCACCTGACTGCTGTAGATTCGTTTGGGCGT
Source organism: Elopichthys bambusa (assembly GCA_037101425.1). NCBI lineage: Eukaryota > Metazoa > Chordata > Actinopteri > Cypriniformes > Xenocyprididae > Elopichthys > Elopichthys bambusa. Next base: position 3,734,334 of record CM074453.1, on the reverse strand, counting down.
TGACAGTGGTGCCATAGAAGCGCATAATTTCCAGTCCGAGGACGTGAACAGCTCCGAATATAACGCCACGTGTTGTCATCTCAAGATTCCGGTAAATACGAGGTGCAAAATATCAATGTTGAAACAACAATACAGCCAAGAACAGCATTTATTTTCTTTCTTTCTTTTTTTTTTTTTTTTTAATATTATAAAATTGTTGAATTTGATCAATTTAATCCGTCCTTTCTGAATAAAATATTAATTTCTTAGAGAAAAAATGGAATAGGGGAAAATGCCTGGGATCAGATGTGGTTTTAAATAAAATGTATTACCCTGTGAAACAGTTTAGAACTTGTTTGTTGCATATTTGCAAGTTTTTATGACATTTTATGAGTATAAAGCTACAAAACATGCAAACACATGATTCTGTACTAAAAAAAAAAAAAAATGTTTATATATATATAACTACACAAATCCAAAAATACCACTAAAAAGATTTCTCACAGACCAGTTTTGTGCACTGGTCATTCGCTAATATATGAACTTGCCACGGTCAGTTTAAGTCATCGGGGAGCTCAGCGCCAAGACAGGAAAACAACAGCATTATTTCCCAAAGTACTTTTTTCTTTCTCGCCTGTACACTTTTCTCTTTCCGAGTGCTTCAGCAATTGGTTCACTGCAAAATGCTCGACCCCAAAAATTCTGGATGAAGTCCAACACCGCTTCCATGCCCGACATTCAACAAATATTTAAGCAGGAGTGAGATCTCACAATATTCAACGCGCCGTTAATGCCTTTTCATTGTTTTGTCAATGATTTGTTTGCTTATTAGGTCATAAAATTATTAGAGAGAAGTGTAATCACAGGTCATGTGTGGATTATAGTGCCACACTAAACTGTATTCAGCCTGGGCCTATTTAACTAAAGTCCTGAGACCATCAATTATTGGAATGAAAACCTAATATAGTCCAGATGTGTCCTGCTGGTTTGCAGAGAAGCCGCACTGAGCACAGATTCTTTTCATTCCCTTTAAGTATCAAACTGATCAAACTAGTACGAGGTTCAAGCTAATTATGATAAGTAAAAGAGAATAACATGCAAAGCTCAAACAGGGTTGCATTAAAACCCAAATCAAACCCTGATATGGCTTAAAGTGGTTACGCATGATTTAGATTATATGTTTTTTAATGCTCTTATTTCGGCCCATATTACATAAATCAACTCCCCGGAACATTCTGACAGGTCTAAAGATTACAGATAACATTCAAAGATCTAGATTTCATCATATTAGGAGATAAAAGGCTGCCTCGTAGCATTTCAAGAGACCCCCGTCCCCTTTTTCCCTTCCTGCAAATGTGTCACTCTAATGAATTCAATGAATCACATTTACAATAGTTTACAACCCTGATTGCACTGTAATCCAAGTTGGAATTTGATCCAAACGCTTGTCTAAACCAGCCTCATTATATTTCTTACAGATGGCCCACTTAAGCTCCTGTTACATTTAATTGCAACCGTATGAATACGATGTGTCATGAATGCACTCAAGATTTTGACCTGCCAGGTGTTTTTGAGGTTTGGGCACCGCTGCACAAGTTCGGATCAGGACTAGTTTATGGTACCGCCATCATACGCTCTTTTATGTCAAAAGTTGGTTGCTTATGCATCCTGGTGGGGTTTTTTTTTTCCATTTTTGTTGATCAAACGATAACGCAATGATGAGAACATCATGTTTTTTGGGGCTTGAACGAAACAAGCTAAAACCTCCACTTGCATTTGCTCCGTCTGTCCAAGTTCATTTCTGTTTCCTCTTGCTTTCATTTTTTTTTTTCCACACAAGTGTCAATTCGTCTTTCACTTTTGATATTAAGGCAGCTTATATGAAAGGATTAATCTGCATGGTCCTGGGAGCCTTAAAGATGGATATGATAAAAAATACATGAAGGCAGCTTGTCAGCGATCTATGTGGTCATATTGAACAGGGATTCTGAAGAGAGGTGCTAGGACTTTAAATTCAACCCCTTCTTGTGCTGAAAAAGGCGGTATATCTTGGGCCAACAACATTTGGATTTCATTTGTGTGCCAAACAAAACAAAAGCTCACACCAATTTTGTCTTTTTATTTTGATAGATATGATCCTCACGTGGAGTCTTGTGGAGTTTAAATTAGAAGCAGACACCTCCGGTGAAGCTCATTTGTCCGTCTGTGTGCGGTGCACGGCTTTGATTGCATCTATAGGCCCTCTAATGACGTTGGCTTATCTCCGGGCTGAAAGTCTGACAAACACTGCTACGCTCAGGTCACAAGGAAGTGTTCACTGCACTCTTCTGGATGAAAGTGAATGGGAAATTTTCCAGGCCTGCAAGCTCATACGTCTCCACGTTTGATTTTAGCTCATTTCCTCTGCTTTGACGGCACATGCGCTGGATATTAGCCTCATCAAGGAGCTAGTGTGGTGGTAAGAAGATATTTAGAAAAGGTGGGTGATGTTTTAATCTGTGTGGGAGTTTATACTGCAGGCTTTGATGAATGGCAACATGAGGGTGTTTGACACAAAAAGCACATCTTTATTTGGGTCAATGACATGAGGTCTTTTATTACATCTGGATTAATACATTTTCTTTTGTGGGATATAAAAAAAGTCAAAGTAGTTTAACTGTCCTAATACTCTAAAAATAAAAGTCTAACTGAAAGCAGTGTTGTAACTAAAGCTATTACATCTGCTTTGGCAACTAACTAAAATAAAAAGATAAAAGTACTAAAATTATTCAAACCTAAACTGGAATAAAAAATAATTACATCTATACAGAAACATTTAAAAAAACAAAACTAATAAAAATAACAGGATTAAAACTTAAAATTATAATATAAGCTAAATATATTTGAAAATATTAATAAATACTATAATAGTAAATAAATAATAATAAAATAACTGATTAAAAAGCTGGAATTTGTGAAGTATTAAGCAGTTTAATATAAAGGTTTTAAATTAAATGTAGTAAAATAATAATAATATTTCACTTTTGACTGGCTCAAAAAAAATCAGTAAAAAAAAAAAAAAAATTTGATTCAACATAGAATTTATTACACATAAACTTTTAGGCTTCAGTGCGTGAGTAAATGATGACAGAATTTTTGGGTGAACTATACCTTTAATGTTTTTTTTTTATTTCTTAATATGGAAATATTAAATAATTTTTAAACGAAACTCTAAATGAGTAAATGTCTAAATGAGTAAGTTATTGAGTCATTCATTCATTGATTCGTTCAAACGGCTGATTAATTCAGGAATAAAGTAAATGGCTCTCTTTATGAATGGCCCATTGAATCATTGGTTCACCTGAACGATTCGCTCAAAACAATGATTCATTTAGTAATTAAACACCACTGTGTTGCTTGGAGACGCTCAACAGTTCTGTTCTGGCTTTAAAGGTAATATTTTCATTGGCAAAATTTAGCAAAAGCAGACTATATTGTGTCTAAAATATAATAATATTAACTTCTTATATATTGAAGTGTTATATAAAATCAATCTCACATACTTATGCTATTCGGGACAAAAACAACAGTGTGATATTGCGCTCGTTACTCGTGTGATATTGCTTAATATCATGATATACATATGAGACAAAAACTCATACAAAAGATCATATTGTACAATGTTTAAATAGACAGAAACATCAGGCTAAGTAGTAGAAAGGATGCACAGAGGCCATTTGACATGCTATCGCACTTCATTTCATTCATATAGTTTGCAGACATGTGGCCTATCACATCATACGATGTTTTAAACATTTAAATACACATATCAAATAAAATAATACAAAATGTGTATGATGATAGTGTTTTAGGTGATAGTAGCCTGCTCTTGACAAATCTGATTTCTGAGAGACGCAAGAGAAACACGGCTATTTGATTTACGAACACGCTTGGCTCATTTCATTCATAGAGTTTACACTTATTCATCTATAATATTATACAATGTTTAAAACATTTAAATATACATGTCAAATGATGTAGTATTTTACAGTAGACCTACTCTTGACAAAGCTCTGATTTCTGAGACAGAGACGGCAGTGCTGCCATTTGATTTGTGGCTGCTCTCAGTAGTCGTTCACTTCACACACACATTATTGCGTAGTAATTTTAGTGGCTTGTGTATAATTGTGCTATCCCGTGGCTCACCTGTTATTCAGTAGAATTCGTTGTGCTGCTTTCCCTGCATCATTTGGCACTCTAATAAGTTTTCCCTCAGTAATTATTTGCCTTATCGCACTCAAAGTCAGAGGTTTGAGTATTGTGTGCCGTGTTGTGACCGAAAGAGTGCGCGAGAGCGAGATCACATACACAACAGTTAATATCTAAATGTGAATTATAAATGAGAACTTGTAGTTTTCGGGTCGGGTTCAGGTTAAGGTCTCGTGAATAGCTTTGGGTTCGGGTCTGTAACTGAGAAAAACTACATAGGCTGTTATATAAGCCTTGCGTGCCGGTTGCAGACCTCTAGAGTGGGTGCCTTATATATACACATTTATATTTTAAAATTTGACATCTATACCAATAAATCAAAACTTGAATTTTCAGAAACTTCAGCCATTAAATCCTGTTTGTCATCTTTTTCACTGACCCATGTACACAGCATTAAAGCAATAAAAATAAATATATGTTATTTTCTATAAAATGTATAAAAGTGGTCATCTGATGGATACATTTACGTATTTAACTTCACCATGACTTATGAGCAAAACAATAAGAAATGGAGAAGACATGTTTGTTTGGTGTCATTAGTCATGTCTGCAAGACTAACGGCCTGGAATAATAAAAAGCCAAGCATGGACATAATGAAATAAAGCTCTTCCAGTGCAGCATCTGAAAGGATGCCAACCCTGTGAGGAAGATTTAAATATTTGTTCAGTGGAAAATGCGGTTCAAGTGCGATTGATGCATGTTCCTAAAGAATATAAAAGATATTAAAATTCTCAGAAACTGCAAGTCTTCCAACGATAAAGCTTGAGATTATATTAAAATGGCCCTGGCTGAGCTTTTTGGACAGACAACCACTGTTTCCCAAGACGGCAACTGATACTTCCTATTACATCTCTAAAGGCCTACAGGCAACATACAGCCCTAGTTAGAAAGTAAAGCCCCAGAGAAAAGCCTGAGGTTAGGCCATACTGTTGAAACATCCAATTTACCACACACATTTCTTGGGCCGTCTGCTTTCAACCCAATGACATTACAAACAGCCCACAGACTGCTGGGTTGACCTCAGATGAGCTCCTAAGGGAGTGAGCAACGTTTGGGAACTCCAACGTCAGCCCTGATCAAGTGCTTCACAGTTTCTCACCTCTCACTACCAAAGGAGGAACCGGGATGATTTTGTCTAAGCCAGCAACTGAATGTGTGTCTTGGCATGAGGCTCGGACTTTATGGACAACTGGAAGACAGCTGTCTGCAGAAGCATCGGTGTAACAGCACTACACTGAAGGAAATGGGTTAAGGTGTGTTGAATAAGGAAGTTCTGCTTTTGATTAATTACTGTCAAAACATCATTTGATATCAATGCAGATCTTCAGTTAGGATGGGCTGATCCGAAGGACAGAAAGGAAATCCCTGTATCTTTCGGAGGTCAATTGGGCACATGTGTGATTTGACGATGCACTTGTCAGCAAGGCATGCATCTCACAGTGAGTTGGACCTGCATACTACAAATGCATCCAAGTTTACAGGTATTAAAATAATTCATGGTCTCTCATCATCAGCCAATTTCAGAAAGACTTATAAAATCATGAAGGGATCCATTATTTATTGGTTAGATTTGTGGTGAAAAGACCCACATATGCACTTCAAGACTGACAGGGTTGTCTTGAGCCAGCCTGGATCCAACACATAAAAATGGTGTTAAATCCGCACAGGAGAAAAGCATTGAGATATAAATCATACTTATGCCCAATGAACGTCAAATGTTTTTGAGTATACAATGACCATAAAGATTATAAAGTAACAAATGCGGCATGTACATTTCGAAAGTAGAAAGGGAACAAAACAAATGTTGCTCAGGGGAAAGGGAGGGAAACCCCTCCGTCGAGCTGAACTTCCTCAAGTCAGCGTGCCCAAGAAAACAAAAATGGCTGAACGTGTCCAAGAGGCCATAGCACAGACAGGATCTACCTAATGTTTACACAGGTGGGCTTCTATTCAGCCATGTGGTTGGCAAAGAGAAAGGCAGACTGGGATAGAGTGTGATAAAAGTCAAACTGAGAAGGACAGAGAGATAGGTGGATACAGAGAAAGGGAAGAAAGTGGTCTTGTAACAAAAACAATTACAAGAAAGAGTTATTGATTGACACTGGCAAGAGTCATTGGAAGAGGATTGTTTGGTTCTCTTTATTTCAGCCCACAAAAGTGGATTTAGAAGGCCAAGTGGTAAATAAAATGAGTGCTTTGGCTGTTTTTTATACTTTCAACATTAAAGTCTACAAAACAACTGAAAACTTGATTTAGAGCACCTACACACTACACACTACACAGGTGTAATCTTAAGGGAACAACATACATGACACATTTATGGTCATAAAAGAAAACGTGATTCATCAGACCAGACCACCTTCTTTCATTGCTCTAAGGTTCAGTTCTGATGCTCACATGCCCACTGTTGGAGCTTTCGGCAGTGGATAGGGGTCAGCATGGGCACCCTGACTGGTCTGAGGTTAAGCCCTTTCTATCCGAACCAGCATTAACTTCTTGAGCAATTTGAGACTGCTAGCTCGTCTGTTTGATCGGACCACACAGGTCAGCCTTCGCTCCCCACATGTATCAATGAGCCTTGGTCGCCCATGACCCTGTTGCCAGTTCACCACTGTTCCTTGGACCACTTTTGATAGATCCTTACCACTGCAGACTGGGGACACCCCACAAGAGCTGCAGTTTTGGAGATGCTCTGACCCAGTCGTCTACCATCACAATTTGGCCCTTTTCAAACTCACTCAAATCCTTACGCTTGCCCATTTTACCTGCTTCTAACACATCAACTTTGAGGACAAAATGTTCACTTGCTGCCTAATATATCCCACCCACTAACAGGTGCCGTGATGAAGAGATAATCCTTATTAAACTTACAAAAGTTATTCAGTCAAGAGCAATGAGTGATTGTTCTTTGTCGTTTGATTAACATTAAAAACACATATAGCAGCAGGAATATAATTATTATTTTAAATTATTTTTAAAATTTAAATAAAAGTATTTAAAAAAATTATATATATATATATATATAGATATATATACACACACACTCACAGGTGCTGGTCATATAATTAGAATATCATCAAAAAGTTGATTTATTTCACTAATTCCATTCAAAAAGTTAAACTTGTATATTATATTCATTCATTACACACAGACTGATATATTTCAAATGTTTATTTCTTTTAATTTTGATGATTATAACTGACAACTAAGGAAAATCCCAAATTCAGTATCTCAGAAAATTAGAATATTGTGAAAAGGTTCAATATTGAAGACACCTGGTGCCACACTCTAATCAGCTAATTAACTCAAAACACCTGCAAAGGCCTTTAAATGGTCTCTCAGTCTAGTTCTGTAAGCTACACAATCATGGTTGTCCAAAAGACGACCATTGACACCTTGCACAAGGAGGGTCATTGCAAAAGAGGCTGGCTGTTCACAGAGCTCTGTGTCCAAGCACATTAATAGAGAGGCAAAGGGAAGGAAAAGATGTGGTAGAAAAAAAGTGTACAAGCAATAGGGATAACCGCACCCTGGAGAGGATTGTGAAACAAAACCCACAATCGAATCTCCCCCACAATCAAAAATGTGGGGGAGATTCACAAAGAGTGGACTGCAGCTGGAGTCAGTGCTTCAAGAACCACTACGCACTCTGGAGAAAGAGAGGAGAGGCACACAATCCATGTTACTTGAGGTCCAGTGTAAAGTTTCCACAGTCAGTGATGGTTTGGGGTGCCATGTCATCTGCTGGTGTTGGTCCACTGTGTTTTCTGAGGTCCAAGGTCAACGCAGCCGTATACCAGGAAGTTTTAGAGCATGTCATGCTTCTTGCTGCTGACCAACTATATGGAGATGCAGATTTCATTTTCTAACAGGACTAGGCACCTGCACATAGTGCCAAAGCTACCAGTACCTGGTTTAAGGACCATGGTATCCCTGTTCTTAATTGGCCAGCAAACTCGCCTGACCTTAACCCCATAGAAAATCCATGGGGTATTGTTAAGAGGAAGATGCGATATGCCAGACCCAACAATGTAGAAGAGCTAAAGGCCACTATCAGAGCAGCCTGGGCTCTTATAACACCTGAGCAGTGCCACAGACTGATCGACTCCATGCCACGCCGCATTGCTGCAGTAATTCAGACATAAGGAGCCCCAACTAAATATTGAGTGCTGTACATGCTCATACTTTTCAGTTGGCCACGATTTCTAAAAATCCTTTCTTTGTATTGGTCTTAAGCAATATTCTAATTTTCTGAGATACTGAATTTGGGATTTTCCTTAGTTGTCAGTTATAATAATAAAAATTAAAAGAAATAAACATTTGAAATATATCAGTCTGTGTGTAATGAATGAATATAATATACAAGTTTCACTTTTTGAATGGAATTAGTGAAATAAATCAACTTTTTGATGATATTCTAATTATATGACCAGCACCTGTATAAATAGCAATTACATACACAATTCTTTAATAATTGGACCTAAGCCTAAAGTTGTGGCATAAATCATAAATGGTGCCGTAGATGAGATAAAGGCATGACCAAATAAAAATAAACAATTTTTAACAACTTTATAATAGTTATTTTCAGAGCAAGACGTTAGTCTACATGTGTCTGTGATATTTTATTTACTTAAAATTCAACAAATCCTGACAGCTAGTGATCACCCTTAGTTTTCATTAAAAGAGAGCTTTGATATTTTAATAACTAATTTTGTTGTACAAAGAAGATTGTACAACTTTGAAGTGACATGAGAGTGGATACATCAGGACCGAATTCAGTTTAAAACAAATGACCTGCAGAAACTAAGACTATATTTAGACACAGGAATGTGATTCCTGCCAAAGCGTTTCAGATAAACACCTTTTATTTTTTTAAACAATAATAATCATTCGACTTAATTATCAGAGAATTATAAGCTCACAATCTGAATGGGCATGCCGTTTCTGGCCAAGACCATTAGTCTTTAAACCATGTGTTTGTGTAGAGAAAGAGAACTGCCCTCTTCATCAGTAAGTGACTATTTGTGCAGCCTCGATTTACTTCAGAGAAAGTTCCTTTGAAATCTCCAATTACATGCTGAGATTCTATTCTCTGCACCCGTGACAGTGATTTTGCCAAGTAGGACATATCTTTTGTTGGTCCTGGAACAACGTAACTGTCAAACACAGTTCTAACCTGTCCCTAACCCTAATCCTATCCATTAACTGGCCATAAAATCCGAGTGATCTGATTGGTTGACCAACAAGGATGCTGATCTAGAAACCTACTTTATCCTACTTGGCAAAATCACAGCAAGCGTTCCACACCACCCATGACAATCTAAGAACTAAAGGCAGATAGTGACTCAATATTTTACATAAGCCACACTGAAATGTCTAAAATATAAAGGACATGGTCCAAAACAGTGTTTAGTTTTTTTACTATTATAATCCAAACCCTAGTATTTAATAAGAGCTTTGGTATGTGTTGACTTCTAACGTTACATTTTTGTTGTAGTTTAAACAAGACTACCTAGTGTAATTTAGCAAAATATTAGTATTAGAAAAAGTTATTGGAGAGAGAAGAGTTTAAAAAGGCACAAGACCATTTCTGTTCTTTTTTAATGGAGAGAAGCCGTTGTGTCTCATTTAGAGGGAAACAATATTATTTATACCGACATTATGAGACAGTACAAAGTTAAATATGGCATGCTTGACCCAAGAGTAAAGACAGGCCTTTGGAGCATAAAAGAACACGTTCATAGAGTATAATACCCAGAGCAAGCAGTAAAAGCAAAGTTAATGTTGTTAAAAGAGAGAATTAAGACTTAAGAATTAGGTAACCACCCAGAACACCCTAGCATTCACATACCAACTCACCAAAAACTAGGGATGCACAAGTCCAGTACCGATACTTTCATTTTTGGTACTTGTCGATACCGAGAACCGACATCTGTATATACATTGCATTTGTAATTTTTTTTTAAATATTGGGTAGAGATACCAAAAGAATATGAATCAAATTAGTTGGCTTAATTTGTTTAGCAAATAGATATTTCCTTCAGTTACTTTCATGCTTAATCATGCCTGTTAAAATGTATTGTAGGAGCTTCTGTTACTTTCACTGTTCACACTGTTCTCCACATTTCACATTTAATAGCACAGTTAATGTTGAGAACTGCTTCAGCAGAGCTCAGTGCTAAGGATTTTTTTCTACTGCCCCTTTTGGACCAGTGGTTCAAATTTTTAGATACCAGCGAAACATCATAATTTAATATCAAATTATCATACATTTACATTTGATCATTTGAATAATCAAATGTAAAATAACACTGCATAGTCTTCACTGTATAAATTAAATATAGATTAATCCTTATCAAAGTTACAAAAGTTATTCAGTCAAGAGCAGTGGGTGATTTTTTATTTATTTTTTTGTCTTTTGTTGTTAGATGAACATTGAGGTAGACAGCAGTAGGTTTATTAGGCTGCTTTCACTTTAAGAGCTGCACATACCCAACATACTGTTACACACATGTTTTCTTTCTCAACTGTTTACATTTACATGTAAGAACTAACCAACCATGTTTCACAAGGATACTCGCCGATATGGGCATTTTGAAATAATTCTGTGTGAATTTGTCCGTTTAAGTGCAAGAAGATGTGAAATAGAACTCAATTCAGTAGGCTATAAGCACTCTGTCTGAGAGGCAGCTTTCTGGGCACAAGGTTTGGATGTTTGTGCAAAGAAAACTTGAAAATGTCATGTGATTACTGTGTCGCTTTCCTGTAATAAAGTAGGGAAGCACTCGTTCTACATAAATCATGTAACAGTTCATGTCTTTACTTACATATAGGATTTAGTTTTAATCCAAATCACGCATATGTGCTGAGTGAATGATCAGCAATACAGAGCATGCAACAGAAGTGCGCTCTCTCTCTCTCTCTCTCTCTCTCTCTCCCATCACTTAACGTTATCAAATTAACCACTTGGCAATGCTCTGGCAACTAACCAGAGCACTTCATCAACCATATAACAATGCTCTGGCAACCACCCACAACACTTTAGCATATTGTATGGACAACAGAACAAAACAGAAAATTAAACGAAGCACAATGAAATCTGAAATAAAAACAAAACACTTTAGCAACCGCATAGCAATGCTCTGGCAACGAGCAACAAAACAACACAAAAAATGAAATTAAGCAAAACAAAACCTAAAACAAGAACAAAACAATTCAAAACACTTTTTAGCAACTGCACATCAACACTCTGGTAACCACACACAATACTCTAGCATCTTGTATGGGCAAAAACAAACAAACAAAAAAAGAAATTAAGCAAAACGAAACCTAAAAAAAAAAAAAAACACTTTAGCAACCGCACAGCAATGCTCTTACCCACAACACTTTTAACATCAAAACAAACAAACAAAACAATCAAAACAAACAGAAATGAAATGATGCCAAACGAAACCTGAATTGTTTTGTTTTGTTCTTGTTTTAGAACACTTTAGCAACTGCGCAGCAACCCACTGGCAACCGACCACAAAACTGAAGCATCTTACATGTTAGTGTTTTCTAGGCTTTTACAAACATTGGCAAAACTATTTTGGGAAATTTGCTCTCAAAGATAATATTGTGCTGACATGCTAACATAGAACTAAGGACATTGACAGATGACGTTTAAATAAAATAGTCAATGCTAAAGAGAATTTTCAAGCTGAAGATATTGCTACTTTCACCTTCAAGTGTCACAGGCAGCTGCCTTCAGGCAACCCATGTGCCTTATTTGGATACATGTGTGAAGCTCAAACAGACCGGATTTTCAGGTCAACATTGTGTGTGTGTTTACATGATGTACAGTAATTTGACTATTAATTTTTTCTCTTTTTTTTTTTTTTTTTTTAAATCTTTGTGAAGGAGTTTTATATGGGTTGCTTATGACTGTAGACTTCTCCTTCCACACAGCCTGGCATTATTTAACAGCAATATTTCTGTAATGTACCTAATCTGTAAATTACATGCTTTTACAAATTCTTTGTCTCATTTGGGCTACGCTCACAGATTATTGATGTCTATGTAAACATAGCCGCTGTTTCCATTAGTCTTTCGGTCAATGGAGAGTAATTGTTGCATATGTTAAGTTTATTTTAAATAAAATGTGACAGCCCATCGTCACAGGGAATTACACATGCAAATAAAGCACAAAAAGCTCTGACAAAATTGAACAAAATGTCCCATTCCATTCAAAGACGGATTTAAAGCTATTCTAGTGTAATGAGCCGTTTAATTCTGTAAATGATTCCAACAGATAATGTTTCTGAATCTTTGAAAAGCATGTAGGATCATCTGACTTGTAGGCCACAGGACGGACAGTTCCAACTCTCAAATGTTTTTCCCCTCACAATTACTCTTTTATTACCATGTAAACCGCCTCTTTCTGTAGAAATGGAACAATGTTGCATTTCAAAATAAATTGTGTGACAAGCCTCAGCATGCTGCTTCAAACAAAGAACAGACTAAACCAATTGAAAATGTAATATTCAAACAAAATTACTTCACTCATGTCGTGATCACTCAAGACATATTGTGTAACAGCCTAGTCTTACCACCTGCTTACGGAGGACACCTAAGGCTGGTGATATTGATACCTCTGTGAACTTATCCATATGCAACACTTGATGTTTGATGTTTTGATTTCGATGTCAGATTGCATTTCTCTTCTTCAATAGATGACAGTTTGGACTGGGTCACAATGTGGCTAAATATCATATCATGATATAAGATTTTAAGGGGTTAGATTCGTTTTCCCTGAGGTCTACTAATACATTTTGGTTATGTTTTTATGTAGCAAACACAATCGTACTGTATTTCAGTTTGAGACTTAAAACCTTTCTGGTTTATTTTTTTGCTCCTACACCTTTACGAAATGTCCCCTTCCACATGTGAAACTGAGCACTGTGCTTTGGTACTCAAACAGAAGTCAAATACTGATAATCCAAAACATTATGACCAGTCACAGGTGAAGTGAATATTGTTTATCATCTCCAAACAAGGTCACATATTAAGGTTTGGGTAGATTAGATGGTACGCAAACATGTTTGTGTTGCTCCCAGTCAGCAGTGGTGAGAATTTTCCAACAATGTCCGAGGGGGATGAACCACAAACTGACAACAAGGTGTTGGTCAACCAAGACTTATCGATGCATGAGGGCAACGAAGGCTATGCCATCTGGTCCGAGCCAATAGAACGTCTACTGTGGCACAAGTCACACAAATTTTAATGATGGTTATGGGAAGAACGTGTCACAACACACAGTGCATCGCACTCTGCTGCGTATGGGGCTGCGTAGCCTCAGACCAATCAGAGTGCCTATGATGACTCCTGTCCACCATCCAAAGCACCTAGAATGGGTACTAGGGTTATAACTTTTTGACTATTTTTAAAATAGATTCAGTAGCAATATATAATGTCAGAAGAACAAGGTTATCAGGACCAATAATCTAGTGAGATTTCAGCAATCACATAGAAGAAGAGGAAGTGTGCCTTTAGAAGAATCTTCACTAGAAGAAAAGCGCAGAATGCCACTCCAAATGCAAATTATTGGATGGTACCAGTTTGTTGGAGCAGAAATCAAAGGAAGAAAGAAATGAATAGTGGAAATTTCCAAAGAAGTCACAAAATTATGGAAGAATAAATTGATTTTTCCATTTCATTGTAAATTTCCACTATTGGCTGCTTTCTTCCTTTGATTTCTGCTCCAAGAAACTGGTGCCGTCCAATGATTTGCATCTTAATTTAATTTGCATCCTCTTTTATGATTGCTCTTTTATGAATCTTACTAGATTATTGGTCCAGATAGCCTTGTTCTTCAGTAAGGTAGTATCACTTATCTTGTGCAACATTATATATTGCTACTGAAACAAATATCAAAAAGTATCAAGTTGAGTTGCTTGCTTCTAAGCTCTCTCTCTCCATCCCCATATGTATACAAAGATTTGGATTGTTTTAGAAAAACAGTTCTAGAAAATTCCAGAAAGTTCTCAACAATCCTAAAAAGTTCTAGAAAGTTCTAAACAGTTGTAGAAAGATTTAGGAAGTGCTACTTACTTAGAAGCAGTAACGTTTGTTCAGGTTCCTTTATTTTATACCCGTAGGTAAATTAGGTTATATGGTGTTATAGGTGTTATATGGTTGTTCCTTTTTTTTTTTTTTTTTAATCTGAGGTGACCTTTTTTTAAACTTAAATTCCTATTAGAGCCTTTTTCATTGTGTTTAATTAAAAGTTCATTGATTTATGATACAGGAAATTTAAAAAAAAAAAATAGTCAAAAAGTTATAACCCTATTGGGCACGCTGGGCTTGGCGCAGTGGAAATAGTTTGTTTCTTTTACATCACCTGGATGGCTGCGTACAAGTGGTGTTCCCTGGTGGAAGTGGCCTCTTTGAGCAGGATAATACACCCTGCCACACTGCACACAATGTTCAGGAATGGTTTGAGGATTTCAACCAAGGGGGGTCTCCCACCCCTAGAACGCAATTTCGCCCCTGCCCCAGTGGAGGTCTGTTTTGGCTCATGGGTGTATAGTTTTTTTTACTGAACTATTTATTCCTATTAGCCTGTGACAGATTCATAAAAGGATTCCCATTATGTCACACTGTGATAGATTCATAATAATCCAGTGAACTATTAAGTTTGAATGAAATGATGCAAATCCTTAATAAAAATAAATTGCAGCCAGTTGTTTCTAACATGGGAATCTTTCATAAAGATGCAGACTGGTAGATCTTACACCGGTTTGACAGCTCATTTTACTCTTATACTATATTTGGCATATAGGTATAATAGCATATATTTTCTGTTTTTTTCTCATTACTTCATCATAACTGGGCCGGCCAAGTTTTTGACCGTGGAACAAATGTCACTGATATATAAATGAGTACGGTCATATTTTGATTCATTGGATTCATTTGTCTTACAAAGTTCAGAACGGGTCGTATTTGCAACTTGGATTTAATAAATGCACTTTTTGGACTGGGTGTTTTAAGTTCTGAAAGTTTACAGAGTACATCACTTTATGTTCTCATCATATGGCCGCTTTAAGCTTTCAGTATTCCATTCTAAACAGCCGGTTTGTCAGCAAAAAGTAAAACACTGATGAAAATAACATTAAATCTGACACACAGTTTTTTGCACTGGATTTTGGCAAAGTCTGTTTGAGAATGCAAATGCACAGCTAGCTGTGGAGGTGAGCTCAGGACAGGAGACTGACCCAGATACAGGGTAAAGCTCTTTCTGGGAGGCACTCCTGGAGTTTCACCGACTGGCCACAGATCAATGAATGTGCAGTATACTGAAAAGAACAGATGATGGTGGACTCAAGATGCTCTACTTTCACCTACAGGAAGTGTAATCTTTAAATCAATTAAACATTTTAATCAAATTAATGACATAAAGCTTGAAATGAATCACATTTTTCCATTAAAATATAAAGCGCACTACTATTCAAAAGTTTGCAGTCATATTTTTTTAGCAGTGATCTAGCCTTTTATCTAGCAGTGATCATTAAATTGATCAAAAGTAAAGACATTTATTATTATGTTACAAAAGATTTCTATTTTAAATAAACACTTTCTATTCATCAAACAAGAGAACAAATATGATTCATGCTTTCCACAAAAATATTACGCAGCACAACCTTTTCGACTGTACTAATAAGAAATGTTTCTTAAATGTTCATTATTCAACTTACGAAGGAATTGTAACGCATTTCAAAACACTTGCACTACATCCTTCCGTATTCAGCTTACGAAAAAAGTGTAACTAACACGACAATTAATTTAATAAATAATAAATATATCATTTTAAAGTGAACAAATCTTTTAAATGGTATTCACCTTCTTTAAAGTTAGACGTTTTTGGGGGTTTTTTTGACAATTGAAGATGTTTACATACGCATTTCCCCCTTCAAGTCAGCATTTAGTAGATGCTCTTTTGGCGGCAGTTCCAACATTGAGTCTGTAGGTCTCGATCACCTTTGCACATCTGGCCACTGCAGTCCCCATTTATCTTTGCAGAACTGCTTCAACTCAGTCAGCTTGCATGGAGATTGTGAGTTAACAACCTTTTTCAAGTCCACCCACAAATTCTCAATTGGATTGAGATCTGACTTGGCGACTCAAGGACATTAACATTGTTTTTAAGCCATTCCTTGGGTTTGGGGTTTATACTTGAAGTCATTGTCTTGCTGGAAAACAAATCTTCTCCCAAGTCACAGGTGTCTTGCAGACTTTGTAAGGTTTTCCTCCAGTTTTTCTGCATTCATTTGACCCTCACAAGCCTTCCAGGCATCCCCATGCTGCCACCACCAGGATTCAGAGTGAGGATAGTTTTTCTCTGACGATGCACAGTGTTTAACTTACGCCAAACATGGCATTTGCTTTGATGGCCCAAAAGCTCGATTGTGGTCTCATTGGATCATAAAACCCTCTTCCAGATGGCTTCAGAGTCCGCCACATGCCTTCTGGAAAACTGTAGGCCAGATCTCATATGACAACAGTGGCTTTCTCTTTGCTGCTCTGCCATAAAGCTGTGACGGGTAAACTGGGCAATATTCATTCTCTCCAGTCTCAGTCACAGAAAGTTGTAACTGCTTCATTGGTGTCTTGGTGGCCTCCACCTTCTCGCAAAGCTACTTTCTGAGGACAGCCTGCGCTAGGTAGATTTACAGCTGTGAACATACTCTTTCCATTTGTTAATTATTGATTTAACTGTTCTCCAAGGGATATGGTGTAAGTTCTGCCATAACACTGACTCACCAGAAGTTGGACCTTCCAGATAGATGTGTATTTATACCACAATCAATTGAAACCTCTTGAGTACACACAAGCGAACTATTTATGTGACTTCTAAAAGCAATTGCCTTCATCAGTGATGATTTAAGTGTGTCAGGGTGAATACTTTTTTTTTTTTTTACATGCGTAAATATTTTGGATAATTTTGAGATCTGTTTTCACTTTGCGATTAGATTCGTTTTCTGTTCATCAGTGCCAAAATTTGTAAATTAAGTTTAGTCACAGTTACAGTATATTTCTATGTGTGAATTTGGACTAGCATAAACTATATCATCATGTAAAAAAAAAAAAAAAAAATGCAACCTGCTTCCAATTTATGATACACTTTTTTTTTTTTTTTTTGCTGCTTGTTTAATTTACTTCATTAAAATGAGCTAAAGCAACACAATTGCTGAACATTTTAATCATTTTAAATATAATAGTAATAAAATATGGACATTTAAAATTTGACATTTAAAAGAGTTTCTATTGTTTTTTTCAATGAACGTGCTAATGTCAGTGCAGTGACAAGCATTGACAATTTATGTCTAAATTTAAGATAAATTAATCAAAAAATTATTTTTGTAAAACTTGCCTTACAAAAGTATGTACTTATTTACTTGACTTGGTTAAGTGATATTTAATTACATTTTAAGTTAATTGTACTTAACTTAGTGGCTTGTACTTGATTTTTTAAGTACTAAAAACTTTCAGATTTTTCAAGCATATTTCACACATGGAGTTGAAAAATTTTACTAAGATTTTTTCAGTGTACATCTGCAGTTAAGATCTGCCAGACAATGAAAGCATTGTCTGAGATGCTTTAAAAAAGTTTTATTTGTAGTGCATCCTTCAAAGCATATTTGTGGTTAATCAAATCTGTGTTAGGAAAAGCAAGGCTTTGTTTACAATATGATGCAACATCTCACAAAATGTACCTTGAAATTGTTGGTTAGCCTTGAGTCACTGTAAAAAAAAGACTGTAATAACAAAAGAAACAAAAGACAGCAGTGCCACGCCTGTTACGAGGAAAAGCTTTAGTTTACGATTAGGCGGTTTCTGAGGTAGGTCAACAATTAAGCTCGTTTTAAACTCAGATGCAAGAAAAGAGGCACACAACACTCAAATCAATGAATAAGTTTTAGACTTTTGACTATGCAAGCAAAGCTTTTCGCCTACTGACTTTGTCTGATGAGTGGAGCCATACACACAGGATGGGTTCCTGCATTCAAAAACAAAGTGTTTAAAACTTATTTTTACTTAAAAGGCAGTACTCATAGTGTGAGATGCATAAAAAAAACACGAGTGACAAGGGTCAAATACATCCATCTAGTACATGTTGTTTACATAGAAATACAATTAATTGTACTACAATAAACAATAAACACCACAGCTGAATGTGATAACACATGCTGTGTAAATGGCCCCTTACCAGACCAGGCCTCTAAATAGCAGGTGACCATCAAAGCATGAAGCCAGATAACTACATAAGATAATTAGAGCATGAACATACTGAAGTCCTGAAGCCCTATTTTAAGTAAACAGCCCTGTGAAGTTGTCTTCTTTTGTCATCAATAACACACAAATAAGATCCATAAGTTTGGTAATCACTATATCTGATGATTATCACTTTATCTTATTATTGTGTATCAACGGGGAATGAAATCTCAACTTGTATCAGTTGCAACTGTGTGGAAAAGGCCCTTTGTAAGAAATGTACAACCCTTCTTTATCTCGTATGGTTCCCATTTTACCAGGTATCTAGTCTTAGCCTAAGGATGCCCACAGGCCTCCAGCAGTCTCTTCACTGACCGTCTGATGCATACTGCACACAAAAAATAGCAAGATGTGACTGAAATCATTAGTTTCAATCTGATTGGGTGGCAGATAAGCAACTTGTGCACATTGGTTTGTCCAAATGACTAACCAGTTGTGTATAAGTGCACTAGTTTTAAGTTCCTATGGCACGTTTCTTAGGGAATGTAAAATAAAAGACTTATTCTTGCACTTAAAACATGATTCAAGAACCATTGAATATATATACATACATTTTTCCACAATAAAGATTCTTTTGTGTGTGGATGTTAATAGGGCTAGACCCAAAAATTTGATTATTTGAATATTCGTTCGGTGGGTTGGTATTCGATTTTCAATTTTGGGATTTGAATATCCTTTTTTTTTTTTTTTTTTCTTCACACACCTGGCATCCGCCACACGCGAAACGGTTCTCATTCGCGCTTGAATATGTACACTATAAAAACTGGCAAATACAATACTCTTTTTTTACAATCGTCTTATATAGCTTATCCGTTTTTAATAGGATGGACAGTTGAAGGAACCCAACCTTGTTATACTTAAATATATTTGCTTCTTCTTAGCCTACTAATGTTTTCCCTGCAACTGGGGTATTGTCTGAAGCGCACAACTGCATTGGTTTGTATTTTGGGTTAAGCTGCGTTGCTTTGACATTGTGAAAAATAGAATAATAGAAACAAAATGTATTAGCCTTTTTACCCGGTATTATCAATCTAAATGAATATACTGTGAAACATAGGAGCTTGTTATAACTCAAACGTGAGATTTTACTGGGATGGTGTGTACAGTTATTTTTCGGTCTTCTTTTATTTAAATAGCCAACCTGTTACTGTGTCAGCAATTACTGTGCTTCTAATTTCTGATTTGGGAGTGATTTGTTTGTCAGAAAAATGTTAGGCTACCTTATTAAAAGTATTACTCTTAACAGACCTGTGTTTTATCGTCACTAGTGCAGTGTCCGTTCTCTGAACATATTAGCCCTGCCCACGTGAGGCGCGCCACTTTCAGCTAGTTTATTTTGCTGTTCTGTAGTTAATTAAAAGTTTATTAATTCTGAACATGTCGCGTGTCCATATTGCACCAAATGCGACACCGCACTCCCTTGGGTCTGCAGCAACACAACCGCCACGTGTGAAATCGATTGGATGTACGGTTCTCAACATAATCAAAATGCAAACAGACAGACAGACAGACACACAAAGATTCCTGCTGTAACGCATTGTGTACGGAGCAAATAGGGATACGTTAGCTCACTTAGCTTGAGTTATTGATACCAGACAGACTTCACGGAGGCGATTGACATTTCACAATAAGCGCTTTATTCCTCGTGAAACTTGGTAACTGTCCGTCGCAAATGTTATGCAGTCCACAGCGTTACTTAATAAAGAAAATAACTTTAAATGACCAACAGAAAAACAGAAATAACCTGCATACATGTGGTGCTCGAGTCGCAAATACAATGCAGATCGACAGTTCAACCGGGAGCGTGCAGCTCTTAAAGGGGCCACCCCATATTTCTACTCGTTACACTTATTAGAGATATGAATATGTTCAGCCCCCTCCTTCCGAAGCTTAGTTTATTCGTTGTGGATTACTACCGAAGCTGCGAAGCTCAAAAAATGGTATTCGGACCAGCCCTAGATGTTAAAAGGTTCTTCATGGAACCATAGATGCCAATTAGAGACCTACAAAGTGATATTGATAAATTAATAAATTACTTATATTTAAATCAACCAATTAGCATTTTTTTTTATCCTTATCTAAGAGAAGTGGTATTCTGGATGTTCTGCCCAATGCAAGGACACTGACTTTGACTAGAGAGGGGAACTGGACTGAGTCACTTGTAACCGTCTTTGCCATGTTCCCACGGGAGGCGGCTCCAACACGTGACAAGCTTTTAAGTGCTTGGAGCTCGTGTAAGATTCATCTGTCAAACCACAAACATTTGGGACAGGGGAAGCATGGTTCGGTGTACAGACAAGGACAAGAAGAAAAAAGAAAAAAATACAGACATACATAAATCAGAAGAACCCTTAAAAATACTCCCAATAAGGGTTCCAAACTTAGAAAGAATGATCACTTCTCTTTTATTGCTAACAGTAAAGCTGTATTTTTAGCTTAAAAGTTTAGTTAGTAAGTTTGCTTATAATTACATAACACTAGCATCTGGTTTACTTAAAATTTTACACTGAGGGGAACCTGTAATATGTTCTCAGAGTGTGGCTTTGTCACGATGTACCAATATGTTCACAGCTTTAGCAGCTGACATCTTTATATTTTAGTGAAGAGCTTGTTTTCAATCAAATCAAATAAAATAAAAATAAGAATAACCTCAACATACAAGAAACCCATAGTTCATACCCAAATAGTCACTAAATCTCTATAGGGTTTCTTCTTTCCTTCATTCAGTTTAAGACCGCAGAATGTTTCTGTAACTCCATGAATGACACTAAAACATTAGAACACTGCCAAAACCAGAACTCTCTATCGGTTCAAAATATATTTGATATTGACAGGCAGATTTCTGACCATCTTAACAAATATCATATGTGCCGAGGATGAGTGTATTTTAGTGTAAGGAAGCTATTTCTTTGGGCCATGCTGTGATTAACTATGTTTTTAAATTATGAGACACATGAAAATAGGAATACTATAGGATGTGTTTTCTGGAATTGATTTTCCATACCAATATCAGAAATCATGTCTAATCAAAATATCATCCATGATTTATATCCAAAGAAATGAATGGCATTATCACACCACAAACTCATGGGTTTGGAATCTCAAACTCAAATTTAATTGTTAAATTGCAGGTCAAAATGCATCACTGCAAGCTCATTGAGTTTGATTTGAGAATAATTTGTAAACAATAGCCACACAGTGAGCAGTGTTCAAGTGCTGACCAGAGACTGACCGACAGACTGTTCTGAGCAACAAACTGAACTGCCAATCATCATCACGGCACAAAAACATGATGGGAAATCTCCCTCTCATGGGTGATAGGAATCCTTCCTCCCTGTGGGAAAATCAATATTGTGTTGAAATGTGAAGAATGCGGATGGGCTGCTGGCACACTCATTTCTAATTGTGAATGGATGAAGAATCAAAGCGTGTCTGTTTAGTCCATTCTTTGGAAAAAGCCTGAACGAACTCTAAAGATTCTCAGACAGCTTAGCTTGTGTGCTTTTGGCACCAGTGTTGTCTTAAAGGAATAGTTCACCAAAAATGAAAATTCTGTCATTTACTCACCTTCATGATGTTCGAAAACTGTCTGAATCTCTTGCTTCCACTTTCAAGCTTATAAAAGCACTATATTTCGAGTCTTCTGAAGCCATACGCTTTGAGATTTTAAGTCATTATTGAGTGAAAATCTTGACTTCCATCCTAGCTAAAACTGTTCAAAAGCTAACAAGGATGGAAATGTCCATTTGTGAATCCTTTTGAGTCAGATATTTTCAATAAATTGGTTCACCATCAAAATTCTTAATGATTTGTAATGATTCATTCATAAATCAGATTCAGTTCCTGGGTTCATATGGACAACTTATTTTTGTGGTCTTTTTGCGCTTTAGTACTTGGTCATTGAAAAATGCATAAAAATAGCATTTGTTCCATATAAACACACAAATGTACATTTTTGGGTGAACTTTTCCTTTAACTGGGCTTGGTTTTCTTCACTTACCCATTTACACTAGTGATGTGCGACAGCGATGATCGATCATGTAAACGATGATCGAAATGTTTTTTTTTTTTTTTTCCCTTCTTCTTCTTCTGATTGGTTATAGCAGCACTTTGGGTGGCGCCCTGAGCTCTGATTGTTTAGCTTGCCGCACGCAGCATGCGTCAAAAGACGTGAGAGAGAATGTCTGGCTTCACTTTGACAAGATAAAAATGAAAATGAAAATACAGTTCAATGCAAGCTGTGCAGCGCCAAGCTTTTATCTTGTGCTGAAAATATCCTTTAAATTATATTCATAATTAATTCAGAAATAATCATCAGCATAGGCGTCGAGCACCTACGGAAAAATATTCTCATTTCATTTCAGCCAATAAAAATTGACTGAAGCCTTCAGACACGGCTTTCTTTTCGTTTTTATAGTCCATTTGAGGCAGTTTCTATTTCGTTGATGTCAAGAGCGCATTAACGCACGCGAGAGCTCATCCATGTAATTCACGAGCACGAATCTCTCTGCTTGGACACAGATTTCTTTGACTCTTGCACTGGGCATGCTCAAACTTTGTCCTGTCACGAATCTCAACATGCTTTTTCTAATAGAGAGTGGGCACCCACCGGATAAATCAGCGCCGATGATCATCAGTGATTTTCATACTTTAAAATAACATTTTGGTTGATCTGAAAGTGCAAATTGAATCCAAAATATTGCTGAAATATTAGAATAAATAAAAAATTACAAAAGTGACAATAATGTGACACTCGGGATTGCTCGATTGCTCCTGTCTGCCTCGCTGCTCAGAGTGGTTTGCGTCTGTAACTCCGCATAGCTTTGTTTTGAATCTCTTACTTTACTTTCATTCATTGTTGCTTATATTATCATTACCTTATATCTAATATATCTAATATTGCCTACCACATTAATCTGACGTCGCTAGCTTTTAATCGAAATCGCTATTAAAACGTGTCTGCATCTCGCTAGCTTGTTAACTTGTCATTAGTCTCTCTCCTTTTCTTTTTCAACGTGTTCATCAAACAGCTGTGGTAAGTCGGATCAGTCTACAAACACGGTGATTCATGTCATCCTCTCCTAGTATTGTATCGTGTTCTGCTTGTCACATGTTCAGTATAGCTTTCTCTGTCAGTGACGAGGGATTTACATGTCATAAATGTAGGGAAATAGTCAGGCTGACAGAGAAAATCTCAGAATTAGAGACACGCATCCAAACCTTAATCGAGGACAGTAAGAATGCAAGGGCTTCAGATACTGTTTTGGGTGCGACTAGCTTAGTGAACTCTGTACATTGTTCGGTTCCGGCTGTAGAGCCCGTGCAGCAGGGCAATTGGGTAACGGTGACACCACTCTTCCTTTCCAATAAGAACATCAAACAGGTTCTCCCCACTCAGTGATGCACCCACTGAGAATCCTGTTGAAAGTGCCCTAGTTATTGGTGATTCTATTACACGGAACGTGAAAAAAGAGACACCAGCCACCATAGTCACATGTTTGCCGGGAGCCAAAGCACCTGACATCAAAGCAAATAATATTAACATAATTCACGTCGGCACTAATGATGTTCGACTTCGCCAGTCGGAGATCACTAAAATGAACATTAAAGAGGTGTGTGAACTCGCAAGTACGATGTCAGAAAAAGTAATTTGCTCTGGCCCTCTTCCTGTTCGTCGGAGTGATGAGATAGTTAGCAGATGACTCTTAATGCATTATAGTCCTTCGCGTCTATTACGATCTCAGAATTCAGGCCAGCTAATAATACCTAGAATATCAAAATCAACTGCAGGTGGTAGATCCTTCTCCTATTTGGCACCTAAACTCTGGAACAATCTTCCTAGCATTGTTCGGGAAGCAGACACACTCTGTCAGTTTAAATCTAAACTAAAAACACATCTCTTTAACCTGGCATACACATAACACATTATCAATTTATTTTTTCAAATCCGTTAAAGGATTATTAGGCTGCATAAATTAGGTCAGCCGGAACCGGGAACACTTCCAATAACACCAGATGTACTCGTTACATCAGAAGAAGAATGGCATCTACGCTAATATTAGTCTTTCTGTTTATCCCGAGGTTTACCGTAGTCAGCCGGATCCGGGCCGGATCCGGGTGAGATCGAGGACCTGCACCATGACACAACCACAACACAGCCCTGAAGTATCAGCAGAGATTGAGTCAACTAGATCATCCACTATGAAGGCCTCATCAACATGACAACCAGTGGCACATCTCCTCAACAACCGTCCATACCGGTGTGATGAATACGATCCTCAACTGGATGGAACTGAATTAAACACTTTGAATGTTGCGATCCTATCAGACTTATGATAGCAACCTGAGTCGTAACAAAGCACTTTTTGCCAGAGGAGAACTGGCCCCCCGACTAAGCCTGGTTTCTCCCAAGGTTTTTTCTCCATTTTAACACCTGTTTGCCACCTGATGTCACCTGTTGGAGTTTGGGTTCCTTGCCGCTGTCGCCTTTGGCTTGCTTAGTTGGGGACACTTGACAATTGACATTTGATATTCAACAGTGCTTTGATCTGCCTGCATTGACACTATTCCTTACGAGCTGCTGTGCAGCCAAAATAATGTACCAGTTATCACTGTAAAGCTGCTTTGACACAATCTACATTGTAAAAAGCGCTATATAAATAATGGTGACATGACACTCAGTGGCTGGTTGTCTAAGTGGTGTCTGCAGAATAATAAAGAGTTCATAGACAACTGGAAGATTTTTCGGGGCAGACCTGACCTGTTGAAAAGAGATGGTATTCATCCCTCCTGGGATGGTGCTGCTCTTCTCTCTAGTAATATGGCACATAGTCTTAGAGCTGAAACATGACAAACTGGGGCCCAGGTCAGGAAGCAGACAGACCAGCTAAACCGACCGTCTGCTAGATGCCTCACCTTACAGAAGTCAGATAATTCCCAACACATAGAAACTCTTACACCTAGATATTATCACATAGAGAATGTGTCTGTACCCCGAATTAGTAAAAACAAAAAAACTTCCAAACCCATTTAAGGGTAAAAATTTTATTGATGTTCAACAAATAAAAAATAGAGATAATACTGATAAACAAATGATAAAGCTTGGGTTGTTAAATATTAAATCCCTTTCTTCAAAAGCACTTATTGTAAATGATATTATCACAGACACTAATCTAGATTTGCTGTGTTTGACAGAAACCTGGTTAAAACGATTACATTACTTTAAATGAGTCTAGCCCTCAAGGTTACGATTATCGACACAATCCTCATCAGAAAGGCAAAGGGCTCCCTGTTGCTGTAATTTATAGTAATATTTACAGAATTAGTCAAAAGTCTTTCAAATATAATTCCTTCGAAATGATGGTGCTTTATGTAACGTTATGCAAGTTTTGTTGCATGTTGCATTTGTGCTGGCTACTGTATACAGGCCACCAGGGCACCATACAGACTTTATCAAAGAATTTGCTGATTTTCTATCTGAGTTAGTACTAGCTGTGGATAAAGTCCTTGTTGTTGGTGATTTTAATATCCATGTAGATAATGGAAAAAGACACATTGGGATTGGCATTTACAGACATTCTAAACTCTATTGGAGTTAGACAACACGTGTCAGGACCCACTCATTGTCGTAATCATACTTTAGATCTAATATTGTCACATGGAATTGACATTGATGCTGTTGAAATTCTGCAGCAGAGCGACGACATCTCAGATCATTATTCTTGTGTATACTACATTTAGTCAAGGCTGCAAAACTGCCTCTCTGCCATAAATTTGGTAGAACCATCACTTCTACCACTAAAGATTGCTTTATAAATAATCTTCCTGATCAGTTTCATCGCCTTAGCATACCAGACAGCTTAGAAGACCTCGATGTTGCAACAGAAACTATTGCCTCTGTCTTTTCCAGCACATTAGACTTAGCGCTTTTGCGCTTAAAAAAGATTAATTAAATTAAATTAAATTAATCCAACGCCGTGGTACAATGAGCACACTCAAGCTCTAAAGGGAGCTGCCAGAAAAATGGAGCGCAGCTGGAAGAAAACAAAACTAGAGGTTTTTCACATTTCGTGGAGAGAGAGAATGATTGAGTACAGAAAGGCCTTAAAAACTGCTAGATCTGCCTATTTTTCAAATCGTTTAGAAGAAAATAAACACAACCCTAGGTATTTATTTGATACAGTGGCTAAATTAACAAGGAATAAAGCTTCAACTTATAATGTTTCCAAAGAGCACAGTAGTAATGACATTATGAACTTCTTTACTTGCAAGATTGACAATATTAGAGAGAAAATTATAACCATGCAACCGTCTACTACAGTATCGCGTCAGATAGTGCATTGTAGTGTCGCTGAGGAAAAATTCAATTCATTCGCTACTTTAGGAGAGGAAGAATTGTCTAAACTTGTTAAATCATCAAAATCAACAACATGTATGTTAGACCCTATACCGACTAAGCTATTGCAAGAGATGCTTCCAGAGGTCATAGATCCTCTTCTTAATATTGTTAATTCGTCTTTATCACTAGGATATGTATCAAAAAGTTTTAAGCTGGCTATTATTAAACCTCTTATTAAAAAAACACAACTTGATCCTAGAGAATTAGTCAATTACAGGCCGATCTCAAATCTCACTTTTCTGTCAAAAATACTAGAAAAGGCAGTATCATCACAACTATGTTCCTTTTTAGAAAGAAATAGTATCTGTGAGGATTTCCAGTCAGTATTTAGACTGTGCTATAGTACTGAGACTGCTCTCATTAGAGTTACTAATGATTTGCTCTTATCATCAGATCGTGGTTGTACCTCTCTGTTAGTGTTACTGGATCTTAGTGCAGCATTTGACACTATCGATCACAACATTCTTTTAAATAGACTCGAAAATTATGTTGTAATTAGTGGAATTGCATTGTCATGGTTCAAATCATACTTATCTGACCGTTATCAATTTGTAGTAGGAAACGAAAAGATGTCATATCGATCACAAGTTAAATATGGAGTACCGCAAGGCTGCAGGTCTGTACATGCTACTCTGTACATGCTACCCTTGGGAGATATCATAAGGAAGCATGGTGTTAATTTTCACTGTTACGCTGATGATATTCAGCTCTATATTTCTTTGCGCCCTGACGAAACTTACCAATTCACAAAATTAACGGAATGCATAGCTGATATAAAAAATTTAATGACCAGTAATTTCTAAGTAATACTAAGTTCAGAAAAAACAGAGATTCTAATTTTTGGAAACTTTGGAACAATCTTCCTAGCATTGTTCGGGAAGCAGACACACTCTGTCAGTTTAAATCTAGACTAAATCGCATCTCTTTAACCTGGTATACACATATGCATTATCAATTTATATTTTCAAATCCGTTAAAGGATTATTAGGCTGCATAAATTAGGTCAGCCAGAACCAGGAACACTTCCTATAACACCAGATGTACTCGTTACATCAGAAGAAGAACGGCATCTACGCTAATATTAGTCTCTCTGTTTATCCCGAGGTTGACTGTAGTCAGCCGGATACGGGCCGTATCCAGGTGAGATCGAGGACCTGTGCCTTGACATGACCACAACGCAGCCCTGAAGTATCAGCAGAGATTGAGTCAACTAGATCATCCATTGTGAAGGCCTCATCGACACGACAGCCAGTGGCACAGATTCAACAAACCGTCTCTACCGGCGTGATGAATAAGATCCTCAACTGGATGGAACTGGAATAAATATTTTGAATGTTGCGGTCCCATCGGACTTATGATAGCTACCTGAATCGTAACAAAGCACTGTTCGCCAGAGGAGAACTGGCCCCCCCGACTAAGCCTGGTTTCTCCCAAGGTTTTGTTCTCTATTTTAACACCTGTTTGCCACCTGATGTCAATTGTTGGAGTTTGGGTTCCTTTCCGCTATCACCTTTGACTTGCTTAGTTGGGGACACTTGACATTTGGTATTCAACAGTGCTTTGTATCTGCCTGCATTGACACCATTTTCTTCAAGAGCTGCTGTGCAGCCAAAATTATATACCAGTTATCACTGTAAAGCTGCTTTGACACAATCTGCATTGTAAAAAGCGCTATATAAATAAAGGTGACTTGACTAATGTAGCCAAATAGATTGTGAATTTGTTGTGCTTTCGTTTCGTTGGCTTTCGCTTTAAAGCGCAATCGGAGACACTTTCGGTCAAGCTCACGTTTGCATTCGCGAACTTTTTGTAGAGGAAAGTTGTAATAGCTACATCTGATTAATCTAATATAGGATGCGTTCGGATATCAACACTTATTAACAACATGCTGAATGTGCTGCATATCAGTGTTTAGTTTCATACTCAAATACAATGCCCGATATCTGAGTTATTTGATTGCTTTTAGGCTAGATGTTTCTTTAAAAAAAAAAAAAACGATGTTATAATAATGCAGCAGGGCTTTTTTCATCATATTTGTTCAATGGCATATGCTAATTTGTATGGCTTCGGTTATTTATCGAATGTAATCACTAATGTAGATGAAAATAAAGCACAAATCTGCCATAAACATAGCATTATAATGAGAACTTTATAGAAATCTATAGTAAATTCTGTCCTTGCCTGTGTTTCAGCATGCTGTCATGAAAGCGCATCACGGCGGGAGCTCTCTTTCTCTCGCGCTATAGCGCGTAGCTTAAAGTTCACTGGCATTTGCATCCTTTTATGCACATACAAGTTGTAATGTTACATCTATGTTATGTATCTGAGTTATCTGAATAATATCATAGGAT
Source organism: Elopichthys bambusa (assembly GCA_037101425.1). NCBI lineage: Eukaryota > Metazoa > Chordata > Actinopteri > Cypriniformes > Xenocyprididae > Elopichthys > Elopichthys bambusa. Next base: position 3,705,048 of record CM074453.1, on the reverse strand, counting down.
GTGTCATAGAACAGGCTTCAGTTAGATGCTTCTTAATAACATTGCTGCATCATAATCATAATCTAACAGTGTTCTAATCATGTGTTTATGTTTTCATAGACAGGTTTTCATGTCATATTTTTTTATTTTTAACATTAATTTTCATAACAGTCTTCAGATATTTTTATCATCTCCATGACGGCCATGCCCATACCACCCATCACCCCCCACCCCCCAAGCACTTGATTATTCGTCTTTAAAAACCTATCGATGATCGAAATGAAAAACTGCCGAAAATGCCCACCCCGAATTTACACCAGCCTCATTTAGTTTTGCCTCATTTAAACACAAGTTCATTTAATTCAGCAGAAGAGCATATTGGTAACCGGTAGCTGATCTTGAAAATCTGAAAGATGATCCTGTAAAGAACTTTACCCCACAAAAAATAAACTGTCTATATAGTCTATGAATAAAATCTGCCTAAATAAATAAATGGTTCATATCTCTGATGATTCTCTGACAGAGCTGGTATCCAGAGCAAAGAGGACCTCTATAGACAGAAAAACAGATTACATCTACAGCACATTACAGTAGCAAAATATCAGCATCCCTTGACATCTTAGAACTGAAATAATTATAAACACAGTAGACACACCATGAACCACGCCAAAGTTTTACTGATTAACAATCACAAACAACATAGACAAGCTAAGGCTGTTCTACAACAAAGGTAAAATGTCAGTAATTGTGTACCATCCTACATAGACAGCCAGACATAAATTAAGACCAATTGCCAGAGCAACATTTTCACCTCATAAAAATGCAGTGTAACGTTTAAAATACATCATGCAGCTACAGAGCTTTAAAAGCTGCATTCATGAGACAAAACCGGAACATTTCCCCCTAAACAATCCTGTTGTTTTGATACCTGAAAAAGATCACTGGGGGAAAAATAGACAAAGAGGAGTTAAAAAAGGTTACAAAGATGTTTGTTGACAAATGCAAATGTTTCCCAGGTGCCTCGTGAAGCAATGGTGAAAACAACAAGCAATGGCAGGGGAGTGTCCAGTAAAGGTCATTCTGGGACAGGTCCCATGAACAAACAAACCCTCTCCTTTCTGAACACAGATGGTCTTGCATAAAAACAATTACCATGTGTGATAATTACTTATCATAGCCAACATGTTGACCTCATGTGTATGCTAATTATCTTTATTCTATATTGCATTTAGAGTCTCAGTCTGAACATGAAAGGTCTTCAAGGACATTAGGCATTTCTGCAAAGGCTAGAGATATAAAATGCATCTAATAATTAAAATTGTTAGAGAATTTAATAACCGTTTAAATTATAATGAATTTATATAAAATAAAATTCATTTTTTATCCAAAACACAGTTTGTGACCTAAATTACACCAATCAAGCTGAAATTCACAAAATCCAGATCTACTTCAGACATGCACGTTTATTGTTCCTTCCAGTTTCATTCGTGTCTTCAATATTTTTGAAAATAATTACAACCCTGAGCAATTATTCTAACTGAATCAAACCAAATTCATGATGACTCGAACTCAAATTCATGAAGTCGGAAAGAGAATCATACCAAAGTGTTTCAAGCAAATACTGAAGACCTGTTCAAACCAAGATGAAAATTCTATGCAACAAATTGGCACTTCTGGTCACATGTCCAGAGTTTTATGTTACAAAAAACTACAACTTGGTGGCATTCATGAACATATTTTTTTTTTTTTTTTTTATAAGCGACAGTGCATAGCAGAGGAAGTGATGGCTCTTATGTATTGGTGTTTGATGCACACAATAGTGAATGAAAATCTGAATAGCTGTTTGATAACATCAATACAGTTTTAATTCCTTCCTTCTCCATTAAAAGTGAGTGTTACAGACAGCTGCACAGCACTTTGTGTAACAGGGTAAAAGTGTTTTTTCTGCTTTTCTAGAAGTGCCACCTACGTTCAGAGACTGCATTTTCATTCAGCTGCCTGCAGGTTTTTTTTACGCTTTGGTCTGAACAGATGAATTGCATGCAAAAATCAGAACATTCATGGTGTGAACAAGCCTTTACACCTCTACTTATTTATGTAAATTTCACATATGATTTTAGCAAGAAGTCATCAGTAGCTCACTTGTTCTGAATTTTTCAATATGCGTTGCTGTGTGGACCAACTTTGTAAATAAGAATAGTGCTGAATTTATTTTTTATTAAGTTTGTTTATGTGCAGATGTGTACAGTGCATACTCTGATTCAATCATTACTCACTTAAATGACGCATGAGTTCTCTGTAATTGAATTTTGTATTGATGTTGAAACGTATTTCAGACTTAGATGATGTCAAAGGCCTACTGAGCAAATGAGATGGAAATCTCAAATTCTTGACATTTAAAATTCTGCCAGTATGTTAGCATGGATTATCAAAACCCTGTTCTGATGGCACAACATTTGGATCACAGTTGACAAAGTTGATAGGATTCCACCCTAGGGGTGTTTTGACTAATTTCTCACATATGAAGATCTCTAGATGTTTCATCTGAGGTGAAAATATTGGACTCACACTTTGCAGTCTTATGAACACCCTTCATTTGTTACAGATGGTTTGAGGTCCACAAAGCAGATGAACACAGACATTTGAGAGGATTCTGTGCCAGCAAAGAGTCTCATGACCGACCAGATTCTCATTTGGGAATTCATTAGGCTCGGGCCACTGCTCTGGGCCGGTATCACATGATTTTGTCTGCGATTTCTCCTCTGCTCCTCACCTCTAGAGGCCCCATAGCCATAGAGCACAGGTAAAAGGAAGGACACTCCATAAATCAGCTCCCTTTCTTTGTCCGTCCCTTCATTAACATCATAAAGTACAGAAGAACTATTCCTTCTTTCCTTCCCTTCATCTTAGTTCTTCTCACACATCCCTGGTTTTTGAGAAATGCATCTTAAAGAGGAACCAATGCGCACTAAAATTTATTTAAGATGATCAGACATGACGTTATGGATTCTTGGAAGATGGTCTGAAAGCAGTATCCATGGGACGTGCTTTTATACAAGAACGCTGCCTGTGAAGTCAATGACTGACTGGGCAGCTGCTTTAGGTTACGAACGCAGCCAGGAGGATGATCATCAGTTGAATATCTCCACCTGCAGCTCATTATATAAAGACATGCACAGCTGTGCTGCTCCACACCATCGCCCAGGACCATTAAAGAAAAGACCCTCCTATTCTGCAAGGCTTGGTTGAGGTGATGGCTTGAGGACAAGTACAGATTCAGAGCAAAGTATCCATGATCGCTGGAGGCATATCAAAAGGGGCTTATCAAAATGCCTTCACGCTTAAGGGCCAGCACATGTGTAGTGACATTTATGGAGCCGTGTAGACATACAAAGTTAACTTTCAGAGCACGGTTTCCTCCTCCCTCACCCTCGGAGGATGGCAGGATGTTTGGGGACCATTTGGACATATAAATGTCCTCCCACAAGTCAGAAGGCATAAATTACTCCGTATCACAGCACTATCACAATACATCAGGAGATACTTTTAACTCATGTCTGAAACTTTTGATACTTCCTTTTAGATGGAAACAGGCTCAGGCTGTTTTGTACTTAGATGATGAAACTCTCAACCTATACTTTCAGACATCTCAAGATACTTACTATGTTTACAGTACTTTCAGAAACTCAGTTAACTACACTGGAGTTCAGACTTGCATATTTGATAAAATTATAATGTTATTTATAAAATAAGGGAAGGAATTAAGATAAGAAACAGTAATTCACTTGTTCACTTATGAATTTTTCACAGTGGCATACAATATGAATTGTTGTGTGAACCAACTTTGTGAATAAGAATAGCGCCAAATTTATTTTTATTAGATTAGTTTGTTTGTTTATGTGTGGATGTGGACATAAACAATCATTACTCACATGACGCATGAGCTCTCTGCAGTTGAATTCTGTGTTTGTGTAAAAAGGTATTACAGACTTAAAAGAGACTAGTAGCCTACTGAGCAAATAACGTTCGGAGGAGTGAGGAAACGGCTGTTGAAAATAGCTGCAGCCCTCAACTCTTGAAATGCTGCCAATGTTGCTAGTATGAATGATCAAAACCCTCTTCTGACGGCGCAACATTCGGATCACAGCAAAGATGATATTTATAAAATAAGGGAAGGATTTAAGTAGGGCTGCCCCTAATAGTTGACTAATTGTTAGTCGACGAGAAAAGGCTTAGTCGACCAAAATTTTATTAGTCGCTTAGTCGAGAGAACAAAAAATCCACAGGAAGTGGCGAAATCACGCATTCTATGACGGACAGATCATTAATAGCTGGTCTATGTGGTAATTACAGTAAATCGGGCAGGACATCCAAACACTCGCTATCATTCATCGACCTCAAATATGGCTTATCATCTGAAACATTTAAGTATTAGCAACTTTACATGGTTTAGAAAAATGTGGGCTATTCAAGTGTTTGTGTGAAAGCTGAATAGTAGCGCGCTTACTGCTAGACAGCTAACATGGAGGCATCGATGCGATCACTTGCACTTAAAATACTGTCATTTTTGGTCATAAAGAGTAATACATCATTTGAAACTGTGAAGAGTCTACTTTTATTTGTGTGCACTCACAATAACAACAAAATTTAGTGCTTTTGTAAAATAATGAAAGCAAACAGGGTGCGATTCCTGCCGTCTCGCTCTTTGAGCTCGAGCACGCCAAAAAAAGAGAAAGAACCGAAACTCCATGTTAAATTGCTTCACAGACATGAAAAATATATCTATAGAAAGCGAAATGTCTACTTTTAAATGAACCAATTCAAATGGAAAACAAATATTGTCAGGTTATGTAATCCGTATGAAACGGTGCGTCCACTACTATGGAGATGATGAGTCAGCATGGTCAACTTCATCAATGCAGCTGAAAATACAGAAAACACTAGTTAATTATTAAAATGTTATAGCAATCTCCTGTTTTTTTCATGACACATTCATAATCATTACTTCTGCCGGTGCGCTGAGGTAAGCTTTATGCATGCACTTTAACACTGATTAGGCTATGTAGGCATTAAAAGGCTCTTTTTTATGATTTATATGGTATATTAATAAACGTGCGATTAGTCGACTAATTGCTTAAAATGAACGACTACTAGATCTTTAGTCGAGGGCAGCCCTAAAGTCAAGATAAGCAACATTGTTGCACACACTAGATGGACATCTTTGACCACTGCGCTCACATCTTGTGTCTTTTGCAGTATCTCGTCCATGACAGCGTTCTAAAAACATGGCGCTCAAGTTCAAATCAGTTCAAATTTTAAAGGAGACCTAGCATTTCCCTATTCAACTGCCCTGTGTCTTGCGTTTTTAATCATTCTGTGTGGACAGACCCTTGCTGAGCAGTCCATGATCAGAGTTGATTTAATTTACTTTTCATGTCAGATGGGGTGCAAACTATTATTTTAACCAGCATAAGGGAAAAATGCCTAAATCTATAATCAAGGTGCAGAAGAAGAGTCAAAACCACAATTAGAGAAATTCCTATCCAGATGGATTAGATTTCTCTAAGGACTCCAGAGTTAGCCAAAAAACATTAGGTGATTTGCTCTGTAATTTTTTACTGAGGTTGTGCAAGAAAAAGACGTGTTTATAGGATTATAATCACAAAACACATCTGTGAAATTCAATTTCTTTTGACCTTCTCTGATTTAGTCCAAATAGGGAGCACAATAGGGAGAGGAAAAAATTGGAATGGGATACAATATGGACCAGAATTAAATCCTGGTTTCTTAAATGAGCACTACAGCTTGATGTGTTTTTGTGAGCATGTGTGCTAAACCCTAGAATACACAGGTATGTTGAGACAAGTTGAAGCTAAAACCTCCAAAACCAGGATTGGACATCCCTGGGTTAGGGCCTCTTAGCCAGTTGGGCACCATTTACCATTAGGCTAGTGTCCTTCTACTTGTTAATAATTCTACAAAATTGGGCCTACTTCACAACCTACTGTAGTAAGCTGCCTCCTGGCTTCTATGGAAACATCCTAATGCCTCGGTTACAAAGGTAACCCTCGTTCCCTGAAGGAGGGAACGGAGACGTACGTCGGACAGACCGATGAATAGGAATATCGCTAGAGAGGCCAATCTGCTTCAAATGTAACTAAAACGAGCCAATGCACATTGGCATGCAATCATACGCAGCAGCTGCTCGCCTCGCAGCGCGGGTATATAATGAGCAGCAGGTGCGTTGCATCTTCAGGTTTTCGCTGAGGAGCCGAACCGGATAGGCGGCAGCATCAGCGGGGTACAGCGACTGTGGCAACGGGACGTACGCCTCCGTTCCCTCCTTCAGGGAACGAGGGTTACCTTTGTTACCAAGACGTTCCCATTCAGTTGGTCACGTTCGACATACGTCGAACAGACCGACGAATAGGAATCCCTACCAAAGCGCCCCTTCCAGCGCTCGGTGCAAGCCTCCTGTACCCCCTTGCCTATGGATGGTGGGACAGGGCTAACACAGAGTGTCAATCACTGCTGTTCCCCAAAAAACCCATTCGGTGAGACTACTGGATAACACTGGGAAAGCGTACCCTTTTACTGGAAAGAAACGCTGCGGAAGCCACATCCTTCCCCGAAGGAGTTATGTAGAGAGGAACATATGGACTAACCCCGTAGGGCTGTACTACATATGGAAGTAAAGGGGTGACTCCAACCTGATGAGAGGTGGGTTCCTTGAAAAGACACAGGCTTCGTTTAGGAGCAACCGTGGGACTACACATATGGGATCCCTGTAGGGTCACACATATGGACCGATGCTCCGCCACGTCGGCTGCCGAAGGGAGTTCGGAGGACTCAACAGGGTCTGCCTCGTAGGGACTCTCTGGAGTAATAAGCGCATGTAAGCGCAGCAAGCCGACACTAAGCCGGGGCCTCTCCGTGCCTCTGACCTGAGGTGAGAACACGGGAGGAGACCGGCTCGACACGAAGACTATAGAATCTAGCGGACGTGTTAGGTGTCGCCCAGCCCGCAGCTCTATAAATGTCTGTCAGCGAGGCGTCACGAGCCAGCGCCCAGGAGGATGTAACACCTCTTGTAGAGTGAGCATGCAACCTGAGCGTGCAGTCCCAAGAGGGTATGGAGGGGGGTCGAAGAGAATTTAATCGCCCCCCTAAGGAACCTGACGACCAGGTCATGCTTAATAACAGGCTTGCCATCGATGTGGTCGTGGTATGCGGAAATTGCGGCAGCATGAACTTTGAGGGTGGAGGGGGACAGCCTACGCTCCAACCCTTGCTGCAAGAATGAAAGCACAACTCTGATCGAGCATCTTCGGGGGTCTTCCCGGCGAGAAGAGCACCACTCGACGAACAGTTCCCACTTCGAGGCGTAAGCACGTCTCGTAGACGGTGCACGTGCCGATGGTGTTAAGTACCTCGGGGGGTAAGTCACCTAGAACCTCCGCATCCCGTCCAGGGACCAGACATGGAGTTTCCAGAGGTCTGGATGCGGGTGCCCCGTCTCTGAGAAAGAAGATCTTTCCTCAGAGGAATGCGCCAGGGAGGGGCTGCTGCGAGGAGCGAGAGTTCCGGGAACCAGGTCCGGTTGGGCCAATAGCGCGCAACTAGCAGGACCTGCTCCTCGTCCTCCCTGACTTTGCACAAGGTCTGTGCAAGTAGGCTCACTGGGGTAAACGCATATTTGCGAAGGCCTCGGGGCCAGCTGTGTGCCAGTGCATCTGTCCCAAGTGTTCCCTCGGACAGGGAGTAAAACAGCTGGCAGTGAGAGGTTTCTGGCGAGGCAAACAGGTCTACCTGAGCCTCTCCGAACTCCCTCCAAATCAGCTGGACCACCTGGGGGTGGAGTCGCCACTCTCCCGGCAGTGCAGCTCGTGAGAGCTCATCGGCCACACGGTTGAGCACACCAGGAACATGAATGGTGTGAAGCAACCTCAGATGGCGGGCGAGTTGCGACATGCAACGGGAGCATAGACCACCTTGACGGTTGACGTACGCCACAGTCGCAGTGTTGTCCGTACGGACCAGCACATGCTTGCCCTGTAACAGACCTTTCAGGCGGCTCAGGGCAAGGCGTACTGCTAGCAACTCGAGGCAGTTGATGTGCCAATGCACTGAAGTGAAGTGGACGCCCCTGAACTTGGGGGGACGCCGGGCGAACTGAATCGCATAGCCGAGCCTGATGGTCAGAATGAGCCAGCGAGACGGACTGGGGAGCACTAACCAGGCTTGCAGAGACCGTACAAGCGGGATCAAAGGAACCGTAGGCGTACCCACAGTGGGGCAGCGAGGTGGAACGCAGGGATGCGGCTCGGGAGGCTCTCTTAGCGAGGCGGCCCTTAGCGGGGTCTGAGTGTGCTGAGCAACACTTACCTGGTTCCAAGGTCAGGCAGGGGGTGCAGGAGAGACTTTGGCCACCTTCTTGAACTGCACGCTGCCGCCCTCTGGCGAAGGAAGAGGGAGATGAGAGTGGAGAGGTTCTTGCCCTCCCACTGCTCTCCGAGCCCTCTACGGACCCGGAGAAACTGCTCTTTTTTTGAAAATTTGTGTGGAACAGAAACAAGGAGGCTGAGGTGCTGCCGGCGGCAGATGGGTGGATGCAGCAGCTGACCGCCGCGGCAGGATGTGACTGATGGCCTCAGTCTGCTTCTATACAGCCAAGAACTGCTGGGCGAAGTTCTCGACCGCGTCGCCGAAGCGGCCTGCATAGCAACGGCCCGTTCCACAGGGGGGATGCGCGTATAACTCTTTGCCGCACCGAGTGGAGTGGTGAGGGAGGAACGGTTTCGGGCAGTAAAAGGTGCCGTCCATGTACCGGTGAGTTCTTTATGCACCTCCGGGAAGAAAGGAACCGGGGTGGGTGGCTGAGAACCAGCACGCGCCACCCCGAGATACCAATCTTCCAACCTCGAGGGCTCGGGACATGGTGGAGGGTTTCACACGAGCTTGACCCTGTTGGCAGCCCGGGAAAGCATAGCCATCATTTCCGGATCCAAATCGGGCACGGCTACCATTCCCGAAGGAGGCAACCGCGCCAACTCGTCATCTCCAGAAAAATATGGCTCACTCTCCGATGCAGCTATCCACATCCGGTCATCGGGGGGGGAGCTCCAAAGGATACGGATGGTGCACACCTTTGAGATGGCCCACCGCGCTACCCCGACAGCTCTACTGGCTGCGGAGTGCAGGAGGGGTGAGGGTTCCTAAGGGGTTGGTTCCCCGAAGGAAGCGTGCTCACCATAATCCTCAGATCACCAGTGCCGCTACCTGAAGCAACCCTCTGAGGAACTAAGGCAGCGGCACTGGGACTTTGCCTCTTTGCAGGAACTGGAGTCTCGATCGCAACTCTGAGATGGTCATCTTCCCACAATGGGTACATGACTCATCCACGAACGCTGCCTCAGCCCGCTTTAAGCCCAGACACGTGATGCAGCAATCATGACCATCCCTCGGTGCCAGGTAACGACCGCATCCAGAAAGACACAATTAGAATGTCATCTTTAAAAAGATGACATTCTAATTGTGTAGACTCTTTCAGGGACTTGCTCTTTAAAAGTGCTGAAGCACGCAGGGGAACGGCCGCGGCAACACAGACAGGGATTGTGTGCAGCCTGTCGTGTGCTCTCCTCTCTTAGAAGGCGGTCCTCTTACCGGCCGTAAAAACGGCTTTTTAGCGCTCAAAAACGCACCGTTACACGTCGAACGTGACCGACTGAATGGGAACTGAAATTGCTGCTCATACATGAACGATTTGGAAGGCTGTACACAAACAGCAACTCCACATGCCGCACAAATAGTGCTTTACATGGAAGACACGACTTGAAACTGATTGCAATAAAAGGTATCAAACGTAAATAAAAGGAACAACGCAATACTCAAATGAACAAAGAATACATATTTTTGAGTAAAAGTCAGTTTTATATTATTTTTAAAGTTACTACTAAACCACTATAGTTCTTTTAAGTACTGAGTGGATTATTATTAAAGATCAATATTAAAAGCCCAATCTGATAAGCTGATCATTTGTAATTTGGCCAATAACCAATAAACGGCAACTATAAAAATGGTATACTGTTTATTACTAGTTATATTTAAATTTGACGATGGCAAATGTAATCCACATGTAAAAATAAAGGAAGTGAGCATTCAATTATCCAATAAGTGATAAGTTAAAAAAAAAAAGCTCTAAAATCAGCCCATAACCAATAATTTATAGACATATAAATAACAAATTAGCATTTATCTCATTTTGCCTACCATTTTAGATGAAGTCCAACCTTGATATGGAATGTGAAGAAAGGCCGTAACCATGTCTTGAACATTAGGGGGACCAAAGTTGTTTTGTTTTGTTTTTTCGTGTGTGTGGGTGTTATAATTATTGGATTAAAATGAAATAAAGAAAAAGAAAGAAGAATGTAGTTGTTAAGTAATCAATTTAAACTATTTGCAAATAATATTTTATTTTAAAATATGCATATTCACTTTTATACTCTTACTATGTAAAAAACGCAAAACATTTCTTGTCTCTTCACATTCAGTTAGTATGAATTACATGAATCATGTAAATAATAGCATATGTTCAATTCAAAATGGTGAAATTTCATAAAAAGAATTTGAGTAGTTTGCATTACTGTTGAACATTACTGTCGGTTGCTGAACATTTCAATCGTAAAACAGTTGTCAAATATTAAATGTTTAGCTACTTACATCTTACCATGCACTCTTTCACCATTAAATCTAAAGTGTTGCATTGGACTTCGCACTCATCTTCTGTGAACAGTAAGCCCCGCCTTCTTTGGTTTGATCGGCCATCTCGATCATTTTGACATTGATGAGCGCTGTTAGGCAAAAAATTTAACTTTTAAAACTTGTTTTACAAACAAAGCGGTACATAATGGAGTGCAGCAGAGCAGCATCAATAATATAAAATATTGGGGGGGCAATTTGGCCATTTCTAATTATTGGGGAGTGGCCCTGATGTGAAGGGAACTTGTATAATGGTTAGTGTAAAAAGTAAAACAATTATAATTTTTTGTTCCAAACCTGCATGCTGTTATTATTTTTTTTCTTTATTTTATTTTTTTTTTTTTCTGTGAAACAAAGAAAAAAAAAAAGAGAAAAAAAAAGCTATATATGTCTTTTGAAACCATTTGATAGCTTTGTGGGTCAACAGCAGGTTTAACACCATGACGTTTGGGCACAATGCAAGAAATCATTGCTTTGATGTTTGATGTTATTGATGTGTAACTTATTGTGCAGTGTTTTAAGAGCTGCATAATGACCTCCATAATCAATCTGAGAGAAAATAACTTACATTTTAGTTTGTTCATTACACAAAGCTAATGTATGACTTTATAAAGATGTAGAATACAGCACTGCTGAAAAAAAAAAAAAAAAAAAAAAAAAAAAAGGCTGCGTGAAGATTATTTGAAATTCTCACCTTTTTGTTCTGCTAACAAAATAACATTAACGGGTATGGAATGACAACTTTTCCTTTACACAATAAAATATCTGTATATGTGGAACCAGACACTGGGAAAAAGGTCAGTCTAGCCATAACTCATGCGATCTGGCCACCCCCAGTGAAGTGATTCAACCATATGAATCATCACATTGATTTTCATTTATGACATTCTCTCTGATCCTCATTTGGAGGCGCATTCATTCGGAAACGTATTTGCTCTCTTCAGTTACGAATGCTGCTTGGTTTAACATTTTTGCTAGTACTCTAATGCAGACCAGATGTCCACTTGTACAATTCACTCTTCGTGAAGCCCACTCCACTCAACAGCTGTTTAGTTTAATTGACTATGACCACCGGGTGGATCCCACTGCACTGTTCATGTGAAAAATGCACCACAATCACGCTCTTCCCTTTCATTCACTCTGCTCCTGGGAAGCTTAATCCCAACGAAACAAAGCAAACAGTCCACTGGCTGGTCAAAGAATATGGTATAGTGACTCAGAGGGATGAAAAGAGAAGGATGGGGTGGAGAACGGAGCTTGCTGTCGGGACTAACAGCACCAACAGACAGGATTTAACATTCAGCCAGCTCACGACAATCCGCAGTAGACGCTAGAACTTCCTCCAAGATGTGCAAATGAAGGATTACGAAAAAGGCATTTGACACGATATGAAGTACTGCCAAAGATAAAGAGAAGAGTTGTGGTTGTAGAAGCAGAAAAAGTCTAAACTGTTCCATGAAATATTGGCTAAGAAAATAAATTAGTACATGTTGTTTGACTGACTTCAGCAGATTTACAGTTACTTCAATTTATACTTGTACTTATCAGCAGAATTTGTAAATCAACTGTTTTTTTTGTTTTGTTTTTTTTTTTCTTTGTTTTTTTTTTGTTTTGTTTTGTTTTGTTTTGTTTTTTTTTTATCCCACAGATGGTTACTCTATACAAAAATATCAAAGATGGGTGGACTTTGGATGAAGACCATGGGAAAATCAGAGGCTTGGGAATTCACATTGTAATTTACACCAGTCCTTTCCCTGACATTTACACAACGGCTCCAATAATTTTTGTTACCCCTGGATTACCCATTTATTCTTGCTGGCTGAACTGTCCAAGAGCAATACCACCAACCAAAAACCAACATCCCATGGAAGTGTCATCTAGATTATGTTCCAAAGTTTTACTGACTGAAAAAACTAAGTAAACTGACTATAATCCTTTGTCATTTAGTTACTGCTTCTCTTGTGTTGAGAAAAAACAAAAAACAAAAAAAAACAGATATTATCCAAGCTAATGAGAAAACCAGATCAATTAAATGTACAAATCAAAGTAGGAGAGAGTGGGGTAAGGTGTGTCGCCCCTTTAAATTTTTGTTTTAATTAAAAAAATAAATAATTTTTTTTTGCAATTTTTGTCATCTTACTTTTTAGAAAGAATTAAAGTATTCAGATACACATGAGTGATATTGAGAATAGCATCTTTATAGTGCAAGTTAGTAAATAAATTCTTATGGAGGTGTAAAATATATTTTAATATGTAAATTATTATATTTAATGATACACACATACACACACGTTGCCTTTGTGCCTTGGCAACTAACTGAAATAAGTTTACAATGAAGTATTAAAATGACTAAAACTTAAAAAAAAAAAAGTATATAAGTATATAAAGTATATAGTATATAAAATTAAAAAAGACAAAAGCACATAAAATTACTTAAAGCTGCAGTCCATAAGTTTTGCCTCTTTGTCACCATCTCTGTTTGAAACCTGCAATTGCAGTTACTTGCGGAATTATCATCATTACATGGGTTGTGCATCGGCAATCAGCGACTCTACGTCTTGGAAGTACGGCCAACATAAGAATTTTAACCGGAAAATGTCATCTGAACAAGTAAGTAACATATCTGCCACTTTTTTTCTGAGAAAAAAAACATTACAATAAATCGCTCTGCCAATGGTGATTAAATCTAACGATCGCTTAGCTTGTATCACGTCAAACTATTATTATTGTTATACTTTGTTCTCAAATTGTTAATGTTAACAACATCAGCATTGCGTGACTGTGTATTTAGTGTGTATTATCGTTACCTGTAGATTTCAAGTTCTGTAGCCACTCTGCAGTCCGAAGTCTTTTGCTTTTGACTACGGGTGAATCTCCAGTTGTCATTGATGACTGTCATTTGGACCTTTCTGGATTACAATCCGCCATCAAAATGATAAGTTTAATTATTCCAGCTGCTGTGAGAAAAGACAATAAATGATCCGCTACCAGCAGCATCCTCACATGATATAGCCTACTAGCTGGGACCCCTTCTTTATGTAAACAGACGTGATATAATGATGCAAAGACGAACGGCTGCATGCTCAAATTTCCCATGGAAACCCACCAGTACCAATTTTATTAGAAAACATTATTACAAGCTTACCTTTGTGTATCGGGCTAAAGTAAGGAGATAGTTTTGAACACTGGCTGGTTAGGTATTTGCTTAAAAATTGGATAATTTTTAACCAAAAAAAGTTACGGACTGCAGCTTTAAACTAAAATGAAAGGCAATACAAAATGGTATTCAATACTATAATATAAATAATACTAAAATAATTATATATACATAGAATATTAAACACATAAATAAAATGACAAAATGTTGAAAATTGTTGACATCCTGCAATATAATTTAGTATTTACATGTCTACATGTCAATACAGGTAGTGGCACAGCTTACCCCATTCTTGTCATTCATTAATTGCTGTATAGTCGATCTAATAAACCACTTTTCTGGATATCTCCACGACACAATTCCACACTCGACCGAATGAGTCAGTTACACAAATGTTAAGGTCTTTTGAGGTTACTCAAATTTTCCAGTTGTTTTCCTCCCACCAGAAAACAGCAGTGAACTTCTCTTCAACTGTTTCTGTGCTCATTCATTGTAAATACAAGTTCCAAGAGAAGCAAAACAGTTAGTAAGAAATGAAGTTTATCATATGCACCAAGGATCTAAGCAGCGTGTGTGTGCTGAACCTATCTAGTTACAGTACACGGGTCTGTCATTTTCACAAGGGCCCTAGGCCATAACAATGGCAACAATCGTCGAGTGTTCAGCCAGGAAAGAAACAACTGAAGTGAGCTTTCAGAGTAAACCTCCATTACTCACAAACTACAGTGACAGAGACAATTCAGCCTTGCTGGACCTTCTCACGTGACTGGACGAATTACTGCAGCAACAGTGTTCGACCTCAACAGGAGACTGTAGGGCCTCTGTGACCTGCTGCAGTGCTCCCTGCAACATCTGTTTAAGCTCCACTGCTTGGCTCTTCCCTCATTTGGGTGCATTTGAAGGTCCACGGGGCCCGGAAACATCCCTTTACTTGTAAACATTTGGTGGAAAACTCTGCTGTGAGACAACACCAAGGTCGGTAATTATCAGTTATTGTGTGCAGCTGCTTTACTCCGTGTTCACATCCACTCGAAAATCACAGAGAGATGTATTGCAGGAAAACTAAAGGTCATCATTCAGTCCTCTGAGTCACACCTCATTTTTTGTCAGCAAATAATGTCGTCCTTAAGGCATTACATTTATTTCCATTCATAAAATTCATGGAGTGTTTGTGGTTTCTTGGCCCTTTTCAGATACAATACACTTTGATGTCCCATGACAATTTAGGCACAAATCAGATGTTCTTTGTAAGAACTATTACATATCGAACATAAAATGAAACTAACAGGAAAAGAAGCTAGTTTTAAACATATCAAATATCTGTTATCCCTCCTTAAAATAGTGATTTTGGCACATTCCATCTCATAGATCTTGACCTTTTTGACTGCAACCAACAACTAAACTCATACAACATCATGAAAGTAAAGAAATACTGCATTCAAAAAATGGGGACAGGACTCGAGCAGGAATCATGTTCATGGATGAGATTATCGTTACTGTAGTATGAAGCAGAGCAGGGCCGAGATGTTGGAGCTGAACGAGGCCGCTGGAGCGACTGCTAACGAGAAAGGAACACGACACTCGCCTCGCGAGCAGCGAACTTTTATTATATTATATTATGTCACCGCTTATGAGGTATGAGGTTAGTCTGTGTGTTCGCTCGGCGGCTGCTGTGAGACACTTGTTGCACACTGCAGTAAGCTAAATCAATATTAGAATATCATATTAATAAATGCTGGATGGCTTGTGCTGATAAATGGCATGCAATTAATTTTAAAACGTATTGTATGATGGAGAAAATGCTGTATTAGCTACTTGAAAAAAAGTGTTTTTCTCAGAGACATGGTAAAAGCATGTTACTCCCGGAAAGTTAAGAAAACTAGATTTAAACAATAAGACTAAACAGGTTGAGTTATATAACAATAATTCATTTTCTGTCTATAAATGTAACCAAACAGTTGTTCCCTTGTAAATATCAAAGCGTCATTGGTGTTCCCATGGTTTCTGCAAAATAAAACCAGAAACCGAGGGTAACGTGGGTATGATGCCATTGACAGGGGACTCCCGGACACGTGTCCCATGTCCTTGGTTAAAATCACAATTTTCTCAGGATTTACAAATAGTTGGAAACATTTGGAATATTGTAAGTACTCAACTGAACAAAATATATAACACTGGCCTAGTAGTTTTTGGATATTTTACTGCAAAAATCTTTAATTAACTTTTAATAGCAAAAACATTTTAAAAATATAATTTACATATAATTTTCTCCTGCCGCAGCCCCATTTAACATGAAAAATTCCTTGAAAGAGACTTTGGTTACATTTAAGGTGAAATAGTTACATTGTACTTACTCAGACTGAGTAATATTAATGTACTGTACTTACTATAGAGTTATGGTTAGGGTTTGGTTTAGGATTAGTTACTTGTAATTATGCATAATTTACTGTTGTTATTAATATTATAGTAAGTACATATAGTAATGTGTAACTACGCCACTTTAAAATAAAGTGTTACTGAAATGTTCTACAGCATCCTGGAAGAAAAGTACATACTCATTCCATATTCTCAATTTTTATAAATATCATAGTGTCAACTGTATTCAAAATCAACCATTCTCCCGTTACCCATGACATTGTAAAAAACAATTACTAAACAAATAATTAAACATTAGTTTGCTTAATAAGAAATACAAGTCCAATATTTGGCGCGAAACTACCAAGTATTGACTTGCCAACTTGCAACTTGTCTATTGCACAAATCAGTACATTTGGACTTACTTTTTTTTTTTTTTTGAGACCAAATTTTGCGACAAAAATTGTAAACCTCATAGAAAGTGAATGTTGAATTTAACAGCTCATATAATATTTAATTTGACAGTGAGGTTTATGGTTTTCTGAAGGAAAATTGAAGGTTTTCTGTCTCTTTCAACAAAAATTTTGCAAAGAAGTAAGAACTGTAGGACATATTTTGTACGCTATGTGGAATGTTGTATTTTGGCATGCATAAGGCAAATAATTGACAGAGTTAAATTATACAGAATGAAGTTATTCAACATGGTTTAACAGTTATGTAGTTCTCTCAGTACTGAAAAAAAGGAAGACCAAGAACAGAGCATTTCCAAAAAATGTTTCAAAAATATTTAAAAAATGACAGCTTGACCTCATAAGTCACAACAACCTGGAGATCAGGGCAGTGTGGATTTCACTTTGAGCCCTCCGTGGATTGTTGGAACAAACTCGGGTTTAGGCTTATGCAGTTCAAACAAGATTCAGATAAACAGGGTTTCATTCACAAATGCACACACTCAAACACAACAATAACATCCAGTTATTCAGTCGGACTTGGCAGCTCAAAAAAGGAAGACTCTTCTCCAGAAATTCTTCTCCTTCCTTTTTTTTCATCCATGTGAATACTCAACATTCAACCATGCTCACATCTGGGAGCCATTTTGTCCAAGTCCAACATCTGTGCCTGGCACCTGATACGACAGGAATGATGCTCTGGAAATATCCAATATTAATATTAATCTTTCACCGGACCTCATGCAGGTGTGTGGCTCAGCGGTGAAACGAGCGATAACCTGCACATTTTTGCTACATTCAGACAGCAACTGGGGACCAAGACTGACGGCCAATAGCTCCAGACCAAAACATAACCCAACTTTCACGGGTGTGTTTTTTGAAAATGAAGTATGAGCAACCTGATACTGCGTGCCTGAAGAACATAGTCGAAAGAACGTCAAGCAAACGTCACTGGAAACTGGAAATGGGACCAATAATATCATGAAAAAAAGTTCACTTCACTTCAAGTTTACTTTACTTGTTTGATGACAGAGATCTAAAAGAAAAATTCAGACAGTCTGATACGCCTAACAACACTTTCGCTATTAATTTTCCCCCTACGTTCAATGGGCTATAAATTAAGCTGTAGTAATTTTACTAAAACCCAAACATGCTTCAAAGGACCAATGGAAGTTGAAAATAATGAGAGGCTCAACCAGAAGTTCTCATCCATGCCAGGATAATTTCTTCAATACTCAAAAACCGACTTCAAATCCCATTTGGAAGAGAAAGATCAGTGTGGTTTATTAGTTTCCATTGATGTAGAACATTGTTTATTTGTGTATCATAATCAAGTGAGAACTGCGTAATTGCGCCTGCGAGCATTTAAATGTTCACAGTTGTTGAAATTACATTAAAATACAAACATCCCCGGCAGACTTTGGGGGGCCGACATGACTTAGAGGTTACTGATAGTTGAGGAATCTTGAATAATGCTTGTGCTAAATTGGTAACTTCTCTAACTTCACAAGAGGAAAATGACGACAAAAAAAACAAAAAAAAAAAAACAGGAAGAGTTTAAGTTATGCTTCACAAAGAGGGAAGAACACTGAATTATAGCGTTTCAACAGGCAAAAGTTATGGATGAAGGTCACCCGAAAAACGATTTATTGACTGGGTTTAGTTTCCATCTCGGGTCAAAAGTGAAGATCCTGTGATGTTCAACCCCTACATCAGTTCATCAGGTCACATGACCTTGTGCTTCCTACGGAAGCGCTACATGAATTTCATTGACTGTCCTACCCATATTCCATCTGCTTTCCTCATTTGTCTAGTCGTAGCGCCCCTCCTCGTCCACTAAGTCTTAATATCACCCACTCTATCTTGCTCTAATACTAACCTCCCCATCCATATCCTCTCCATCTGGTTTTCTGTCCTGTACATGTGCAGCTGTCCCTTCTCCTGAATCATCTCCTTAGCTTGCTCTTCACGTCTGTCGGCTAATTTCCTCTGTGCCCTTGCAGCTACTGCTGATTTCTCCAGTGAACACTGGATGTTTTTGGTTTCGCCGTTCGGTCAAAAGAAGCAATGGCTAACAGATTTGTGTTGTCCTCTGACAGATATGATCTCCAGATGGAATCATCAGCTTCAGCTGTCAAAAGTTCACCAGAACGCAATCCTGCTGGCTGTTTCTTGTGAAACTTTAGACGATAAGGACGCGGGATGTCCAATATGTCTTCAAATGGACATTGGAGATGAACGAACCAGATTTACAGATATATATATATATATAAACTCAAAGCTGAGACCATTTTAGGGTTAGACAACTCTTCTTCAATAATAAGAAATGTTATCAAATTTTATGACATTATTGTTATACCATTGATATTGATGATTATGATATGATTGGTTGAATGGATGGCTTGTAACTGAAAGGTTGTAAGTTCAAATCCCTAGAGAGTTGGAAAATTATTTCACTTGTGCTGTTATCAAGACACTTAACCTCATGCTACTCCAGGGGGAATGACCCTGGTATGCTGTAAGAGCATTTGTTAAATAGCAAAGAAGTACACCGACAATGATTGACAACTTAAATGGTGCAATAACTGTAAATGGTGTCAGGTTGATCTACATGTCAAAACAGACATAAAACTGTTTTGACATTAGTTCAGTGTAGAGCTGTGGCACATTGATTATTGATGTATTGTACATGTACTGATTACACAAATTGGTAGATCACTGACAATCTAAATCATTTCCATCACAACCAACAATTTTGCCCTCAATAAAGTTCTTAGAAGTTAGGGTGATACATGCAGTATGAGACACATGTATGTAGGATTCATTAAAAAGCTATGAATTTAGCATTATCAGAACAAAGGCATTGACCTTTTTATTCAAAAATTGTGATCATGAAATCAAAGCCTACAATTCCTGTTTTTATGGAATATTGTAGTATTTATTATAAATGATTTATCCGTGGACATCTTTTTTATTTATGTTCCTCGTAATCTTTAAACTTCCCCTCCCTTTTGCAGGAACACCTCTTCCCTGATGATGTGTTTACTGGCGTGAGGGCGGGGCAACCTGTCACTCACATGAGATCCACCAATAGAAAACCACAAGCATCAAATCAATTTCACATGGAAAAAATCAAGCCATGCCCTACATACTTGTTCCAGAAGCAGTTTCACTCGGATATACGTCACAATAGAGAAGAAAGGACTATCGCAACTTCCGTTTCATGCCAACATTTGCCCCATACGATGCTATCAAACAATAAATGATTTGAGATGTAGTGGAAATGACACTGTGGGAATGTTCACAATGTTTCAGACAAAAAGATAAATTAAGTAATAAAATTTGTTAGTGTTAAAACTAAACTATTAAGTTAAAAAATTGTGTTTATATATCTATGTATTGTTTTTACTTTTAGACAAACCATGTGCAAAGTATTTTCTCCTTTTAACTACAGTGTACCAATGTCTCCTACCATCACAAACGTAACAAATCCCGTCAACGTGCAGGTCTTTTCCTATCATTCCTGTTACGCCCGTTTCACACTGCAAGCTTAAGCGACGCGTGAACAGCGCGTGAGTGTAACTACATTGTCACTGCAGCTGCAGAGACACGTGAGTATTCACACTGGAAGCGTTTGTACAGCGTCACAGCAGCGGCTCGAAGCTACATATAAAGCGAGTGTTTCTTTACAAAGACAGCAATCTGTTTTTATAAGTTGGTCATTTATAAACTTGATAGTCTTGAAAGTTTGTTAACATGAGGAGGTGTACATGCAATATTCGCATATAAACGTAAATAAAGGCCTTGTGTCATTGTCATTGCTGCACATGAATGAGGTAAGCTTTGTGTTTTACATCATCTGCTGCATGCACAGGTTTACAAGACAGCAATCTCTGCGGAAAAAAAGTCAGCAAACTCGGGTTTGATTTGGGAATGCTGCAGCCTATATATCGCTCTGTGTAATAACTAAAATAATGTTTATATATCATATATTATCTGGCTAGTTTACTTCGTTTTTTTTATAATACACCATACTTTAACACAAACTGAATAATTAAAAAACAAGTTTAAATGGGTAAATCTTCTATAAATATTTTTTTATTCTTAATTTTCAAATTCTTGTTAAAACACATTAGACATGCTTATTCTTTGCATTTTGAACACTTTTTGTGTGAAATTATATTTATTTTGTCCATCAAAAGTGCGCTTTTACTTTAATTGAGCGTCAGCAGCACAGCAAAAATAGACTCGCGCCAAAACCCCTGCTTCACTGCTGCTTACGCGACGCTCCTGCGATGCATGGCGAAAAAAATATGCGCTGCTCACGTGCTGCTTACGCTTGCAGTGTGAAACCGGCGTTATGCTCTGTGGCCATTTTAACACAGCGAGCGCAAAAACACCTTTAAGAAGGGACAGGGTACATATAGTAATATAGCGGGTGAATTATGTATATGATGTATATTACGATGTTATGATGAACTATGCCTTTCTCCACTGCTTTTCTAAGATGTTCAAAGCGTTTCTAAGAATGCTGATTTTTAGAAGGCAGCTGTCTGACCCTGAGATGGTTTGTGTAACATTAACAACACATTATTAGCTGTTTGATAATGTAATCAAGCCAAAGGCTAATCATATTAATTACTGTTAAGTGTCCGACGTTGCAGAGAGTGATACATAAGACGCATTACCATTCTGATACATCGACTTGTAGACGAGCCTGCATAATTCGCTCTCTACATTCGCTCGGGGACTAATTTGCATATTCATGGATCCACATATACAAAAAAAAGCAAGGGTGTAGAGTTATTTTAAGGCATGAAGAAATTATATTTACAAGAAAAAAACTTTAAATGTCTTTTTTATTATCAAAGTTGAGTTTTACAGAATAAAATTACTGACAGCAGGGGGATTTAGAACGTTTCAAGTTCAAATGTGACTATAGATTATATAACCAGAAAACATGCCAAAATTCAATACACTGCAGTATTTCAATGTATCATCCACAGATAAGGATGTGAGGTGGTCACAGTGATACTCTGTCAGTTTGTGTTGAGAGAAATGTGTATGTTCTTGTAGACATTTTTGTACATTTAACACATGGTATACATGTTCTCCCTTTCCTTGGGAAATGTTAAACTGCCTTCGATTAGGCAATATGAATGACTAATATGTTTTCAAATTCTTTGAGTAATAGTGTAGTGAAAGGCTAAATATAGCAAACCACATAGGACAAAATTAAATATTGATAGCCTTACTGGAGGTTCAATGAGTGTTTCATGTTAATTCTGATCATATGACGTGGTAGAGCGAGAGCCTCTGTAAGCACTCCCTGTCCCAACATGTGGTAGGAATTAAACATTAGAGTGTGTATGTGTGGAGGGAAACTTCTGCATCTTTGGTGTACAAAAACGGGTTCAAATTCCAGCAGTGTTAAATTCCTTGCTCTAGGGGCCTGTACATATGATAGTGTTTCACTTTTCACTTTATTAGCTACTGATGTGGATCAAAGAAATGTTCTTGACTCTTGTTTTGTAACTAAGCAAGTTTTGCTGATCAGTGTTATCTCGGCAATTATAATGGACGCTTGTGTTCCACAACTGCATGATGCTGTAGGTACTACGAGAGAATCTATTACACTTATCATTACCCAGGGGAGTAACTAGTAGCTAATAGGCAATGCTACTAACTTAACTACTGTACATTTTTCAGTAGCATGCCAATAGTTAAGCTGTGCAAAACAATGTAAAGCTTTTCCTATAAAAATCTACTTAGTAGTAGCAAAAGATGAGACAACAAAACATTCTAGATCATTCTAACAAAAAAACAACAAAAAAATAAAATAATAACACTTTAAAATAAGGTTCCATTTCTTAAATGTAGATCTCTTCACATGAACTAACAACAAAAAGTATTTTTATGAACTAAAACTAACAAAGATTGATAAATTCTTTAACAAATACATCGATCAGGCATAGCATTACAGGTGAAGTGAATAATTCTGATTATCTCTTCATCACGGCACCTGTTAGTGGGTAGGATATATTAGGCAGAAAGTGAATATTTTGTACTCAAAGTTGATGTGATAGAAGCAGGAAAAATGGGCAAGCGTGAGGATTTGAGTGAGTTTGACAAGGGCCAAATTATGATGGCTAGACGACTGGGTCAGTGCATCTCCAAAACTGCAGCTCTTGTGGGGTGTTCCCGGTCTGCAGTGGTCAGTATCTATCAAAAGTGTTCCAAGGAAGGAACAGTGGTGAACCGGGGACAGGGTCATGGGCACATGGGGAGCAAAGGCTGGCCTGTTTGGTCCAAGCTCAAATTGCTCAAGAAGTTAACGCTGGTTCTGATAGAAAGGTGTCAGAATACACAGTGCATCGCAATTTGTTGCGTATGGCACTGCAGAGCCGCAGACCAGTCAGGGTGCCCATGCTGACCCTTGCCCACCACCAAAAGCGCCAACAGTGGGCACGTGAGCATCAGAACTGGACCATGGAGCAATGAAAGAAGGTGGCCTGGTCTGATGAATCACGTGGATGGCCGGGTGCGTGTGCGTCGCTTACCTGGGGAACACATGGCACCAGCATGCACTATGGGAAGAAGGCAAGCCGGCGGAGGCAGTGTAATGCTTTGGGCAATGTTCTGCTGTAAAACCTTGGGTCCTGCCATCCATGTGGATGTTACTTTGACACGTACCACCTACTTTCATGGAAACGGTATTCCCTGGTGGCTGTGGCCTCTTTCAGCAGGATAATGCACCCTGCCACAAAGCAAAAATGGTTCAGGAATGGTTTGAGGAGCACAACAACGAGTTTGAGGTCTTGGCCTCCAAATTCCCCAGATCGCAATCCAATCGAGCATCTGTGGGATGTGCTGAACAAACAAGTCTGATCCATGGAGGCTCCACCTCACAACTTACAGGACTTGCTGGATCTTCTGCTAACACCTTGGTGCCAGATACCACAGCACACCTTCAGGGGTCTAGTGGAGTCCATGCCTTGACGGGTCAGGGCTGTTTTGGCATCAAAAGTGGGACCAACACAATATTTGGAAGGTGGTCATAATGTTATGCCTGATTGGTGAATATTGCTCATTGTTAGTGAATGTTAGTTGATGCATTACTAATGTAAAATTTAAATATACATTTATTACTCTTCATATTATTATTATTATTATTATTATTATGTAGCTTCATGTTTCAATGTAGTGTTGCACAATGTATACAAAACAACAACAACAAAAAAAAAATAAATAAAAATAAAATGCAATTAACCATGTAATTGTGCATATTGTATTTAGGGAGGCAAAAAAAAGCCTTCAAACATTTCCCATCTTTGTTACTTTGTTGTTGTATGTTTTCTTGTTATGTTGCAGAAGCAGCCAAACTACAATGTCAACATGGACAAGTTAGCCTTGACAACCAGAATATTAATACATTTTTGTTTCCTTTTGTACAATTAACACTTGTTTGCACTAAGTTTTGTCGCCACTTTAGGTCCAATGTAAAATCCGGGTCCTGAAGCAAAACCACTGCTTAAATCAGTTTCAGAGTAGCTTCCCCATCACTGATGTGACCTCAAACTAACCTGAGGGTTGGCGAACACCTGCTGAATGTTGTTGATAGGGCCACAGGGGACACCGGTGCCTTCGAACAGTCTCAACCACTCTCCAGTCGTCTCCTCCATGAACCTGAGGGAGGACAAAGGCCTGAATGAAGGTTTGAAAAGGGACAGAAGGGAGGGGTGCTGGAAAACAGGGCACAGGCACGATAACATGAGCTGAAATGCAAGTCATATGTGGCCACTTCCTCTCTCTGTCCCTTCAGGACAACAGTACTGTGTAAAACCATCAACACTCTTTGAAAGATTTCACTTAATGTGCCCACTATAATTAAAGTTAATCCAGGCTTCTTTTTCTAGCAATATGTAAACATATAAGGTTTCTCATATTGTAAACATACTCTCACAAAGCATGTCTTGGCCTTCAGTGACTGACGCTGATTCACCCAGTCAGAATGTGCCATTTGAATTTTGTACAGACTTTCTGTACACAACAATCCCATTGTTGCCAAATGTGGAAGGTTTGAGGGTATGCGAACAAAATGCTTCAAGAGCACTATTCGGACGAGAGTAGTTTTCCAAACGAAATTTGAGTTACTTATTTTTTTTTTTTTTTCACTCGACATCTGTGATTTCATGTACCAATTCGGACATTAACATCTCTGTGTTTATTACAGAGGGTCGTGTGCTATGCCTGAGTGCATCACGTATACGTCTTTTAATTTATTATTTGTTAATTTATTATAAAAAGTAAACTTCACGAGTTTATAGAAGTGGCTGTTTATAATAAACTTGCATATGTGAGCAGCAAAATCTAGACAAGCACCTTATTCATACCTTACACTGATATTAAAATGAGCATTCTTCGCAGTTGTTGTTTTTTTTGTTTTTTGTGATTTGGCTCTATTAATTTTATAATTTTATTTTATTTTGTCAGATACCATCCATATTGAAATGAAATGAAAGCATGCTGAAGAATGGTGTGCAAACGGTAGCTCAAGTAGGTCAAAAAATAAAATAAAAAAATAAATAAAATAAAATAAATAAATCACACGAGGAGAAGCATTAGGATAATAAAACATCAGCAATCAGACATTATTAGTATTACCTGAGGTCCTTTTTACAGACCTTTTTACAGAAGGTAAAAGTTGCCATAATCTTTACTGACTTTGTCCGTAATGATTACTGAGATGGCACACTCAGATGGGACTAAAATCACTGAGAATAATTACTTTACCCCAACCAAAAGTAGGAAATTACCCCTGGTGACCATCATGACTGTGTGTCAAGGTCAATATGTCCTAAAATATCAAGTAGAAATATAATGATAATTATGCATTAATAATTCATTACATATTCTGTCATTATTTACTCCAAACCCGCAAGACTTTCATTCATCTTCGGAAAACAAATGAAGATATTTTTAAATGTCCCTTCATTGACAGTCTACACAACTACCATTTTGATGCTTCAAAAAGTTCATAAAAAAATTATGACTCAAGCGGTTTAGTCCAACTTTTTTTTTAGAGACTCAATCGCTTTATATGATTTTTTTTATTACACATATAGACTTTTATTCACATATATCAACGCAGACATCAGTTATGGTAAACAGAAGCATGCTTGCTTGATTTGCGAGAACCAATGAGGTTCATTCTTGTGTTGCGCAGCACGTTTGAGCTTCCGCAAGAACCAGTGAGGTTTGTTGATATGTATGTACATATTGTTTAAATGTGAAAAACCCTGAATTCAACCTGTTCATCATATACAGCGACCGTGTCTCTTCAAAAAAATTTGGACTCAACCGCTCAATTCATGTGGATGAATCGCTCTCGCTATTACAACTGGTAAAAAATGCCGCGGCTCTTTTTTGACAGGGACAAAAAAGAGAAAACATATTACACTTGTGTTAGCTTCACTTCATTGGTTATCGAGTTGATTTTAAGGTTTTAGTATTTGTATTTAAATCCCTTCATGGTCTTGCCCCTTCTTATATGTCAGACCTTCTTCACTCCTACTCTCCTGTGAGAACGCTCAGATCTTCCACCCAGATGATATTAAATGTTCAAAAATCTCGACTTAAATCCAAAGGTGACAGGGCTTTCTCAGTTCTTGGTCCTAAGCTCTGGAACTCCCTACCTTTGTCTATTAGACTATCCCCTACTCTATCTACATTTAAATCTTCTCTTAAAACATACTTTTTTTCCTCAGGCATATGTTTATTTGATAATAATTTTTGTTTTAAATTTTGTTTTATTTTGCATGATGTTTTTTCTTAATTTTATTAATTTTGTTTTGTTTTCTTTCGATATATTTTATTAGTATTTAAATTATATTGTATGAGGATGTTTTGTCTTGTATGCTGTGCAGCACTTTGGTCAGCATCATGTTGTTTTAAAGGGCTATATAAATAAACTTGACCTTGACCTATTGTCAAAGTGGTAGTTGTGTAGACTGTCAATGGAGGGACAGAAATCTGTCAGATTCCATTAAAAATGTCTTTATTTGTGTTCTGAAGATGAATGAAAGTCTTACGAAAGTCTGAAAATGTTAAGAAAAATGAAAGTCTCATTTTTGGTGAACTAACTGTTTAAACTAGATTAGCCCATGCAAGTGGGAAAAAGCCAAAAAGGTGGTAAAGTGGAGCAAGTTAATACATTTTGATGAATGATTACAAAGACATTATTTCCTAAAAAATGTACTGTCTGGAATAATGTGCACTGATGGATGGTGCACATTACTCACAGGTTTGGTTCTGATTTCATGTTGACTTAAAAAAAAAAAAAAAAAATGCTTACCGCTCCGACAGAATCTGCAGCAGCTCTTTGCGGTGCTGAACTCTTAACTTGTTGCTTTTGTACTTCGGGCTGTCTGCCAGACCGTTCATGCACAGGACCTTGGGAAAACGTTCAATGACAGAACTGTTAGGAAATGTAAAGCCTTTTCCCATCAGTGAAAACAAATGCACATAGCTATAAAATATGACTGTGACTGAAATGTACAAATAAAGCTTGGTTAGATTTATTAGTATGCCTATTTGGAGTCCATAATAAAAGGTGTCTGCTTACTTTGCACACTTTCATAAATTGCTGGTCATTTCCCGCTGCCACAACCAAATATCCATCTTTGGTCTTGAAACCCTGCAAACATAGAGATTTAATAAGTATATAGAACAGACTGCCAGATAAACTGTGTAAGTAATAAAAATTGAAATCTTTGATATAACAAAATGTATAACCGGTGCAACCATACAGTATTTCATGCACATCTGCATCTAATGTTTATTTTCTCTTAGGTTCTCCCACTTAAGAGAATAGTTCACCCGAAAATTAAAGCACAGTCGTTATTTTCTCATCCTCATGTTGTTAAAAACCCCTATTGCTTACTTTCTTCAGTAAAACAAAAAAGGAGATATTTAGCAGAATATGAAAATACATGTTGACCAGTGGTTATCAAAGTTCAAACAGACAAAAGTACCTTAAAGTTAAAATAACTTAAAATAATGAAACAAACAACTTTTACAGGAGTTTATTATAGTAAATTTATAGTAGTATAGTAAATTAAATGTAGTTTTTATAGACTACTGTCATCATACAGGTTTTTAACAACACAAGAGGAAGATGATGATGGCACAATGGACCTTTTTTTTATTATTATTATGCGTTTCCACAGTTATCAACATCGCAAATCTAGTAAAGTTTTTAATATTTTCTTCTTCTACTTCTTTTTCTTCTCTTTATTTTTTTAAATTTACATTTATAACACTATATTTTGTGTTATATTAGCTTGGCTTAGTTTTGACTAAACAACTTCCGTTTCTGAGAAATGTAAAAAGGATTCATATTAATTTAGGGACCAGACACCAAATAAAACATATCACCATACTTTCACAGTTGATTAATCACAGTATATTAAAGTCGGCATGAAGCGGAAGTTGTGATTGTCTTTTCTTCTCTACTGTGATGTCTATCCGAGTGAAACGGCATCTGAAATGAGAGGGCGGGACTTGATTTCGTCCTTAGGGAATTGATTGGATCATTGAAAGTTGGGCGTTGCTAACAAAATGGAGGCAGATCTGAATGCCCGTTTGCAGTCAGTTGTGAGGATTTAAGCGTGATGCTGAACTTCCATAGGAATAAAATGAAAGTGAAAAACTGACCGAGCGTGTCCTCCATCAGGTTCCTTTTAATGCAGTGCGCATTAGCGACATCTGGTGGTCAGACTTGTTTTCTGCACCATATCTAAATCATCGCGGAGCAGATACGCATGTGACTAAACAAAGCGTCGGAAGTCTGTGACACTTGAATCACTCGTCTTGGATCAATACAGTTCTATCTAATCTGATCTCATCTAAATTAATTTGTGACAATGAGACTACAACTCATGTCATGTGTAGCCTGGTCAACGGATTTACATATTGATTAATAATATAAAACACAATGATGTGATCATAATTGACGTGAGTAGTTGAAAAAATATCTTGGATGAGCTGTTTAAAAGTCCCATGACATGCTGCTTTTTGGATGCTTTTATATAGGCCTAAGTGGTCTCTAGTACTGTATCTGAAGTCTCTTTCCTGAAATTCAGCCTTGGTGCAGAATTTCAGCCACTACAAGCCAGTTCCACAGGACGTGCCATTTCTGTGTCTGTACCTTTAAATGCTAATGAGGAGGAGAGAGGCGGGGCAAGGTGGAGGGTGGGTGTGTGGCCTTAACCAGCTTGCGGCCACGGTACCAAGCGCTAATGTTGACAATGGATGTATCGCAATGGCTCGTAGACACGCAGTCCTTCAAGCTTTTCAGTTTGACCCAGAATCTGATCTGGATGGAGAAGCACCGGATGAAGAAGTTGCAACTCAGCGGCTACAGCAGGATGTCTCCAAATGGTTAGTTTAAAATATTGTGTCTGGATACGGTACTTTAGTTGGTTTGCTTATGTATGCTGTTACAGTTATTATCATGTAGCTAATGCTAGCCTATGTTGTTGGCTTTTCATGTTGCTCTGATTTGCTTCGCTCGTTTGCAAGCCATGATGTCTCTCGAGGAAACGCCTTGCCTCGCACGGTAGTAGCTCATTTTCTCATAGGCGGGCAAAGCAGAGAAAGGGGAGGTAACCTTTCCCCGTATGACGACATATAGGGACACCTGCCACCTAACGCCTTTTCTAGCCACTGGGGGACAATAGGCAGGCTAGGGGAACTCGTATTAATGTTAAAAAACCTCATAAAGTGAAATTTTCATGCCATGTGACCTTTAACCCTTATGTTCTGTTCAAGGTCTCTGAGACCCCAGCAATAAAACATGATTTAATGCATTTTCCTTTTATGCATCAGGTGAAGCGCCAATTTTTTGAACCAGCTGTCCCGACTTTCCGATACTGCATGACGTGCATGAAGCTTCAAACATCATCAATCACATGGTATTGTCATTTCAATATAAGCATCGGTACACCGGTATCAACCGTCCCATCACTAATAAATACTACAATTTATTTACTTATTATTTTTCCTCCCATCTCACTTTTTTTCACCACCATGTCCCTTTAGGGGCTCCATAGATAACACAGATATCTATCACAATGTTTTTAAGGGTGTTTTCACACCTGAATGTCTGTTTCAGAACCTGGGGCGTTTTCTCCCTTGGCACGGTTCGTTTAGGCATATGTGAACATGACTATTACACTTGGACCTGGACCAAAACAATCGCTCCGAGATTGCCTGAACGAACAAACTCTGTGGCGGTTCACTTGTGGTGTGAAAGCAAGCCAACCCAACGGACCGACCATATCATATTTCATAACGGGAAATGTGCTATATAAAATGCAGCAGTGTTTGATTCTGAGTGAGCACATTAGTTACTGCAGTTACATTCATATAGTGTTTGCATGTGTCTCGACACGGTCTATTAGACAGCGCTGGGAGATACAGAGAGATCGCACTTGAATTAGTACGAATGTAGTACATAATTTAACAGCCGGCTACATTCGTATAGTGTTTGCGTGTCTCGACAGTAGGTACTAAACATGCTAATGAAGCAAAATTGTCAATCATTTTAATGGATGACGCGGAGCAAACTCTGACCAATAAGGGGACAGTTGTACACGCATGTGACTTGCATAAACACATTTTGGTACACTTTGAAATATTACCTTGTGAAAGCAAACTGAACCAAGAAGAAAAATGCAACACTGTAACAAATTAAGTCCCTGCAATCGATCTACAGGTGTGAAAACGCCCTAAGAATAATATGTTATATAAATCAGGTGAATGATAAACGAACAACCCCCTCGGTAAAAACCTTCAGAATATAGATAGGAAAAAAACCTGTAACGTTTGGTGTATGTAGGTGCTGCTGAAGTAGAGATTTCCGGCTCAGTGGAGAAAAACTCATTTTGTGAAAAAGGCCTTTAAAGATACGTACTGTAATTGAAATCTACAGCCGCAAATAGATAAAGTGCAATAGAATAAACACTCAAATGGGTATTTTAGATGTTTTCTTTCCACTAGTCTGGAAAAGGACAATTTATGGAAGCCAAAATACCCAAAATTGACTACTGCATGAAAAACAATGGTTTTGTCTTGCCTTAAGGATAATATCAGAGACATTTTGTGCTTCTCAATGACTTATACAATTGAAGTTACATCAAAATATGCACATTAGCGGTTTAATGGAAAAGACGAAAAATCAGGCCCACAAATTCTTCAGGTCGAACTTTGCGGGTCTGTGCTTCCAGCAGAGACGCCGATTCATCCATTCCAACGAACCCTACTCCAGGCTCAATGCCTGCTGGTAAAAGTCACATATTCACATGAAAGCAGCCAAACCAAGGCTTCTAGCAAAAGCTTTTCACAGAGGTAGGATAAACAATAATCCACAAGAAAATAGCAACAAAACTGCCTAAAAACAGGAAACGGGCACAGACCCAAAACCAAGCGGCACCTCTGGGATGATCTTCCGATGCCACTGAAACCACATTGAACAGGAATCAACCGGCTTAAGTCCGGCATGTCAAACACAATGATTCCTCTCACAGATCATTCCCTTTTTTCATCTTGTGAAAGATAATACACTGGCCAGAGCATGCAGACAGACCCAAAGTTCAACTAACGTGACCTTCTCAAATGCAATCCATCAGCTTCCACTGGACCAGACCATCTGCATGAGTAAATCAAGACATTGCTAATAGTCTTTTGGCCACAGAAGCACACCTTAGAACAAAGCGTGCATTCATAGCCACAGCCTCTCTTAGCACAAGCGCTTTGCTCTATGTGTGTTTATTCTGGTGCCCCCTGGCAGTACAATAGGTCGAATGAAAAACAAAGTGCACGGACCACAGTTAATGAGACAGTGTTTTGACAAAATGTAGCCCATCAGATTAAATGATTTCAAATGAATAAATCAAGCACGGGCCAAGAGGTCACATGCCTGGGGGAGTCCAGGAAACAGCAGGAAGGCAAATACACACACAGCAAACACACAAACGTGCTCCAGCTTCATCTTAGTGTGGGTCCAGTTTGACTCGTACAGCGATCAAGCCTAAATTGTTCTGCTACCGGGATGTTTCCAAACTCGTGCAAAGCACCCTGGGGCGCGCTGGATGCCACATGTGTGTGCAAGGAGCTTGATGACGTTCAACCTGACATCATTTCCTGTTGTGTGCAGTTGAACACAGGGGCCAAAATTAACACTCGCCAAGCTCCAATTGCGGGTAAAATTTGGCTCGGGTGAATGAATAAAGCGCTCCCCAGTTGGACGGTACTTAGACAAGATGCCTACATTTTGGGATGTAGAATATGGCCATGCAGAATAAGGCTAGCCTAGTAATATGCATGCTAATAAGCAACTAGTTAATAGTGAGAATTGGACCCTAAACTAAAGTGTTGCTTTTTTTTCTCCAGGACTCTATGTGGTGGCATACAATGGGGTTTAAAAAACTTGAGCCCACATTGGAAAGTCTTGGACTCCCTTAAAAATAAATAATTGCACTACTTGGTTACTTTTTATGGAAAGTAATGAATTATGTTACTTTTGCATTACTCTTTCTCACCTGGGCTGAGCTTGCTTGTTTGTTTGTTTGTTTTTATAATAAGGAGGGAAAAAAAGTTCTATTTTTGGCAGATGTAAAGGCCCTTTCACACCAAAAGTGAAATGACTAAGCTTCAGGCTGAAGGAAATTTACACTTGTACAGTAGAGGGCGCAGCTCAAACAAACCTTTCAGCTGTGCTGCCATTCTGGATTGCAGAAGAATAGGAAAATAAGAAAGTTTAACACTCTTACTTCAGCAATAAAAACGAAAAATGAAACAAATGTGATTCATGCTTATTAGTATGGTTGAATTGGATAATCGAAGGTCATTAGCAAAGACATTGGTTAATAAAATTAGAATAAATACATAGAGTTTATTTGTTAACATTTATTTATTGCAGTTTTGCGTAATATTCTGAGTTTGCATTTCACTGTTTTTATTCTTTTTGAGGAATAGTGAATCTGTTTTTGTGCAAGTGAGATGAGTAAATGCATGCTGACATTTAGTCTACAATACCCATTATGTTCACAAAGCGTACACAACACCTCTGCACTTACTCCTGACTTCTCTCAACATGGGGACAGGAGAGCTGTCAGTCAATAAATAGCAAAACAAAATAACTTGCGTTAGTTATTTGAAAAAATAACTCCAATATTTTGTTGTAAATTTAAAAGTAATGCGTTGCTTTACTAATTTACTAGTAATCTGGTTACGTAACTCGCATCAGAATAAACCAAAGACAAATTGAAAAAGTTGTTTAATGAACAGATGGATGAATGGCACAATTCAGGAGAGTAATGGCATACAAATAGTTTCTGAATGAAGACTGGTGGATACCTTGGGTTCATTTCGTTGCAGAATGTGACTGATGATGATGACAAAGGAATTGGATGAAGCGCACACCTCTTGATGAATACAGTGTGTATACAGGTAATCTTTATGCACAGGTTTCAGACACAAAGACGAAAGAGATCATTGGAAAGATGGAGACAGGGGAATCGAAGCAGGAGATAAACAATGCTTACAAGCAGAACCAACAAGGTAAGTAGAGCAGGTAAGGAGCCCGTTTCCACATTCGAGGCCAGACAGTGAGTGACTTAATGGGGTCGCACATCGGACGCAAAGCTCAGCGCCGCACCATGTCTTTAAAATTCGAATGCATTGTTTTCTATGAGTGTACGCAAACCGGCGGCGACATTCGGCGCCTGTCCACGGCACCCAGCAACAACTCAGGAAGTTGTTCAACATCCTGCCGCACCACAGAGCGCCATGTACATTGTTTTACATTAATTTTATATTATATTTCTCTCAAATCGTCGTTAATGTACATACTGACTTCACCCTATGCTGCAAGATACATCAGTTTTACATTCTTAGTTTAACAGCTTGAATAAAGTCTAAAAATGTATAATAAACATAGCCTTTTCTTTCATTTTGCTCTGTTGTGCCATTTTTCCATGTACACTAACCTCAGTGCGCAATATTAAAGCATAGGCAGTAACGTTTCCCCGTCGACTTAAAACTCAACCACCATGCAGCTCGTCTATCAGGAGTCGATTCAAAATTGAGCTTGCGCGTATATAATGTGTGCGGCCGGTGTGCGATACCTGTGAGTTGTCCGAGACGCGGCGCGGCGCTGAGCTTCACGTCCAGTGTGCGACCCCTTTTAGGCTACATCCACACGAAGCCAGAGCTTTCCCCTCATCTCAAGAAATATCTGCGTACACACGAAACCACCGAAACCGACTCAAAGCGATGTAGTATACATGCCAGATCAGTATGTGGCTGTACGGATTGGCTGTACACACGAAAACACAAGGACGTCGTTTTCAAATTTTTCCACTCTGGGACCTGGTTTCAAAAAATACTGGATTCACGTTCTGAAAACGTCAAATCCATTTGGACGAAACGCCTATACGATACAATTTTTGCGTATACACCTAAACGTGTCTCAGTGTGGACGGGCCCTTTGAGGTGTGCGCTTTTGTACTAGTGTTGAGTGCTGCGGTGATTAGGAACAGGTGATGGTTATTAGAACTCAGGAGAGAGTGATCGCTGTGTGGGTCTGACAGGAGAGCCTGGCATGTCTGTGACATTGCGTTACTTGTAATGCGTTACACCCAACACTGTCTTGGACCTCACTGTATGTGGATAATGCACATGTTTAGGGACCAATATTACAATTCTGGCTAATATCGATAGGCTGATAACAATTGGCTAAACTATTTTGTCTAAAAAATATGAAAAGACTAAATATGCTAAAAACTAAAAACCAAAGGTTTCAAATGCTATAAATTAATTTAGGCATGTATGTACAAAAAATTTATTTTAATTTGGGAATTAACAGTGTTATTAAATTATTAGTGTTTTTAACATTAAGTGAGTGTTATACAATGCAAATATACAGGAAATAACCATGCATAATTAAATATCTAATATCAACTGATACAGATTAAATTAAACACATTAAAAATCCAAATCTACATTCCTTTGTCAAATTATTTCTACTACAATTATGCCTGCTTTCTATGAGAAAAAGCTATATTTGAACAGTCAAACAAACTTTTAACATCTACTATCTGTATATTGTATGCACAAAGAAATTTTCTGTTAACTTTTCAAGCATTGTGATCTGAACATCTGAGAATGACACTGGCTACTGCCTTTAGGCTGTTGTTATAATGAGTCTGAGGTGGGGGGGGGGGGGGGATGTGTAACCCTATTTTGGTGTGAGTAAAAACATGCCGTTTTTGTATCTCTCCCTTTTAATGAAAATAAGCTGCTGCTCCTGGCCCCCTTTCCAGAAAAGGGCGGAGCTTTAACAGCTCATGCTTCGGTTGCTCAACAACAACAAAGCTGGAGAATCTCACGCAGACAAAATGACGATTGTCAGTAAAGCTTGTTCAAACCGGAGTCGGACATTGATGGAGAGACTCAGGAAGAAGTTACAACTTTTAGAATGCAGCTGGATGTTTCTGAATGGTTAGTGGATAAATTTATGTACTTGCTGTGGAGTTGATTCAACTCATCAACTAGCATGTGCCGTCATGTTAATCTTTTGTCCAAATCCAGTGTTGAATTGACCCTCATTTGTGAAGCAGTCCGGCGTAAAATGACGGCATAGTAACAACACTCTACTACAACAACTCTTCCTCTTCTCTAAAGCAGCCCAACATGGCCTCGCCCCCTTTGTTGCATGTTCCTGGGGGCAGGGGGCAGAACTTTAAATAGATGTACCAATGAAACAGAGCAGAATTTAC
Organism: Elopichthys bambusa; assembly: GCA_037101425.1. NCBI lineage: Eukaryota > Metazoa > Chordata > Actinopteri > Cypriniformes > Xenocyprididae > Elopichthys > Elopichthys bambusa. Next base: position 3,669,508 of record CM074453.1, on the reverse strand, counting down.
AAGCCTGTTTTGACTGCAATGATTGGAGTGTTCTTGAGGCTGCAGCCACTGATCTGGATGAGCTCACTAGCCGCTTTTGCACTGTCAGGCCAGTACGAGCCAGGGCTAACAACATGCCAGGTAAGGCCAATAGCCTTGGACCTCAAGCACTGAGGCCAAAATCAAATTGCATTTCCACTGTCGGGCCAGTAACCCCGCAGCCCCTAAAACCCACCCTTAACACGCCCCCATAGAACAACAGCACACAACCCCACCACTTCACCAGATGACTGAAAACTATCACAAAACGAGCATGACAGAAGCAAACGTTTGGTCTTCACTTAAAGACTTAGTAAGTCTCCAGTATCAATATTTGACCAATGTTTTACAATAAAAAAATGTATTAATGTGTCAAGAGTGCATATCAATCATGCTGAATCAAACTGATATTTACATAAAAAGAGAACCTCCTTTCATTTATTTGCAGTCACAAGAATGCATGGCTTTCAAGTCCAAAGGCTTACACATTTAGACAAATGTTGATAAAATATCATGTTTATGTCACATTTCAACCAATTTTCAAAAAAAATATTGTGATCTAAAGAGGTTTGAGCGATCTCTCCCATACTGTTATACTTTCAGCTTTGAAAAAAAATAAAAGTACAAAGTAGCTTTTTTTTTTTTATTTGTAGTTTATTCAGAATATAGTTAACAATATAAATGGGGCACATTTTGAGTATACAGTTTCACCTGGAAATAAATCCTGTTCAAAGATATAAGTGAACATCACTTAACTGACATTCCAAGATGTTTGGTGTTTCTTTGCACTGGAGGAAAAAAAGAAAAAAAAAAAAACTTTCCTGCTTCCAGTCAGTGATCTCACCTCATTATATTTATTCAGAATGTCTAGTGTGGGCCAATATCTGGTCACTATGATTCTCAAATCTGCGATATAAAAGAAAAAAACCTCTGTGAGCATGCTGATAACAGGATCATATCAGCTATTATATTAACGTTAATATAATGTCCACTCTTAACAGAAAACATGATTTTTGTGATCTTATGCATGCATGTATTTTTGCACATCATGTGAAGAAAATTTTTGTATAGGCCTATATTTTAAATTACAGTACCAGTCAAAAAATTGGACACATTACTTTTTCTAATGTTTTTGAAAGAAGTCTCATGTTTATCAAGCCTGCATTTATTTGATCAAAAATACAGAGTTTGTGAATAGCCAATATGGCAATTTACTAATGTAAGTGTGTAGTAAACGAAACTGCACGTCGATCTGTCCCATTAATTCACAATGAGACACACAAAACTGACAGGATTCATATTTAAACAGTCTTTTTGCGGTTTAAGATTCACAGACGCTATATCGCAATTAGAATAAAGAACTTAAGCCTGCACTTAAGATCTGTGAGAAGGATGTATGCCGGGTCTTAAACAAAAGATAAGAAATTTTGGGATCATCAACTTCCTGACAGACAGACAATAAGATCATCAACTTCCTGACAGACAGACAACAGCTAGTAAGGCGGGGAAAACTCACATCTCCTCCCTCTACAAAAATGACTGCATCTCCAAAGATGGATCTCCATTATTTTTCTTTCTTAGTCTTATTTAGATGCTCTTTCTATTCATGTCATGTATGTATGTACCCAGGGCTCTTGAAAAAAAACAAAAAAAAAAACACCACAAATTCCTTGTATGTCTGCGCAAACTTAGCGAATAAAGCTCATTCTGATTCTGAAAAAGTGTCAAATTAGTAGAAACTAAATCTTGTATCACATAATATGTTTATAATCTTCACAGTATAAATATATCTTATACAATATATACACATATCTGTTTTTATATTTTAGAAATTGCTTCCCTCACATGGGGATCAACATATTTTGGGAGTCCATGTCATCAAAAAGTTTGACAACCTCAGAATAGACAAGAGAATTTTGGTCCAACCCCTCCCTTGCTTTCCCAAAGAGATTCTCACATAAGAAAGGACAATTAGCACACCCTAATTGAGCCCCAATTTGAAAGTAACCTAATCAGTCAACATTCATTTTCAGTTTTGATTAAGTGCTGGCAGAGACCTGCAGCCTTCATGTGACCCTGGGGAAATGGAGACATGAATAAAGTTCTCACGGAAGACAAAGCACTAAACAGTCTATGTTTTTTTCATGACATTATTCATTATATTATATTATATAAATGGCCTATGAGATGGAACACGACATCCCAAACAAGTGTCCGAAGACTAGAACGAGAAGGTCTTTGATTCTAATAGTCACCTAGCATTATCAAAAGCGAGGCTTGCTTTGGGGAAGCCAAGTTTCTAGTTAATAAACATAGCATAAGATAAATGATTTAAAAAGACATAAAACATTTCAAGAATCTCAATGAAACGCAGCCACATTTTTTGTCACTGAGAGAAAAAGGAAAGGGTGTCTTTTATTAGAGCCATGCATGAACACAGTAATTGTTTTATGCTTTGGCTGCACCCCATGTCCATGTGGTTTCCCCTGAAGAACGTTCTCATTTTACATTAGCCAGCATATCTAATTATATTTGGCTTAAGCTTATCTTGCAGCTCACAAATACCTATTAAGCAAATAAAACTCAAGTATAATCATAGTACTAAACATTTATTATGTTGGAAGATATGTTTCCTCTTCAAGTTACCACTATGCAAACAGTATATGTTGCAAATTTGGAAGCTGGTTTGATGGGGACTACTGTTTCATATCCGATACACCAATTTCTTAGGCCTCTAAAGGATTAACATGTTGCTAAAAAACCTGTTGTACACAATCTACTGCATGGCAACGTTTTTTAGCAAGTAAAAAAAATGTCTGCCTTCAGGTTGTGGTTCACGTGTCTTTTTGCTGTGAAATCTTAAAAGATTTTTATCAAGTAAACATAAGAATAACTTTTATACAGCTAGTAATATTTCAAGATGAACACTTACTGGACTGAAGCAACTTAGGTTTACTTGATATCCATCATTTTGTTAGAAAAATCATGTTAAAATGTGAGTATCAAATATGATCTATAAGGCTTTTGCGGAACATTTATTTGTTTGTCTCTCAATCATCATTGTATTGCATTATAAAGTTTTGCACCCCACAAAAAAACTAAAGATATTTGATCATAAAACTAATATATTATTGGGAGAAATCAACGCTGCTTCCTTCCATTGTAATAAACTGAACGTAAAACGTACGACGATGAGCGTTGATGTTACTCAAAAACGTCAGTTTGGAGCCTAGGCATGCACAGAAGGAATCGTCAGTGGTGCCCGAAGGCAGAGCCGCGGTATCAAACTTTCGCCCAGACATCTGCGTTATCAAGATCAGATCACCTATGTGTTTTATTAACTATTGTTTATTATATTTTTTCTTCTCCTCCTTCATTTTTTCATTTGGCTTAAACAATGGCTTAATTACATCTGGCAAAGAGGAATTTACATTTATTTTAATGTTTATTAATGTACATTGTTCGTTTTCAAATAAATTACTAGTGATAACTACAATACATTGGGATAGGTCAAAATAACATATCGTAACTGATGTATTTTAAGCATTTAAATTACACACAATTTAAAATTCTACCTGTAAAATAATATTCTGTTCTAGAGCAATAATATTTCTGAAACAGCAAATTCAGTAGATAAACTCAATAATATGCCACTAGAAACAACTCTAAAATGTCAGAAATGGTCCTGCCATTTTAAATCAAGTTAAACTAACGTTACAGGAGATCAACTACTGTAGACAATGCTCTATAATTAATTAGAGTAGGCTATCATTAGTTTTGTCCTAATTATTATTTTATACCCATAGAAATAATTAGTAACTGCCTATAATGATTACCTGCTTTTTCCCGTCATGGCTAACGTTAGGCGTGATCCGTCAGATCCTGTAGGTCAGTTAGTAGGCTACAGTTTACTGCTGAACAACTCATTTTGTCGGTGTGAAATAACACAGAAATCTAAAATTAATAGTTAGTTATATATCTTCAATCTTCCCTCGAACCTCCGACAGTCCTCAGATAAGCTGTCAATTACAACTGTCAATCATAACGACACGCCCCGTTTCTATAGCATCAAACTGCTAGCTAAAATCAAACTTATCACAAAAACGAACAAATGAATATATATCAGCGTGATAACAACTACCTTAAATGATCAAAACCATCTTTCGGGAAATTTTATTGGATGTGTGGTTTCTTTTTTTATTTTGACTCAAGTGCCAGTCCTTTACATGGAGAGGGAGGGGTTTATGACTTGTACTGCATCCAGCCACCAGGGGGCGATCAAAGAGCCCGCAGCTTCACTTTTCAGGACGTATGAGGCACACTCAGGAGAAATACAACTGATATTCATATGCATTTTATGTAAGGAGTCTGTTATACTGTTATAAAGATCTCATTGATTTAATTACAAGCATTAGAATTTCATCTTACTTTTTGGCCATATAAGCAACTGTACCAAATTGTATATTTTTACAAATACAAGATCTTGACCAAAAATTGGTGCACCTTTTGATGGAAATAAATGTTGTGATGTTTGTTTCCATCAAGATGTGCATCAATTTTTGGTCAAGATCTTGAATTGACAATGCAAGAGGTGAGCACTCCAGCACATCCCAAAGACTTTCAATGAATTTAAGGTCTGGGCTCAGAGGTGCCAATTCACGTGTGAAAATGATTCTTCATGCTCCCTCCCAACCATACTTTCACAATTTGAGCCTGATGAATCTTGACATTTTCATCCTGGATTATGCCCATGAGCGTCTTCCTACATGGTTGTTTAACCCTCTGATGCTCCTGATTTGGGAGTCACACTTGTGCTCTTCACAGTCAAAAGTGACCAGACCCCTAAAATTGAACTAACTGAACTGAATTGACTGAATATTTTTTTCTTTTTTCTTTTGTATTTTGAGAGAATTTCATGATACTAATTAATATTTATGCAGTAATTATGATACATTTTTCCCATTGAAAATACAAAATAAATAAATAAATAAATAAATAAAATAATTCTAATATTTTTTCACTATTTTTCAATTAATGCAGTATTTAAGGTTAAAATAGAGTCTAGTAATGTCTTCGCAGATGCTGGAGAACAGAAGGAACGGAGAACTGGAGACGGAAGACGACAGGATGGGAACACAGCAAACTCAGGTTAGTAGCGGGTAAGGAGTCCAGGTACGTTGACGAGACCAGACAAAGGAGTGAGGGAACTGAATGTCTTTATATAGTCCATGGATGATGAGGTGCAGATGCAGGTGATTAGTATTCAGGGGATTGTGAACGAGTGGGTAGAGCGTGCTTGCGGCAGGGCAGTCAGAGACGGATGTCCCGCGTCGAGAGCCAACCCTTCTGGCGAGGTTGGTAACGAGGAGTGAGGCCCCTTCTGGCGTCGGCATGCCGCTTGTGTCTCCGAACTGCCTGCTGGAGACTGACGTGAGCTAAGTCCCACACTCTCTCGCTCTGCTGGAACCAGTGGTTGACAGCTGGAACCTCCGAGGGCTCACCCGACCAAGGGAAGAGAGGTGGTTGATAGCCCAGGATACATTGGAACAGGGTGAGCCCAGTAGTGGTCTGCCGGAGGGAATTCTGGGCGTCCTCCGCCCAGGGTAGAAACTGGCTCCGGCTGTCATGGTTCCGGTGGCAGTACAACCTCAGGAATCTCCCGATTTCCTGGATCTTGCGCTCAGTCTGACTGTTGGTCTAAGGGTGGTATCCAGACAACAGGCTGACAGACACACCTAGGAGCTTGAAGGCGGCTTGCCACACACGGGAAATGAACTGGGGTCCACGGTCGGAGACGATATCCTCTGGGAGGCCGAGATGTCTGAATACATTGTGGAACAGGGTTTCGGCGGCTTCAAATGCAGTGCGAAGGCCCTTGAGGAGTATAAGTTTGCAGGCTTGGAGAAATGGTCCACGATTACCAAAACTCAGGTGAAGCCATTAGATGGTGGTAAGTCTATCATGAAGTCAATTCCAAGGTGTGACCACGGTCTGCGTGGTATGGGTAAGGGAACCAGTTTTCCTTCCGGGAGCTTCCTAGGAGTGTCCAGTTCTTGGTTCCAGGATGACAGGAGACAGTGAAGTTGAATCTTGTGAAGAAAAGGGCCCAACAGGCTTGGCGAGAGTTAAGTCTCTTAGCTTCCCCGAGATATTAGAGATTCCAGTGATCTGTAATTACCTCAAACCAATGATTTGCTCCCTCCAGCCAGTGTCTCCATTCCTCCAATGCCAACTTGATGGCAAGAAGCTCTCTGTTCCTGATGTCATAGTTTTGCTCCGCCGGGGATAGCTTTTTTGAGAAGAAGGCACATGGATGGAGTCGTGGTGGATCACCCTGCCACTGTGACAATACCGCTCCAACCGCTTGCTGAACACATTCTGGAACGCCCGGTATTCAGGAGGAATTTCCACTTTGAGGTCTGTTTCTGGGCTTTCAATAGAAGTTGAGAAGACTGGAAGAACATTGGAATTAGGAGAGGAAGATCGGGAATTCGAAGAAGACTTTCTGACACGAGATAAACAGTCTTTAAAACACTCGTCGCTCCATTTGAGGATCTCACCTGTATTCCACTGGATGTCTGGTTGGTGTTGTGTGAGCCAGGGGCGTCCCAGGATGATGTCCGCGGTGGATCCTTCCAGCACCATGAATGTGATCTTCTCCATGTGCAGACAGCCAATGCGGAGCGTCAGTGTGGGGGAGAACTGCCGTATGTTAAGAATGTACGTTCAGATAGGTAGGTTCACTTTAATGGCAATGAAAAGGTTATTAGTCAGTTATCAAAATGTCTTATTTTCTTACTTCAGTCAATTCATTGGTATTAACTAATTTTACTGTATTTTGCTGCGAAACCAGCCATGTGTGTGTTTTTTTTTTGCAAAAACCTCTAAGTCCACCTCTTTGGACAACAAGACAGTAAAACGTCTGTTTCTGTCAGTTTTACAGCAGCAAAAGTAACACTGTTGTGTTTACTTGCTACTCGCGAAATCCTGAATACTGAAAGCCGGCTCATACACACACACACACCGTCATACATCTTCAAATCATACGATTCGATTTGTATCTTCCGATTGGTTCTTCTGTGGACTTTAGCGGAGTTTAGTGGTTTCTTTAAAAACTAAAATAACCAGCTTCCGAGCCATACACATCGATTTTTGGCGAAAGGGTGAATTCTGACATGACAGATGACGTAATGAAAAATGTGGAAGCTCAGAGGATAGAGCAAAATAAAACACCGGTCAAGAATTAGAAGTCTAAAACAAGAATTTTTAAAGAGAAATGTCAAAGGATTTCGATATAAGAGAATAGGAACTTGAGTTTGTTGCCCAAACCTATTTGTTAAATTCGCAAGAGGCGTCTAAGCTTACGCTACTCCTACATCCTGTGACATACATTGCTTTAGGTGTTACTCGTTTGGCGCAAGTCGACTTGCGCAGTATGCGTACGGTCGTCTGGATAGTTATTTTAGTTTTTTCAAAGTTTTAAATATGGATATTTTTTCTTTCGCAAATGCATCGCTTCCCTTCAGAAGGCCTTTATTAACCTCCTGGAGCCGTGTGGATATCTTTTATGATGGATGGTTGCACTTTTTTGGGCTTCGAAATCTCATCCTCTATTCACTGCCATTATAAAGCTTGGAAGAGCCAGGACATTATTTAAGATAACTCCTACTGTGTTCGTGAAAGAAGAAAGTCATATACACCTAGGATGGTTTGAGGGTGAGTAAATCATGGGGTAATTTTCATTTTTGGGTGTTTTAATATTTATCAAGTAAATGTGAGTGATGCTTACGCATGCACATCTCACCACCACGATGTGAGATGTTGTGGGTGGTTGCCAGGTGATACTATGTGGTTGCTAAAGTGTTACAAATGAGCAGAGCAGAGGTTTTCAAAATTTCTGATGCTACAGACCCCCAATTATATTCCCCTTTGCAGCCTCTTCCTAAAATACAGACTCTAATATATGGTTTAATGCAGTGTTTCCTAACCCTGCTCCTGGAGGTACACCAAGAGTACACATTTTCGAACTCTTCCAATTCATCAGCTCATTAGTAGAGAGTCCAAGGCCTGTAATGGATGAGTCAGATAAGGGAAACATCCAAAATGTGTACTGTTAATGTGCCTTCAGGAACAGGACAGGAATGTTTGTTTTTCTGAGGTGAGACTTTTTCTTTTGTTACGAAAATAACGTTAGAATAATCACACTGACATACAGCTTGACAACATCTCATCTGACCACAGATACTGAATCAGGACAATGCGTTTTTCTAAGGCACTCTTTACTTAAACTGCGTCTGACAGAAGAGTCAACAGCATTCACGCAGGTCTTTTAAAATAAAAGTCTTGCATCATAAAAACATTTACAATCACATTTTTGTTGTTGTTTCTTTTTGACAACAAACTCCGCTACCCACTCAAAATGGTCTTGTGACCCACTTTTGGAGATGGAGCGGAACGCTGTATACCCGGGGCATTAGTGTGCCAATAATCCCTTGTGAGAGTCACTGAAAGATCTTAGAATTCATGAACTCTATTTGAGCCCACCGTGACACCTCAGTTAGACATCATCCCGAGAGCCTGACTCATGAGTTCCCGCAGTAAACAGAACAAGGGTACTGAGGCCTGGTTAACCAGCATGCTTCTTCTCCATTCCGTGGACAGAACACAAAGCACAATGAAACCATAATCCAAACCACTGCTTGCTCTTTAGCACAGACAGGGATGGAGGGAGGAAACTGTGGGTGGACATGAAGCACAAGTAATGCTGTCAGCTCACATGAGTGATTACCCCAAATCCACTGTGTCTTTAGAGGGGATGCAAACACATCAGGGGTGAAAAAGGTGAGAAAGATGCGAGACATCCCATAACCCCCCCAAACCACAGAACGTACGGGAGTTGGCTCTAGAGAGATATACCTAAAGTGGTTTGCGAAAAGCCATGTCCTTAAACTAAGAAAACATTTCAGAATCCTAGATTATAATGCATCATGTTTGTCCCAAAGCCTTGTTAATGTGCATAAAGACTTTATCCTAGTCTTTAAGATTGTACATTTTAATATTAGAAACAGTGCTAATAAGATATATGCCAAATATATTATATATTCTTTTAAAATTAATTTATGATTCTGGATAATCTGGATTTTTTTTTTTTTTTTTTTTTTTTTAAATACAGATCACGGTTCTCCCACAATTCTGAAAACAAAAATTAGACAACTAACAAAATAACAATTTACTTGAGGTTCTGACAAAATGTTCTATTTAATGTTATAAATGAGTCTATTTATAATTACATTAAATGTCTAAAATGTTATAAAAAAAATATTTCAAAGTAATTCATTGTGTAAAAATAAAATTGTTTGAAATTAATGAATGAAGACTTGTTTTGTCCAGACTTTGAGCGAATCTCTATCAAATACATTTTAAAAGTCGAAATGAGAAGTGAGAATTTTTTTGGACAGCTGAGAAGGCGTGATTCCCATAATTTCATTTTCATTTCTGTCCTCTAAGATTGACACTCACAAAAGTCACAACATGAGATTAAAGTGGTTTACAACTTTTTGATACCGAATTAAAATTTTATTTGGAAAATATTTACTTTTATCAAAATGACATATATTTTAATAAATCTATTAATCTGACATGTATAAGTTCTCTCTTCTACTCACTATTAGAAAATAGTTAGCTGTATAATCCTTTAAAATGAAAAAGATTTTAAAAATATTTTTTAAAAGATATTAAAAAGATATTTTTTAGTTACTGTTAAAAACCAAGAAAAATAACTGATTAATCGTGATGAGTAATGATGAGGAGTAATAATACAGAGTAAATGGTAAATGTTTTAAAAATGGCTACATAAATGTTAACCTGGACAGCCCTAAAAATATATATATATATATATATATATATATATATATTTTTTTTTTTTTTTTTTTTTTTTTTTTTTAATTTTCCACGGTCTAACAAATATTATGAGTTCCTTGAGTTTATTGACCTAAATAAATAGACAACAAACCAGATAATCAATCTCAACAAGAACTGATAATGATAAGAACAAATGCTGAAATTCCTCCTATGTTTTTCCAAGGTTTTGTTTAATGGCAAAACAGTTCACCCTCAGAGGAACTCAACTGAGACTTGTGCCGTCTCTCCACTGAACTCTCCAGCTCAGCACTGAACAGACTGAGGGAATTACTCTGTAACTGTGTCAAACCCTTTCAGCTCAAGGGCCTTTTTTCTTGAAAATAATGAGGTCCAGGTAACAAAGAACAGTTAAAGAAACCAACAAAGACAAACACACACGCCATATTAAAGAGACCATTGGAAATAATGGGATCAGATGTTTACAGCATTGTTTTCTTTATTATTTTTTTAGTAGAAACACTAAAGTTATCCTTTTTTACTTTAGTGACAATTGTTTTATGACTATAAAAAATATTTGCTTTGCCTCAGAAATGGTGTGAAAGGTCACATGTCATCCTTCTAAGTAAAGTAAAACCATATAAATGTTTATTAATATGTCAGCATGATACTACTGTAAGTCTTAATCCAGTGACGCTACATTGCAGTATATAAACAAAGCATGCACATAAGCAGATTTTAATGCGCTGACTTTATTCCATCTGTCCACATTAACCTCACAGTATCTCCAGATGGGACTCGCTTTGACCTCACAACATACTTTCATTTACCCTTAGAGTGAGTTGATAAGTCACGTTAGGTAAAGAGTCCATTTCACACAGGTCAGTGAGGACTTGTGTCACCAGATGAGCCTGCACAGAAACAAATCTGCACTTAATAAGCGTTTCTGCCTGATAGCGCTCTTGAGGTACTAATGAGATTTGGCATGAAGCCTAGACACTGAGGTACCATGTTTGCTGGGGTGTAACTCAATATCCTGAATGAAACAGATGCCACAGAAAGGCAGCGTTGTGACTTCAGATCTTTTGGGGAGCCTCAGTGTTACTAGTGTGATACGTAGGGTGAGGGCTCTGAACTGACCCGTAACAACTGACCCGTAAGTAAAAAATGTTGGCACATTACTCGCCCCACACCGTTTGTTCCATGGACATGAATGATACCTCAAATCGTGTGGCTTGCTGAGGAAAGACTGCGATCAGATTTATAATTTTAATGGGCAAAAAACAAACCATAAATGTGAGCTGTTTTGACATGGTCCTGTAAGCAAACACACCAGTAAGCAACATCCCAGCAAGGCCATGGCAGCATGTACAACCACTCAGATACTGTTAGTTTTTACTATGCTTTATACTCATATGGAGATATGTTTGTGTCATTCTTAAAATTAATCCCATAAAAGCTTATTAAGCATTTATTTACATCTCAACATTATTTCTTATTATACAAGACCATCAGATTTTTTCCTTTACTTTATTACCCCAATGAAGCAAGGCCATGTTCATACACCAGCAAAATATGGTTGTCAGTCCTGTATTTGAGTTCTTAATACGGTTACGTTCACACACGGTTTAGTTATTTCTGGGAGTGACAACCGCATTCTATAACCGGACTCACATCCATAAATTTTCAGGACTCACAACCGCATTCTCAGAAAACCCGCGCTGTGTGAACGCAACTGGACTGGACCAACACCGGCAGTCACTAGATTATAGCCCGTCACCGTCACAGCTTCCACAGACAGTAACAGACTCCACGAGTGATCCGACAAAACCCTATGAAATGTCTGTTGCTGTCTGTTGGTGTGGTGTGAACTGGCCTATACAGTGCAAGAAAGACACTCCGCGCTGTACAAACGTGTTTACCGCGTGTTGCAGATTTTCATGTGTGGTTTCGATAACTTACAGCGACTAAACACAGCCAGTTATGTCTTAAGGGATTAAACAGACAGGACAAACAACATTACTTCGTATAGTTCAAAAGAGACCTGTGCGTGAATGCAGCTTATTAGAGCTTCCGCTGTTTATGATGTAACAATCAAACGACAGTAAACATGAGAAAGAAAAATTCTTAAGTGGAAAACGTTCAGATAATCTTAAATACTGAAAGCACTATTTATGTATTGCTTGTAATATGTTTCTTTGCTCCTCTTTATTATTTGCTACTTTTCAAGTCTGTTATATAATTAATTAATTAACAAGAAAAAAAGTAGATCAAGAATCGTTTTGGAATCAGATCGGGACTCTACGATCCAATCCAATTCCGATTCTGGAAGTGACTATAGATTCCCACCCCTAGAGATAAAGGACACTTTTCAGGCACTTTCACAAAACTGTTGACTTAGAAATTAAATTCTATTTTCACTGTTTCCACAACCACTACTCCATATGCCATACATGATCTAATCATGATGTCCAACACTGCTGTTACAAATGAGTCTCCCACACCAGATCTCAAACCAGATCTCTCGCACCACCAGAGGGAGCCTTCCCCCGAGTATTAACTTCATTTGGACTCAATTTCCCATCAACCCTCATACCTGGGACTGATTACTTTGCACCTGCCTTCAATTACACATCCATTCACTCTCACATAAAAGACACTCTCACTTGTGCTTCTGTGCAAAGTCTTGATTAGCCCTGGTTGTCATTTTTGAGTGTTTACTACCTTTCTGCCTGTCTGTGTATTGTCTTGAACTGTTTATCTGGATTCTGATTTCTGCTGCCTGCCCCGACCCCTCGCCTGTTTATCGTTTGTGTTTTGCTTGCTGCCTGCCCTGACTCTCTGCCTGATTCCTGGATTCGTTCACTGCTGTTTTCTGCACTGCCTTGTACTACCGTTGTCTAATAAACTGCAGATGGATCAATACCCTTCTGACTCATCACAGAAGACTTCGCCACATAGTGATCCAGCAGCAATCATGCAACTCGTCTGAATTATCTGCACAAGCCAATCAACTAGCCGTTCACCAACACCAACTAACCTGTTTAACATCATTAATGAAGGAACTGGTGAGAACCTTGCAGGGCTTGAATCTGCCTTCCACAGCACCAGTGGCTGTTCCCACCAGTGCAACTGTCTACAGTACAACCAACCCACCACCTACAGTTAATTATACCACCACAGACTCAAGTAAGATCGCATTCATATGCTCTTTGCTTACCGGAAAAGCCTTAGATTGGATCACCGCTGTCTGGACAATTCGGGCAATTTCATATCTAACGAGTTTGCTTGCTAACATAACCTTGCTTTAGTCCCTCGGAGAGGGAAAAAAAAAAAATCACTCGCGTCACCAGTCATCTACGGATGCAAGCCGGCATACTTCATAATGAGACTCTCGAGTTCTATGTCATTAATTCTCCAACCCATCCTTTGATCCTCGGTCTACCATGGCTACACAGACATGATCCACACATCTCTTGGAGGGAAGGTGAAATTACACAGTGGAGCTCAGCCTGTCACGATCACGGTCTCATTCACAGTTCACCAATACCTGTCAGCACCATCACTCTAACCAAAGAAAAACCAGAGATTCCCGGACTTCCCCACAAACATGCTGATCCGTCTAAAGCTTTCAGCAAGATAAAGGTTTTACAACTACCTCCTCATCGTTCCGGTGACTGTTCCATTGATCAGCATGTTTGTGGTATGTCATCAGTCAAGAGGGAGTGGCTATGGACGATAAGAAGGTGAGGGCAGTGGTGGATTGGCCACAACTACGCACTGTCAAGGAATTGCAGCGCTTCCTGGGCTTTGCAAATTTCTATCGACGGTTCATTAAGAAATTCAGCTCCGTTGCTGCTCCACTAACTTCCATGACCCATCTGGAATACTTTAGATCAGCCAAATGACTGAATCCCAGACAGGCCAGATGGGCACTATTCTTCACCCGATTCCATTTCACAGTCATGTACCGACCCGGGTCCAAGAACGCCAAAGCTGATGCTCTCTCACGACTTAACGAAGAGAATGATCACACCAGCATAGAAGAAACCATTATCCCTGAAAACCTGCTTGTCGCACCAGTCCAATGGGACATCTTAACCAAGACTGATCTCTCAAACACCCAAGATCCTCCTCCCCCTGAATGTCATCCACAACTCAAGTTCGTTCCAGAAAAGCACAGAGACGAACTTCTGCATCAGGTTCATGACAATCCCAGTTCTGGGCATCCTGGTATCACCACTACCCTTCACCTCCTCAGAAATCAGTTTTGGTGGTCTACTATGTCAGATGACACAGTAACTTTCATAAATAATTGCACAGCATGCATTACATCCAAGTCTTCACGCCAGTTACCAGCCGGTTTGCTTCAGCCACTACCAGTGCCTCAGCGCCCATGGTCCTATATTGCTATAGACTTCGTTACGGATTTACCCAACTCATTAGGTAACACCACCATTCTAATAGTTGTAGACTAATTTTCCAAGTCCTGCCATCTCGTTCCCTTACCAAAGCTTCTTTCAGCCTTCGAAACTGCTGAGACCCTGTGACATCGTATCTGCTAGGGGTCCACAATTCACCTCTCGAGTCTGGGCAGCTTTCTTTAGACTTCTCAATGTGAACGTCAGCCTCACCTCCGGCTATCATCCCCAGTCCAATGGAGAGACAGAACAACTGAACCAAGAACTCACCCGCTTTCTCAGAACTTACTGCCAGAGAAACCAAACTGACTGGAGCAAATATTTGATTTGGGCAAAATATGCTCAGAATTCCCTCCAAAAACCTGCCACTGGTCTAACACTGTTCAAATGCATACTGGGCTTTCAATCACCCCTTTTCAACCATCAGAGCTCCCCGCAGTCAAGGAATGGTTACGGCGCAGTGAGGAGACCTGGAATTGTGCACATACTCATCTACAACGAGCTGTAAGAAGGCAAGATGAACAGGCCCACCGTCGCCCAGGTCCAGAGTACACACCAGGTCAATGGGTATGGCTATCCACCAGAGACCTCCGCCTCAGACTCCCCTGCAAGAAACTCAGTCCTAGGTATGTGGGTCCATTCAAAATTCTCAGACAAATTACGCCAGTTTCATTCCGTTTAGAGTTCCCTGCTAACTATCGTATTTCTCCTACTTTTCATATGTCGCTATTGAAACCTGCTGGTGGTCCGAGAGACGGTCGGGAGACTGAAGGAGCCGAGGTCCAACCGCCCCCGCACATTCTGGTCGACGACGAGGAGGTGTATCAGGTCAGAGAACTACTTGACTCTCAACGCCGGGGCGGTGTACGCCAATATCTGGTCGACTGGGAGGGGTACGGTCCGGAGGAACGGTCCTGGGTCAATGCAGGGGACATTCTCGACCCCACACTCACAGATGAGTTTCACAGGACACACCCGGAAAAGCCGGCCCCTCGACCACGAGGTAGATCCCGGCGTCGCTTGCCTCCTCGCGTCAGGAGCCGCACGCAGGGTGGGGGCTCGGTTACAAATGAGTCTCCTGCACCAGATCTCTCGCACCACCAGAGGGAGCCTTTACCCAAAGTATTAACTTCATTTGGACTCAATTTCCCATCAACCCTCATACCTGGGACTGATTACTTTGCACCTGCACATCCAATCCCTCTCACATAAAAGACACACTCACTTGTGCTTCTGTGCGAAGTCTTGATTAGGTTGTCATTTCTGAGCGTTTACTACCTTTCTGCCTGCCTATGTATTGTCTTGGACCGTTTATCTGGATTCTGATTTCTGCTGCCTGCCCCGACCCCTCGCCTATTTATCGTTTGTGTTTTTCTTGCTGCCTGCCCTGACTCTCTGCCTGATTCCTGGATTCGTTCACTGCTGTTTTCTGCACTGCCTTGTACTACCGCTGTCTAATAAACTGCAGATGGATCAATACCCTTCTGACTTGTTACAACTACATCCTGTCAGCTTGACCGTGCATCGACTGCTTTACCTTAAAATGTGTGCCTCTGATATTTCACCCATCATAACCAGTTTGGTAAATTATATTTTATTATCTTCTATTGTCCCTGCCAAATTAAAAATTTCTGCAGTCACACCCATCCTGGCCTAGATCATTTGAATATGAACCATTAAAGGCCAATCTCTAATTTACTAATTTTCTCTATTTTTTTTTTTTTTTTTTTTTTTTAAATATGATATCAGAACCAGTGGGAGTTACACATGAAAAGTTACACATGAAAAGAAGGTAGAAAGAAAGAGAAAGATAGCGATACATGTAAAAAAACAAAGGGAGAGAAACAGATGACGGAGTTGGAGAAAGTTGAGAAAAAAACGAGTGAGACGGAGAAAGGGAGAGAAACAGGTGAGTGAGGCAGAGAAAGTTGAGAAAAAGGCGAGGGAGACTGAGAAAGGGAGGGAGAAACAGACAACCAAGACGGATAAAGTTGAGAAAAAATATGAGTGAGACGGAGAAAGGGAGAGAAACAGACTTAAGTTGGCCGTATATTCACAGATTCGAATTTCCTGGATCAATAACTCGTGAGCTAAATGCGGTTACTACACAACCTAATTTTCCTCAAAACAAGCTTTCCTTCACAGTGGACAAAATACATTGATCTCTATGCGAAGACGGCTGAGAGACGGCTCCGAAAGGACCATCTGCAAAGTGTAAAAACAGTCATAACTTCAATGTTAAACACTGTAGTGTCACCAAATTCAGTTCACATAGCACTGGTTATACTACAACTCTTATTTTGAAGAAAAAAAAAATATATATATTTTTATGATTTTTTATGAAAATATATAATAACTTGACTATTATGAAAAATATTTAATAACTGCATTGTAATACACTGCATTGTTTCCAAATCACACACTACTGCTGTCCTGATACACATATTTGAGAAAAATATTTCTGCATAATACCATTATGAAAAATATATTTAATAACTTCACTGTAATAGGCCTACACATTTTTCATTATAAAAAATTATTCCAAAATAAGTGTTGTAGTATAACTAGCAGGATAGCAGTGATATTTGCAGTTTTCAGACTGTTTTTGTAGTAATGCTTTTCGGGTTTTGTACTTTGCAGACGGTCCCTTCAATCTGTCTCTCAGCCATCTTCGCACAGAGATCAACAGCTGCGTCTCATTTCAAAGTCTGCATCCACTGGAGGTCGCATTTGAAGGGTGCATACGTCATTGAGCTAAACGCTGTTACTACACAAATAACACCTCTTTTCAATCATAGTAACGTAGACAACAAGCAGCTATAACATAATTTTCCTCAAAACTAGCTTGCCTCCGCAGTGGACAAAATACATTTTTCATTTCAAAGGCTGCAACCACCGGAGGTCGCATTTGAGGCGGTCTCATTTAAGAAAAATAACCGATGGATTGCAAAGTAAGAAAGAAAATACAGTATTTTACAGGAATAACAGTCAATTTTATTATGGTTACTTTTATTACAGTTACTTTTCTTAAATAAGACATCCTTGATGACGTATGCAGCCTTCAAATGCGACGCAGCCTCCGGAATGAGACGCAGCTAATGTATTTTGTCCACTGCGGAGGCAAGCTAGTTTTGAGGAAAATTATGTTGTAGCTGCTTGTTGTCTACGTTACTATGATTGAAAAGAGATGTTATTTGTGTAGTAGTGATCCGGGAAATTTGAGTCTGTGAATACAACTACTAGACTACTTAAATATATATATCACACTAAATAGTTAGACATTATGATCTTTCGGACCTTTGCTTCAAGAAATTTTCTCTAACTGGACCTCTTTAAATTTTAGTTGAATACCCCTGCTCTAAATGGTCTTGCACCTCTATATTTATCAGACCTACTCCACCGGGTCTCTTACATCATCTGAACTTGGCCTATTGTCAGTTCCTATATTCTGATTGTCTACTATAGGTAGATGATCTTTTTGTGTCAGCGCTCCCAACCTCTGGAATACATTACCTCATTCTCTTAATAATATCTCTTCTCTATCTGTCTCAACTTGAAATGTATCTGTTTGAAATGTGTTTTCAGTTCATTGTATCTGATGTTTTGTGTTTATTTTTGTGTTGTTTGTAAAGTTTAAATGTTCCTCAACTACCTTTGTTAAGCAACCTTGGGCTTGTGGAAAGGCACTACAAATCTTGACAATGTGATGTTTACATTGTCCTCATCACATTCACAAACAAAAGTGCAGTCATTCCTTGACATTCACCCAGTATAATAAATCCATCTACACTTGAAAACTTGTAGAGGCCATGTTACACAACTCTACAACTTTATAGTACTCTGAGCAGCCAACAGGCCAAACATTCAGCACAAATATGGGAGCGATTAGGAGTTCTTTTGAAACCAACAAGGTAATTAAAACAAGATAGACCCTGGTTCATCGTAAATCTTGAATTTCACCACACACCTTTGCAAGCTCCCCCCTTGCTTCTTTTCTCGTGCTGTTCTACAACGAGTGCTCAAGACAGAGGTAAGAGCGTTGAAGTGTAACCCAACTGTCAAAATTTAGACTGCGCGGCAGCTAGAAAAATTAAGACATAAAATGTCACCAGTCAAACAGCGAGGTCAACTGGTAGAACGATAGCTGGAGGATGAATGTTTCTTCACTGAGCAGAGGTCCATGTGGCAGGCCAATAGTGCCTTAAGGACTTTCTGAGAAAAGACTTCTGTTCTTAGTGTCCTGCTGCGGAGGAAACTACACCCTAGCCATTCAAGACGTTCCACTGGTCGCCCCTCGTCAATAAAAGTGAGAAAAATCAAACAGAGGACATTGTACGTCACACTGTGAACATCTGCCGACCAGAGCCGCTAACTAATTCAGAAGCTGTCTTCAGTCTTCCTGTTTCATACGTGCTATATGATGCGATATGAACGTCTGCTGGGTGCGAGTGGCGTGAAAACAGGGTCCAATGTTTATCCCGGGAAAGCTGTCAGAACATGAAAGGCTGTAGCTCATTAAACTTAAGTGGAATTAAATGAATTGTTGTGAGTGACAACAGAAGAATAATTTAAGGATCGTCTTTGGTCTTAACCAACAAGTAAACTGTTGTGACCAACTGATTTTTGTTCTTCAATATTAAGACTTGAGATGTTCTGTTTATTCCATGTTTCATTTGGTAATGTTGTGGTAGTTTTATTGCCTTGACTGTGCTGTATAGATGCCACATGTCAGTGTGATTAAAAAAGAAAAGAAAATAGCCAAACTCCCTTTGAAGAACTACACTACCCATAATCTTGACAAGAGAATCCACCAATCAGAGCAAAAAACACCAACACAAGCAAACAAACAAACGAACCGCAAATGATGCAAGTCACTTTCCTACATTTTTAAACTACTTCAAAACTACCATTCAAAGGTTTGGGTGGATAAGATTTTTTTGAGAAGTCTCTTCTGATCACCAAGGCTGCATTTATTTGATAAAAAAAAATATATAGGCGGAAACCTTGTATCTCTATATTTCCTCATTTTTGTTTTATTTAAAACAAAATCAATGCTATTGGTCACCCTTTACGCCTGTATGAGGGTTTTACAAATATTTAATGAATCAAAAGGATTTTAAAGAGCTTCTGACAAAACCTTGTAACTCCTTAAACTGTCAGTCAAACCTCATCAATCTGCCCCACCTCTATAGTGAATGAAGTGCCGCACGCAGTTGCTTGTTTGCAATGCAAAGTAAAAAAAAAGATTGGATGTTTAAAAAAAAAAAAAAAAAAAAATGAGTGTTTTCTTTGCTCAAGAAACACTATGTCTATAAAGGCTAATTTTTTATGTTTTTGAAGAGTGGAAAAGAGTCTTCGTCTGATATTTCCCATATGCTATGCTATAGAGGATGCAAGTTAAATATAGCCTTTAATATTAAATTATCAAATTTAACATATCACAATTCGATTTGCTCTGGAACAAGTAACTGATTAATAAGATTGCCCATTTTATGTACCCAAAATTAATTATATCTCCTGTTTAACCACTGTAAGAGTCAATCGCCGAAGCACTGGCCGAGATGAAGCTGTTGTCAGCGGGTAAATTGTAAAATAGGTGCTATGGTCACATATTTCAGGTCTAAACAACTACATTCTTGCCTAAAAAACTCTTAAAACTACAGTTCGTGGTACAACAAGTGTAGTATTCGCAAAAATTACGGTGGATTTGCTCGGCCGCCATGACAGTTGCTTCTAGCGGAGTGATGCAAATGATAAAAAGGTAAGAGTGCTGTTATTACTAGAATATCTCACGGCTCTGAGCCAATCAGATTCAAGAACCAGAAAGAACTGTTGTAAAAAAAACATATACACACACATTTTATAATATATATATATATATATATATATATATATATATATTATAAAATGTGTGTGCGATTAATGTGTGAACACTTTGACAGCATAATCACATATCGAATATGTGATCTTAATCATATTTCTGAGATATTTCATGTTTTTATTAAACTAAAAATAGAAGAGGACAAAAGATGAATTGGATTACTTGTTCATCCTCATGTACCAGCAGCAATATTTTAAAATAATCCACTGACACTGAGAACATGAACATAATATTTTCTTTGCTTACATAGATTGCTGGCCTACTACAAGTCATGGGAGATGCCTGACTTGACAGCTCTTTTTTTTTTTTTCACTTCTCTCCTGACTGTAGTCACCTACTCTTATATGCATTAAAGCTGAGCCGCTTGGCATCTCAAATGAGCCTAATACTAACAACAAAAATCACCACATGCGAGTACAAGCAGCTCTATAAAATATTTGCACATTAAGCAGATGTAGCTCATTTGTATTAAGCAACAATCACTTGGGCAAACAAACAGTAAAATGAACACTGTAAAAATAAAGTGAGTCTGTTTTCCTCGAAGAGCAGATAAAGAGGTGGCGTCTGGCAGAATGGACAAAATCAATTCCAGAGATGCAGTCATCCGACAAAAATTCATGTAAATTATCTTAAAAAAAAATCCTTCTCATGAATAATTGTCAAAAACAAACAAAGGTCTGTATGTTTGTATGCACTGGTCAAATGTATGAACCGGTCAAACAAATGTTTGTATGCACTGGTCAGTCCTTTCTAAAACACCATTACTCACAGCAGAGGAGTTGTAACAAATATAACTGGACAGCCACACAGGCATAAAAATTTAGCAGAAATTGCGGCTTCATTACTGTGTATTGACTCATCAGGGCAAAAAAAAAAAAAAAAAAAAAATGATGATGATAAATAGGTAAGAAGGGTCTGAGAAAAAGTGATCTTTTTTTTGTTGTTGTTGAAAATTTTCACACAGAGGTCACTACAGTGGACAGCTATTCGAAAAGCATTTTCTTGCATATGCATGGGTTTGCACATCAACCTCTACAGTGGACACTAGTGCATCATCCTATACATTGGATGGCAAGCCGTTGTATGTCGATTTTTTTTTTTCCCCTCCAAACTAAGGGTGTACTCACACTAAGCACGGTTGCCTTGAACCGAGCCCGAGAGCGATTGTGCTTTTTTTTTTCTTCATCTGCAGTAACTTTTTTGACTGTACATAAATGTATTTGTTATTAGAATGTAATGTAATTTGCATTAACATCAAAAAAGTAATGTGATTACGTACGTAATGTATGTTACAAGTAATTACAATAATGTATTACAGTAATGTATGTGACTTGTAATGCATTACTTGTTACATCAAAACCGTAATCTGATCACATAATGCATGTTACTTGTAATGCGTTACTTTACTCCTTACATCAAAAAGTAATCTGATTACATAATGCATGTTACTTGTAATGCATTACTTTACTCGTAACATCAAAAAAGTAATCTGGTAACATAACACACATTACATGAAATGCGTTACTTTACTCCTTACATCAAAAAGTAATCTGATTACGTTATGCATGTTAATTGTATATATTTTATAGTTTTCACATGACTTTATATAATTTTATTCATTGGTTTGTTAAATACACACAGTATTGCTGTTAATACTGTAATGTTTAACAGCAATCTCTTCAGTTAAAACCATAAACGTATACTGTCCACTAGTGTTGTCACAGTACCAAAATTCCAGTAGTCGGTACCAATACCAGTAAAAATTTACGGTTCTCTGTAACAATTTCGGTATCACAGGAAAATCTGTTGGAACTATTTTACTATTTTATTTAACTAGCCTATTTTTAAAAACATATTAAATATGATGGTAATCATACATATAAATATTTGGAGCGTGTGTGTGCATGTTTGTGTGTGTATATATACCTCAATGAAATCAATTTTGAAATATAAAAAAATAAATAGGCCTAAACAAATGCAACATCCAATTTGAAACAGACGTGCGTGTTTATTTGAGCTATTCCTTAAGTGAAACGACACACTACAATCTGTAAAACTATGAAATAAATATCATTAAATAATAGTAACCTGAAAAAAAGAAAGTTAAGTATTATTCTAAAAAACATTCGTTTTTTATTTCCACACAAAGATGCGTCATATAGCCTACCGCTATGCGCTTTGAGAGGGATGCAGGACACGAGCAGGAAAGACCATTTCTCTTTAATAATATCTTCATGTTATCTCCTGATGTTACAAGCAACTGACACTTGTTGTAAAAGGTCTGAAGAGCGAGTTTTATCTCCAGACAATCAGGCTATGTTTGATTTTGCGCTGCCAGAGAAAGCGAAACTAAAAATCACCGGTGTGTGAAACGCGCTATACAAATAAACTTGACGTGCCTTATAAAGTCTAATAACAAGCACAAACTGTGTTAAATAGAAATTGACATGCAAGCAAAAAGGTTTCTGTCCTACGGTGTTTTTTCTACTTTACCACAGTAAAGAATGTGAATATAATAGGCCTAATTAAAAGGAAGAAACGTTTATAATCCCCTGCGTGAGTGAAGATTTGGGAAAAGAAACAGAGATTCCATGTTCAGTGGAATTACTAATGGAATATTGGTAAATTCTCTGCTAATCGGGTGACCAGATCGTGATTCGCAAAACAGAATACAAAACCGACAAAGCCTAAATGTATGATGTACCTCTCTCATTCGGCATGAACCAAAATGTTTCCATGGCTGCGATGTCACATTTAATTGCTAACCTATTAGACTATTTCTTCTATAAACAAAGCTTTGTGCTTCACTTGTGTCATATTCACATAAAATACTGGCACAGCCCTATCAGTGGGTACCGAATATACCCGGATACCTTGGTACCGAAGTACCGGTACTTTTGACAACACTACTGTCCACTCATATCTGAAAATCTCTTTGAAAAAATATGTGTAAAAAATGTCATTTCAAATCTTGTTTTTCATGCCATAAGAGCAATAAAAACAAACAGGAAAAAATCCTGACTGAGGTTATCATAATTCATGCATTAAAGGGTTAAAGAGGCCATATTATGCCCTTTTACAAAGTCTTGATTTAGTTTTTTGTTCTCCTCTAAAATATGTTTTTATGTTCAAAAAACACACAGTGTTGCAGCACTCTGTAACGCTCTGTTTAGTTCCTGTCTCTATGAAGCCCCTCCTTCCAAAAAGCACAATGTGCTCTGATTGGTCGGCTGGATCAGTGATTGGTCAACAGCCCTTACCATAACTGCGAGTTCCAACACACTACTAACTCAATCAGGAATTATTTAAATGAGGAATATTGTGACGTGTTCGTTCCCAGAAGAAAACTCAAGACTATAATGGAGGCGTTTCAGGGAGTTCAGAAACCGTACACACTGATCATAATAATAACAACAACAAATCTACCTTTAGAGTGACTTTGCAGACCTTTTTCATGCTCAAACAGCAACATTACACACTAAAGGAAGTTTATTAAAAAAAGCATAATAGGTGCTCTTTAAATTAAATGACATTTTTAATCTTTCAACATTGCCACTGAGATAACATAAGCAGCAAAGAATGAGGACACTCAAAAGCATTAAAACTTTAAGCTTGATGTGAATGGTAATGTTTGGAAATAGTACAGGTACCTGATAAGGGACAATGCTTCCATGGGCAGTACCCCATCGCCTGGCTTCTATACCAGCATTGAGGTAGTTGGCAGCGATGTGAGTTAGACAAGCAACCTGCAGACATATTGAAGGAGAAAAAAAGAAAATAAAGTTTTAAATCTTGAGAACTGTCAGTAAGCTCATTACACCCCGCTGTTTAGTGAGTTCAGCGAACTCTTACGCGGCTGACACAGCAGTTCATGTGGCTGTGCTGTAAAACGTTCCTCCAACTGGAATCCACTGTTTATTATTCTGGAAAATGAACCAACAAAAACGTCAAGAGTTGGTCCAAAACCAAACAAACATTTAAAAAATATATATATAATTTAACATTTCATATTGTTAAATTATATATATAAACATATAAATATATAAACCATCTTAGTTGCAATGTTTGAATAAAGCTGTTAAAAAAAAAAAGGTACTGGCTTTTTTATGATACCCAAGTGACATCAGATCAGAAGCAATGCAGCTGAGACAATATTTTGCGGTGTATAACGATGTACTGAGATGACGCTGAGAATGTTAAGGGAGGTGAAATATTTTGTCAGATCAAAGCATGTCAGGGAAGATTTAACAGCCTGGACGCAATTGTTGTGCCGCTCCAGACCAGCCCGGCCTCCTTCCGCAGCCTGTCCTGCTGTAACACCTTGAGCTCAACCCATTCATCACTTTCCAGCTAGTTTATTTCCATGACGTCTTACATTGAGGCTTTTGTTTACCAAAACGTTGCTGTCTGTGTTTAAACTGCTGGAAGCAATCTCATTTTTGTCCATATGCAAGCATATAAAAATCATTTATTAGGTCAACACTAAATCACATCGGTGATGTTTCTTAAATCAGGTAATACAATGCTGTGAATGTTTAGCTTAGGACAGTTTAGATATGATAATAAAACAGATATACTGTAAAGCTCAGGCAGTAAGCTCATTAAAATGATTAGGTCCTGAACCAGAGACAGTATAAACAGAAAAATGTGTAATGCATACAATCCACTTGGATCATGTTTTTTTTTTTTTTTTTATAAACAGGGTCAAATGTTTTCTTGAGAAATCAATGTCATTATCAAGAATATATCATTATATATTTTGCACACAGAAAATTCATTAGTGCCAGCAGCCATATCACCCTGCAGCCCAAGACTGGTAGCCCACTGAAACTAAGCAGGGGTGAGCCTGGTCAGTACCCGAACGGGAGACATCCTGGGAAAACCAGGTTGTTGCTGAAAGAGGTGTTAGTGAGGCCAGCAGGGTATCTGTGTGAGTCCTAACGCCCCAGTGTAGAGATGGGGACACTATACTGTAACAAGCACCATCCTTCAGTTGAGAAGATAACTGAGGTCCTGGCTATCTGTGGTCATTAAAAAAAAATTTAATGGCACTTCTTGTAAAGAGTAGGGGTGTAACACTGATGTCCTGGCCAAATTCCCTCCATTGGCCCTTATCAATTATGTCCTCCAAATAATCCCCCATCACTCCACCTACAGCAGGTGTGTGCTGAGCACACTGCCTCTGTTCAGTGGCTGCCATCCCATCATCCAAGTGAATGCTGCACACTGGCGGTGGTTGAGGAGAGACCCCTGATATGATTGTAAAGCGCTTTGTGTGTACAGTAGTACATTAGTAAAGCACTATGTATATATATATATATATATATATATATATATATATATATATATATATATATATATATATATATATATATATATATGCCTCATTTATTCTTTATACTTGCCACAACTTTTTATTTTGTTGTGACTTTAAAAATTAATTAAAAAAGAGAAAATATTTTTCAAACATACAGCTGGCATTACATTATGTCAAGTAACTACTAGATAAATTAAAACTATAATTCTTTGCTTATATATATATAATAACACACACACACATATACACATATACTAGTGTAGTATTTATTAATATATTAACATTCATTTATGTATTTTTTTCGTTGTTGTTGTTGTTTTAATACTTCCATTTAACTATTTTTATTTAAATTTTAAGTTTCATAATTTTAGTACTTCAGCCTAAACTTTTCACTATTTTACTTAAGCCTGGTTTCACAAACAGGGCTTAGATTAAGCCAGGATTAGGCCTTAATTCAATTAAGCCATTTAAGTAGCTTTTATAAATGTACCCTAGAAAAAACATTACTGGTGTGCATCTTGAGACAAAACAATGGGACTCACATATTTTAAGATATGTGTTACAGTTAAAACAGCTCAAACATGCATTTTATTCTAGGAATATTATGTCTGTGAAACCAGGGGTTAAAGTTTTAAGTTATTTTTTAGTTTTGATCTAACATGTATATTTTATTTCAGCTTTCAGTGTTAATTTTAGTTAATAATAACAGCACTGGGGCTACAGGTTCTGCAGCACTGATCCAGTCCCAATGGCTTTATTGATAAATGTGTCACCTGATATGCATGTGCATAAATGCCTTTTTATGTTTAGCATAGTTTGAGCTAAAGAAGCTAAATTTATTAATCCATTTGTTGTCAATTTATTGGTGCTCTCCTTTTTTATTTTTTGACATAATTTAGATTTTTTTTCCTTCTCATTCAAGCAAAGGAGAGCTATACTTGTATTCCTTAGAAATAGCTGCCCGGAGGCATTGGAAATAAGGCCACTGAGTGAACTGACTTGCCTTACAGGGACTGAACTCAAGTTATTTCCCAGCAGACTGCTGCTGCCCGACAAACTCAAGAGAAGTCAACACTCTATCCATCACTTCAACGCAACAGAAAGTTAGAGCCAAGAACATGAATGAGTTCAAAGACAAAAAAAACAAGTAGCATCTTCTTATACTCATAGCACGTCATGTGTAGTATTCACCACAGATCTTTAATTTAACATGTGATAAATGTTTACAGGGTAGCAAGAGGTCGCTGAATATCACTGTTCTCTGAATCTGCTGCACACATGTTCTTCTAGCCAGATATTTTCCAATTAAAACACAATAGAATGAACTAAAGCACATCTCAGTCTTCTCTCCTGAGCTCGGAACTTGTTCTTGGCACAACTTCTAAGAAAATGTAAAAACTTTTCAAGCTGTTTCACTCAAAACATAAAAACCAAAGACATACCCAGCATAATTGTCGAAACTTTTGTTACCTTACTCTACCCAGGCACTGTCTCATAAGATTAAAAAGTATGTAGTAATTTAAAAAAAAAAAAAAAAAAAAAACAGTATATAAAGCATTTTCAAATAAAACGTTCTCATATGTAATTTATTGGTAATGAAAATAATTCTATGAGTTCTAAAGTCTCTGTTTTACATTTCTGTCTTTATGTTGCCAATTAGATTTTTCAACAGACAGCCGTTTATTTTACGTTTGACAGTTATAGAATCAAACTTATTTAGGGCGGCAAAAACAAAAAGCATTATTGATTTTTTTTTAATCAGTTGCAAACGCAAAGTACAAAAATGCATTCCAGAAGGCAAAGTCTAAATATGCGCACTTCCCTGCTATAGATTAGGTAAAAATTGTGACGTACAGCATCTGCTGAGATTCTGAAGTGTGCAATCAGTGAAGACTTTTATCGCATAAGGCCAAAGGAGATGATGAGCGAACAGATTCAAAAAAAAAAAAAAAAAAAAAAGGATAAAGAGAACCACAAGCTGGGCATCTCCTTCCAAATGTACAGGTGCATCTCAATAAATTAGAATATCATGAAAAGTTTTTTTTTTTTCTGTAATTTAATTCAAAAAGTAAAACTTAAATATTTTCTAGATTTATGAGACATAAAGTAAAATATTTCCAGACTTTTTTGTTTTCATTTTGATGATTACAGCTTGCTGCTCATCAAATTAAAAAAATCAGTATCTCAAATTATTACAATATTTCATTTCAAGTTGTATTAAATTACCATTCTCAGGGTATAAATACTGGGTTTAGTTCAGTAATCCCAACATCAGTCATGGGGAAGTCTGCTGACTTGACAGTTGTCCAGAAGACGATCATCAAGACCCTCTACAATGAGGGTAAGCCACTGAGGGTCATTGCTGAAAGAGCTGGCTGTTCGCAGAGTGCTGTGCCAAAGCATATTCATGGAAAGTTGACTGGACCTCGCCTGACCTGAACCCCATAGAGAACAATGGGGTATTGTCAAGAGGAAGATGAGAGACACCAGACCCAACAATGCAGATGAGCTGAAGGCCGCTATCAAAGAAACCTGGGCTTCCATTACACCTGAGCAGTGCCACAGGCTGATCGCCTCTATGCCATGCCGCATTGATGCAGTAATTCATGCAAAAGGAGGCCCAACCAATTATTGAGTGCATATACAGTAAATGAACATACTTTCCAGAAGGCCAACAATTCACTAAAAATGTTTTTTTTTATTGGTCTTATGAAGTATTCTAATTTGGTGAGCCAAAATCATTACAATTAAAAGAACCAAAGACTTAAAGTACTTCAGTCTGTGTGAACTGAATTTATTTAATATATGAGTTCCACAATTTGAGTTGAATTACTGAACTTTTACTTTTCCACGACATTCTAATTTATTGAGATGCACCTGTAAGTGCTACGAGCAATTGTTCCTCATGGTTATTTATAGAACATACAGGTGATGCCAAAGATGCCAACATGGCAGATGTACTGTAGTATTGGGATGGTGCTGACAAATTTCAAAATTTGGATTCACAATCTTGCAATTCAATTCATTTGTTTACAAGCTGTTTTACTGACATCTTTCCACAGTTGAAACACTACTAGAGCCCTTATGTGACATAAAACATTTCATTGAGTTTTACTGTTTCTGTCAAAAAACTTCTGATGTTAATTCATGTTTATTTTGTGCTATAAATAGTAGTAAAGGAAAGATGATCGGTTAAAGGATTAGTCCACTTTCAAATAAAAATTTCCTGATAATTTACTCACCCCCATGTCATCCAAGATGGCCATGTCCTTCTTTTCTTCAGCCGAAAAGAAACTGAGGTTTTTGATGTAAACATTCCAGGATTATTCTCATTATAATGGACTTGAATTGGCCCCAAACAGTTGAAGTTTCAGTGCATCTTCAAAGAGCTTTAAACTAGGGCTGGACGATTATTGCCTAAAATCAAAACCTTGATTAATTGAACATTTTACCTCGATTACGATTAATGAATGATTATTTTATTTATTTTTTCTTTTTCTTTTTTTGCCCTCATAGTTAACTTTCAAAATGTTTGTACTGTAAATATGCTTGACTAAAGGTGGGATATTTTTTTCTATTGAAAGAATGATCTGACATAGCTCACTTTCAGCAGTTATTTTATCCATGGTTTGTAACATTTCTTACAGATTTCTGCTCGTTGTAAATCATATAAAGATAAATTAGCACAGTACCAGTATGTAATGAGAACGATTGTGTGTGAATTAGTCAAACCGTCTCTCTATTAAATGTGAAGCTGTGGGTTGTAAATAGTTACTTCAAAAGTAGAAAAATATATGCTATACTAACTTTTAAGTTTCTAAGCAACTTTAGTGATAAATCACAGGACAACGCTAACAATTAGGTTCTGCGTTCCTCTGTGTGCACGCAATCTTCACGTTTTGTGCAGCTACTGTTTGTATGCGTGTTCGTGCCACAATGCAGCTGCGCGAGCACGGTAGCTCGATATAATAATACACATCCGATCATCTAATCGCTTGAATGGCCAAACTGGCAAACCGTAAAACACATACAACTGACAAAGTTTAGTGAAGGAGCAAAGCTCACCACCACTCACGCACCGTCTCTGTGTTGACTCGGCGTTCACCTGTGTGTTTACTGGACGGGGTGGAGTCACGTGGCTACACACGCGGTAGAATGTTTTTAGGGGGAAAGTATTAACAGGATTAAAAAAAATGAAATATGGGAAAATTATGTCGGTTAGAGGTTCTGAATTTCGGTTTCGATTAATCGTCCAGCCCTACTTTAAACGATACCAGACGAGGAGTGTAGGCAGTGTAGACGCTGCTAAGTGTATTACTGCCCTCCACAGGTCAAAGTTTGAACTAATTGTTATTGTGTGTGACAATTTAGTTCAAACTTTGACCTGTGGAGGGCAGTAATACACTTAGCAGCATCTACACTACCGGAATTCTAATAGAGAACAAGAAGAAGAGAGCTAATTCAAGACGAGTGTCTATGGTTAAAAAGTATATAATTTTTTTTTTTTTTTTTTAGAAAATGACTGATCGTTTTGCTAGATGAGACCCTTATTCCTCTTCTGGTATCATTTAAATCCCTTTGAAGCTGCACTGAAACTGTAATTTTTGACCTTCAACCGTTTGGGGCCAATTGAATCCACTATAAGGAGAATAATCCTGAAAGGTTTTCATCAAAAACTTTAATTTCTTTTCGACTGAAGAAAGAAGGACATGGACATCTTGGATGACATGGGGGTAAGTAAATTATCAGGAAATTTTTATTTGAAAGTGGACTAATCCTTTCAACATGCCGCTTGAACTGATGCGCAATAGCAATCTGTCACGCCACAGTGCTATAATCTGGTCCCCGGTGCATCTACCAACCCAGAAAATGTGAAAAAGGACAACCCAGTAACTTTTGGAAAGAGGGCTGGGAGCAGCAGCTCATTTGCATTTAAAGGGACACACAAAAAGGCATGTTTTTGCTCACACCCAAATAGGGGCAAATTTGACAAGCTTTAATAAATTCTCTGTGGGGTATTTTGAGCTGAAATTTCACAGACACATTCTAGAAACACTAGAGACTTATATTACATCTTGTGAAAAGAGGCATAATAGGTCCCCTTTAAAGAGCGCCAAATATGTATTTATTATTTCAATTTCGTAATAAAGTTGAGACTTTGGATCATATCAAAAGTAACCACAAAGCTTATTGTGATTATTGGATGGCAACCACGCTACAAATAATATTTGATTAAATTTTGTTCATGCATCAACTGAAAACAGCAAAGACTAAAAGATTGATTCTTGAGATTTAAGAATCCATATCAAAATCGAGAAATCAATATTGTCAACCCAGTCCTACTGTAGCATGTCCAGGAATGTCAACAGTCAAAAAGTTCTTCATCGTAGCTTTGCAGGAATTCAGACACAGCCATAGAGACATTATATAATTGAGTTCAAGAATAATGATTTCCAAACAACTTAAGGTTTTCCTAGGACATAAAGTGCTGCCCATAAATACCCATGTTTACATCTGGATTAAAGGAAACTGTGGTGTGGTTATCTTATGCCCTCAGTGCTTTTGCTATTGCAGAGAACCTATACATTTGCTGAAGGGTTAGATTACTGTGACCACAAGACGATCAGGAATTTTCGGAAAGAGGCGGAATTCACTTATTTCTGCCAGCTTAGGGTCTACTACCACCGCAACCGTGACCCATCATCCCTTCAGCCCACAGATAAGACATATGCATCCGATAAATTCCTACCAGTAACTCTGAATCTGATGTACATGAAGAAATACGGCACAAAATCCAACACAGTCATCGAGCAGAGCCTGGACTTCTTCTCCTGAAATTGGAAGCAATTAAAAACGTATGACGGGTAAGAAAAAAAAAAGTTCCAAGAGAGAATGTACTTTAACCACAACAGACGATCACAAACAATCGGATTATTGGAACCATTTATGGAAACCACATCCTCCGTTCAAGCTGGTATCATTCAGGGGACGAGCGTTCTGACTTGTTAGCTCTGCACAAAGGTTTTGTGGTATTATGTCAAAAACGAAAGTTGGACGTGTTGTGGATCTTCTGAATAATCTTTTCAGAAATCTAATGGGACAAGATGACCGACTTAAAATACAGCTTGACCGACTTAAAATACAGCTCTTCACAAGGCCAGTGCAGGACAACAGATTTAACTCAGATGCCTGATTTTGAACCCTCTATTCATTTGCTATAGGTTTATACAGAGTCCAAGGCTCTGTTCCAAAACACAGCAGCCAACGTAGGCAGCATTTAAGGCCTTCTAAAATGCCTTATGTTGGCCAAAATCTAAAGCTGCACTGCATGTATTCTTTGTGACAAGCTTAAAACTGATGCAATACCGATGTGTATAGATAAAAACTTCAATCTAATTAAAATTGATTATTTTCCCCAATTTTATTGTGTTATGTATTGTCATTTTATGCATATTAAAGAGCATATAGTTAGCTTAGCATCATGCTAATGTCAAACCAGGAGATCAAGTTAATCAGCCCCTGTCGGTAGATGACAACTAAATTTTGATTCTAAAAAGCATCTATTTCTATTGACCACCATTCAGAATAACTGGTATTCTGGCATTTTTTCTCACATACACTACCGGTCAAAAGTTTGGGGTCAGTAAGGTTTTTTTTTTTTTTTTTTTTTATTAAAAAATGCAGCACGGACCCATAAAAATGGTCAAAAGTGATAGAGGAGAAATTTATAATGTTACAAAAGATTTCTGTTTCAAATAATTGCTGTTCTTTCTATTTATCAAATAACCCTGAAAAAAGTATCATGGTTTCTACAAAAATATGAAGCAGCACAACTGTTTTCAACATTGATAATAATCAGAAATGTTTATTGAACAGCAAATCACTATATTAGAATGATTTCTGAAGGATCATGTGACACTGAAGACTGGAGTAATGATGCTGAAAATTCAGCTTTGATCAGAGAAATAAATTACAGTTTACAATATATTCACATAGAAAACAGTTATTTTAAATTGTAATAATATTTCACAATATTACTGTATTTTTGATCAGATAAATGCAGCCTTGGTGAGCATAAGAGGCTTCTTTCAAAAACATTGAGAAAACTTTTGAATAGTAGTGTAAATTGAAAGTGGGTAGTGTATTTTATATTATAAAATATCAATTATTATTATTATTATTATTTTTTTAACCAGAGCCTTTTTCTTTTTGTGGGTCTTATTCCCTGTCAGCTGCCATCAACACACTATGGCTAAGGATAGTTGCTAATGAATTTCCTGCATTTTGAGAATGATTAGTCACAGGGCAATTACAGCGCAGCATGAGCAAAGACAGCACATTTCCGGCATTCTTCCGGCATGTCCTGCATCACCCAAGTGAGAATCTAACGGATATCCTCCCTGCAACAGACAAAGCCTGTTGCAGTTTGTTTCATTACCATATTTGAGGATATTAAAAGATTAAGGGCCAGATTTTAACACGATCAATGCGGGTTCGAATCCTCCTTTTGCCGAGCTCGCTCTTCTCAATTTTCCCATCACATATCAAATCAGAAAGGCATTTATTTTCAAAAAAAAAAAAAAAAAAATGTTGGGGGAAGGTGTAGGGAGAGTTTTTATTCTCCTAATAAGGCAATCCATTTAATAATTTGAATAAATATAATAATTTACACAAAAAAACTGAGGTGCAAATAGTATCTGCCAATATAAAGCAGCCTACAGATAGCATCTAATTACTATTTATACTTATTGCAAAGAACTGCTACTTTTACATGGTGTAAATAGAATATATCGCTATTTTCACTTAGTGTAAATAGCATCTGTCACTAAGAAAATGTGCTATTTTCACAGTGTAAATAGCATCTAATTTACACTTAGTGTAAATAGCATTTATCACTATTTGGACTTAGTGTAAATAGCATCTATTGCTATTTTCTATTGCTTTTGATAGTTGCTAATGAATTCCCTGGATTTTAAGAGTGATTAGTCACAGGGCAATTATGGCTCAGCATTAGCAAAGACAGCACATTTCCGGCATTCTTCTGGCATGTCCTGCATCACCCGAGCAAGCACATTTAAGAAGAATCCTAACGGATATCCTCCCTGCAACAAAAAAAATCCTGTTGCAATTTGTTCCATTACCATATTTGAGGATATTAAAAGATTAGGGGCCAGATTTACTAACAGTTTGTGTCAGCGCAAACCCTCTTTTGCTGTTAAAAAGCTACTGTCAGGATTTACTAAAGACACACAGTAAAAAATTAGCACTGAAAAGGCATGGACACAGTTATTTTTGTGGCTGATCTTATTGCTGATCTTAAGGTGATTTACTAAGGTTTGCGCTAGTCAATTTACTGTTATTTATGGCCATTATTTACTGCCCAAAAAGCATAAAGGGTTAGTTTACCCAAAGATGAAATTTCTGTCATTAATTACTCACCTTCATATCATTCCACACCCGTAAGACCTTCGTTCATCTTCGGAACACAAATGAATCAATTTTACTATTTACATTGCAGCACTTCCAGGTTCTACGCCCAAACGCCGGCTCAGTATCGGACAATACTGAGCTGCCGTTCGGATGTAAACACAGAAGCTCTGTAATGAAAATTGCATATGAGAATGACAGATGAGAGACGTATTTGTTAAATAAAATTTTTGGTTTTTGCGCACAAAGTATTCTTGTCACTTCATAATATTAAGGTTGAACCACTTTAGTCATGTTGACTATTTTAATGATGTTTTTACTACTTTTCTGGACCTTGAATGATGGTAATTCTGTTGCTTTCAATAAAGGATAAATATCAAAATATCTTAATTTGTGTTCTGAAGATGAACGAAGGTCTTAAAGGTGTGGAACGACATGAGGGCGAGTACTTAATGACAGAGATTTCATTTTTGGGTGAACTAACCCAGACGCTAATTTATGCTGCTCTTGGTAGATTACACATTGGTCATTGTGGAAATGATCCATCTGTGTTCTTTAATTTGCACGTTGTCAGTAGATCATGTGCAGAACTTTCCACTTCCACTTTGGAATTGCTCTCTCACGCTACTCTGCCCTGTTTAGTAAATCTGGCCCTAGGTCTAATATTGGAGAATTTTTCTTATTTGCCTTAAAATTTTAGACTGCAAGTGTCCAATTTCTAAATAACATGGGCACAATAGCTCCTCAATCACTCCACATTCTCAGTGATTTGACATGGTTTGAAATGTCGAGTTACAGTGGTTCAGTTCAAATAAACAGGGCTTGTGAGTTTTGGACACGTCTAATGCATGTTTGCTTCAGTAACCTTTAACAGTTATTATATTCTCTCTTATTCTATTATGTGTCAAAACACAATGAGAAGCTGTGTGGGGGAAACACTTCTATCATTCTGCATAAAATGAAAAACGTGTTTGTTGCGTGCAAATATTTATCTATCAAGACTTTAGTCAATCTAGAATTTCTACTTGGAAACCAGCCGCAGCTGAAGAGGGTATTTAAGGTTTCAGGTAGTTACTATGGAGAAAAACTCAACAAATGATTAAAAAAAATCTTGTTAAGTGATACTGCAGATGCAAAAGTCATTTGAAAGAAAAGTGCTATACTGTACGTCTCCATCCCAGTCTTTAAGTTTTCAGTAAACACACATACAGCCTGGTAATTAGGAAACAAGAAGGGAATAATATAAAACATTCACCAAGTGAACTAATGTCTTCCCTCAGATTTATCCTGGCCGCAGCACACAGTGAAGTCTGCTGAATATCAACGTCAACAGACAGCCACACACAAGCAAACTTAGCGTCCCACACTCCATTGATTCCCATGATGCATCTCAAGCGGCTGCTTACGGTGCTAACGTCTTCTGTGTGAGAGTTGCTATTTAGATCCCTTGTAATCTCGCATTTCCGCGCAGGATGGGTGGTTGGCAGATGAGTTGCGGTACGAGCGGCATGAATGTTTTTTTGAAACCGCTCAGTCAAAGAGCAAAGGAAAAATGGCAGGCACAAATTATTCACAATCTGTGTGCCATTTCCTCATGCAAGGACAGGTATTCAACGGTCTCAAAAACTGGTTTGTTCATGAAGTACACAGTGACATGGCAGGAAAGCCTACTGCTACTTACAATACATATAATACTTATTAGCTTTTAGCATGCCTACCAAAACAGCATTACTTACGACAGGGACAAATTGAGCTGAGTCACCCCTTATATAAAGCAAAAAAAAAACCTTGAACTTTACTTAAAAGCCGTGAAAGTTGTATATTTTACACTAGAACAATATTCAAGGTGAAAAATTGTAAGGCATTCAGTATGAACATTATATAAAAAAAAAATGTCAAAGGTATGGCAAAAACCACAAACAAAGTCAAAACGATCAAGCCATCACGGCAAATTAAATAGCGCATGCTGAAGTAGCTAGGGACAACGATTGGTTTATTCGTTTACGCAGTTATGGAGAGCTGATTTATTTATACTGTAAAGTAAAACGTTCATGTTTTCTCTAGAGTAGTGAATAGGTCAGATTAAACTCACTTCCAGGGAAAAGCATTCTTTCAGGCCAAAGAAACAAAAAAAGAGTGGTCTGGTTCAATTTAAAAAGTTCATTTCATGCATTGGGCAAGAGACAATAACAACAGTCCTGGAAACTGAATAAAGGATACTTCTAAGAGCAGAATATTTCATTTTGCAGATATTCTATGAAGTATTAAATACATCAAATGAAATCAGTGTTATTGAACTGTCAGTTTAAGGACATCTAAATGAATTGATGTACTGTATCAGCAATTCAGTTATACTCACAGGTGTCAGAAAATGACTGAATCATGTTCAAGAGGCCTTCAATCTGTTCTGCCTGTATGTGCCAAGCATGTCTGCTTCTATTTAAATTTCTCATGTATGTTTTATTGAATTTACGGGAACTTGTTAAGCTTTTGAATCAATGCTAAAAAAAAAAAAAAAAATCCAATCCTGATTGACATTAATATACATTATCCATGGTTAGTTACACTACCTTTAAAAAGTTTGTTTGTTTTTAAAGGAAGTCTTTTATGCTCACCAAGATTGCATTTATTTGATCAAAAACACAGTAAAAACAGTAATGTTGTGAAATATTACTACAATTGCCAATAACGGATTGTCTATTTACACTAAGTGCAAAAAGCGTCCCTTGTTGGTAAACACTATTTACACTAACTCTGCCCACCAATGTCTGGTTGGATCACTCAAGATTGAAAACTGATGCGCGGAATTCAACATCTTCAGTAGCGCAGCAGTAGCGAGTAAGGCTCGCAGAACTGGCTTTTAATGCAATTGACACAGGTTTGAATCAGCTCGTTCTTCTCCATTTTTCCATTACATATCAAATCAAAAGGGCATTTATTTTCAATAAAGTTCTAAAAGTGGAAATAAACTGCCTAGTGTTTAATAGTATTAAAACTATTTATTGGGTAGGGCTAGGGGAAGGTGTAGGGAGAGTTTTTTTTTTTCTCCCAATAAGGCAATCCATTTAATAATTTTAATAAATATAATAATTTACACAAAAAAAAAAAAAAACTGAGGTGCAAATAGTATCTGCCAA
This sequence comes from Elopichthys bambusa, assembly GCA_037101425.1. NCBI lineage: Eukaryota > Metazoa > Chordata > Actinopteri > Cypriniformes > Xenocyprididae > Elopichthys > Elopichthys bambusa. The sequence goes on along the minus strand of CM074453.1, from coordinate 3,632,449 downwards.
TATAAAGTAGCCTACAGATAACATCTAATTACTATTTATACTTATTGCAAAGAACTGCTACTTTTACATGGTGTAAATAGAACTATTTACACTATTTACACCACTATTTACAGTGTAAAATAGAATCTAATTTACATTTAGTGTAAATAGCATCTATTGCCATTTGCATTTAATGCAAATAGCCACTGCCTTAAAATAACTGTTTTCCATGTATATACAGTGGGTACGGAAAGTATTCAGACCCCCTTAAATTTTTCACTCTTTGTTATATTGCAGCCATTTGCTAAAATCATTTAAGTTCATTTTTTTTCCTCATTAATGTACACACAGCACCCCATATTGACAGAAAAACACAGAATTGTTGACATTTTTGCAGATTTATTAAAAAAGAAAAACTGAAATATCACATGGTCCTAAGTATTCAGACCCTTTGCTCAGTATGTAGTAGAAGCACCCTTTTGATCTAATACAGCCATGAGTCTTTTTGGGAAAAATGCAACAAGTTTTTCACACCTGGATTTGGGGATCCTCTGCCATTCCTCCTTGCAGATCCTCTCCAGTTCTGTCAGGTTGGATGGTAAATGTTGGTGGACAGCCATTTTTAGGTCTCTCCAGAGATGCTCAATTGGGTTTAAGTCAGGGCTCTGGCTGGGCCATTCAAGAACAGTCACGGAGTTGTTGTGAAGCCACTCCTTCGTTATTTTAGCTGTACGCTTAGGGTCATTGTCTTGTTGGAAGGTAAACCTTCGGCCCAGTCTGAGGTCCTGAGCGATCTGGAGAAGGTTTTCGTCCAGGATATCCCTGTACTCGGCCGCATTCATCTTTCCCTCGATTACAACCAGTCGTCCTGTCCCTGCAGCTGAAAAACACCCCCACAGCACGATGCTGCCACCACCATGCTTCACTGTTGGGTCTGTATTGGACAGGTGATGAGCAGTGCCTGGTTTTCTCCACACATACCGCTTAGAAATGAGGCCAAAAACTTCTATCTTGGTCTCATCAGACCAGAGAATCTTATTTCTCACCATCTTGGAGTCCTTCAGGTGTTTTTTAGCAAACTCCATGCGGGCTTTCATGTGTCTTGCACTGAGGAGAGGCTTCCGTCGGGCCACTCTGCCATAAAGCCCCGACTGGTGGAGGGCTGCAGTGATGGTTGACTCTCTACAACTTTCTCCCATCTCCTGACTGCATCTCTGGAGCTCAGCCACAGTGATCTTTGGGTTCTTTTTTACCTCTCTCACCAAGGCTCTTCTCCCCCGATAGCTCAGTTTGGCCGGACAGCCAGCTCTAGGAAGGGTTCTGGTCATCCCAAACGTCTTCCATTTAAGGATTATGGAGGCCACTGTGCTCTTAGGAACCTTAAGTGCAGCAGAAATTGTTTTGTAACCTTGGCCAGATCTGTGCCTTGCCACAATTCTGTCTCTGAGCTCTTCAGGCAGTTCCTTTGACCTCATGATTCTCATTTGCTCTGACATGCACTGTGAGCTGTAAGGTCTTATATAGACAGGTGTGTGGCTTTCCTAATCAAGTCCAATCAGTATAATCAAACACAGCTGGACTCAAATGAAGGTATAGAATCATCTCGAGGATGATCAGAAGAAATGGACAGCACCTGAGTTAAATATATGAGTGTCACAGCAAAGGGTCTGAATACTTAGGACCATGTGATATTTCAGTTTTTCTTTTTTAATAAATCTGCAAAAATGTCAACAATCCTGTGTTTTTCTGTCAATATGGGGTGCTGTGTGTACATTAATGAGGGAAAAAAATGAACTTAAATGATTTTAGCAAATGGCTGCAATATAACAAAGAGTGAAAAATTTAAGGGGGTCTGAATACTTTCCGTACCCACTGTATACTGTAAAATGTCATTCCTGTGATCAAAGCTGAATTTTCAGCATCATTACTCCAGTCTTCAGTGTCACATGATCCTTCAGAAATCATTCTAATATGCTGATTTGCTGCTCAAGAAACATTTCTGATTATTATCAATGTTGAAAACAATTGTGATCCTTAATATTTTTGTGGAAACTGATACTTTTTTTTTTTTTCTTCAGGATTATTTGCTAAAAAGAATGTTCAAAAGAACAGAATTTATTTGAAATAGAAAACTTTTGTAACAATGTAAAAGTCTTTACTGTTACTTTCGATCAATTTAATGCATATTTACTGAATAAAAGTATACATTCTTTCAAAAAAACCTGACTGACCCCAAACTTTTTAATGATAGTTAATTAATTGAGGTGAAATATTGAGAATAAAGCGAATGCAGAACGATCAGTTGCCTGGGACTAGAACCAATTATATAGTTTAGTATCATTATACAAAAATATTTGACTGCAGAAACAAGCATTTCAGAGAGCCATTTAACAGCTTTTTAATATAAATTAAATATTTGTAAGCATATTTACAAGGTATTTTTAACTTATTAATAAAAACATGAAAATTAATAATGGCATTATTAATTGTGCTATCAAATAATTCTATTTATTTTACTTGCATAACAAGTCAGTGTTGTATTACCTGTGAAGACAGAAGATTGCAGTCTATATGAAGGCCTCGTCCTGTTTTCTGTCTCTGAAGCAAAGCAGCCATGACGGCTCCCTGAGTGTATAAACCAGTGGCCAGATCTGTCATAGCGACACCTGGTCTGACTGGATCCCCATCCTTAAAAAAGAAGCACTTAAATAAACAGAAGATAAGGGACCTAAAATACAATGTAATATTTAAAGAGGACCTATTTTGCTTTTTTACATTTTTAACTTTCTGTAGTGTGTAATGTTGCTGTTTGAGCATGAAAAAATCTGCAAAGTTACAAAGCACAAAGTTCCTCCAGCAGTAGTTATTCTCTATATCAGTGCGCACTGTTTCTGAACTCCCTGAAACGCCTCCATTGTAGTCTTGAGTTTTCCAGGAATGAACACGTCACAATATTCCTCATTTAAATAATTCCCACCCAAGGCATACGCAAAATAAAGGGGCGGGGCCTGGTTGAGTAAATTAGTAGTGTGTTGAAACTCGCAGTTATGGTAAGGGGGAGGACATTTCCCAAACACGCTCAAAGCAGTTGACCAATCACAACACACTGGTCCAGCTGACCAATCAGAGCACACTGTGCTTTTCGGAAGGAGGGGCTTCATAGAGACTAAACAGAGTGTTACTGACAGACTGGGAAGAGAGGACCTGCAACAATGTCAAATATGGGAAAAAATAATGTTTTTTGAACATTCAAGCATAAAAATCTTTTCCAGTAGAGCCCAAAAACAAAATCAAGACATAATATGTCCTCTTTAAGATAAAGCGTGTGACGTTTTTTCAATGTCTAAATCAATGATGTGGGCTTGGGATGGTATCTCATTTGGTTTGTTTGACTAATATTTGGCAATTTGGTGATGCTAGAAATGACACACTTCACCTTTAAGCACATCAGATCATTGCCCTCACCTCAGGACCAGTGATGTGCATCATTCCAGACACCGCAGACGCAATGGAGTCATATCCAGGCTTGTGTGACTCGGGGCCCGTCTGTCCATATCCTGAATAAATTAACAGATATTGTTACTGATTATGTGTGTGGATGATTATCAGATGGAAATGTGCTTACAGCTGACAGTTTTGTGTAACATGAGCATGTCAGAGCTACAATCTCCAGCATATTCTGTGTTGCCAGTAGGGCTTGATTTGGGCCTGTGTGAAATTCCTACAGCTGAGCACACACATCCAGAGAGAATGTGGGCAAAGACCCGATTACATTTCTATTATCATCAGAGCAGTCAGATTAATTCGGTTCTAGGAACTCCACCGTAGTTCTAAGACTTTGACTCAGGGGAGGTAAACATCCATGGATGTGTTTATTTCCTTGGCAGAGGTGTGGGCGGCTTAAGGAAAATCTGTCATGCCCTAGTATGAAAACAGCAGTCTTCTAGCCAGAGTTTGTGCAAGTACATTTCATAAACCAGTATCACTTCATACCCTTTGTTCTCTCTGCTTTAATTAGCTGTGTTTGCTAAGGCAACCATCACGATTATTATTTCGCATACTTTAAACATAAGTTTAAAGGGGGGGGGGGGGGGGGGGGGGGGGGTGTAATGCTATTTCATGCATTATGACTTATTTATACTGTTAAAGAGATGCATTCTCTTTAACAGTATGGCATGGCCAAGGTTTCAAAGCATGAGTTGGACGTATGACGGAGTATTTCTGAGCCAAATATACTACTTCCGGTTGTGGACATGTTTCGACGATTTTTTTTCGAGTATGGCCTGTATCACGTCATAAAGGGTGGAATTCCTTGTATAGGCACTTCTCCCTGATAAGCGTGCACACACACATCACCCAGAGCAAGAGCATGCCCATCAACACGCTTCGGTCGGGATATGGAAGCCGAGAGATTTTTCAACAATGGCTGTACCGTTCAGGGGCTGCACCCTTTGAAGGCTGCATACATCATCGAGGCAGTCTCATTTAAGAAAAATAACCATTAGATTGCAAAGTAGGATAGAAATTACAGTATTTTACACCTCACAATGAATATCAGTCAATTTTATTACGGTTACTTTTCTTAAATATGACATCCTTGATGATGTATGCAGCCTTCAAATGTGACCTCCAGAGGACACAGCCTCCGAAATGAGACGCAGCTCCTGTCAACAAAGGAGTGCGTTTTTGGTTGTGAGGGAAAGATTACCTTTTTCAGCTTCTTCAAAGAACCCAGCATTAAGGGAACAATGGATGAAGTTTGTTTTTCCGGGGCAGAAACAGAGTTGCACACTTATGTTTGTTTGTTCCCAGGATTTGGGTGACGGATGCTTTGTAAACAAGTCCCAGTTTGGCACTGGATTTATAGATCGCGGGTGGTGAGTAAAGCTGCATCAGATGTCTGTATTTTGTTGGCAATCGGCGCGCAAGTGCATAAAATGTAAACAACACAAACCTTTTTAATTATAATGATGTCACAGCTAGCAGACGATCTCTACGCAAAAGCTGCGCGCGCTCATGACTCTTTAGCTCTGCAGACAGCACACCTCCAGGAGCTCTGCTTTTTTCAGAAAGACTCGGTACAGCATATCTATCTTTTATAAATATGATAAAACTAAAGACTTTTCGGAGATATAAAGGATGCAATATTACTCTATATGTACTCATGATTAACATGATTGGCAGAAACTGTGTGTGATCCCCCCTTGACATTAACGTTTTTGCATTTTTTTGGTTCGTCAGAGTGACTAGCCACACAGCATTTTTACTGGCCACAATTTTGACGTTCATACCATGGGTAAAAACTGCCATATAGATATTTTTTAACATCATCTCATAATTTGGCAGCAGGTATATTAGGCTGCTGTCTCTTTAAGACCTGACGCACAGATCCATTATACTGTTATACATGCGTTTTCTTTCTCAACTGTTAATGTTCACTTAAAACATAACTGACTGTGTTTACGTGAATACTCACCAAGACCGGCATTTGACATTTTGTGTGTATTTGACGGCTTAAGCGCTATAAGCAGTGAAAAATAACTCAATTTAGTACGGGCTTTATGTGTGCACACTTTTAGCACAAAATCTGCATGAATTAGTAAAATGATGCACAATACGCACAATCCCACACTGAAATTCAAGCCCTGTAACACCATGTAACGATGACTGACTCGGTTGAACTCCATGTGCGGAGTTTTATTCGGCACAAACAAAGTTAGATGTAGAGCAGGAAACGTGGTCAAAAAACAAGCAAAGGGTCGATAACAATAGCGGCAGTCCAGACAGCAAACAAATCCAAAACAGTAATCCAAAAGACGAGGTCAGAAACAGGCAGAGAGACATACACGTGCAAACAAACAGGGTTAAGTAAATGTTTTGGTAGAGACAGCGTAAACTGGCAATACTTCGCAACATGATGTCCAAACAACGTGGCTTATAACAGGTGTAGACAGGAAGAGAAGAGAGAAGAACCGGCAGTGTTCAGTATTCGGGAGATGTATAGTGAGTGAGACAGCAGACACTGAAATCATCGCGAGCGTCACGCGTGCTTCAGTATGTGTAGTAGTAGACGAAAATGCGGCGCTCATTCATACAGACTTCAGATTTCAATAGCAGCATTTTTTAGCTTTAATATTCACAGACACTAGTCCGTATCGATATCTAATTCAGTGTACAGCCATACAGTTGTGTTTTCGAATTCACATCAGACAAACATACAGTTTATATTACAAAAATAAAAAAGGTAATACATTTATATCATATATTGCAACCAAAATGATGAATTGTGTCACTACCTTCACAGAACGTCAGATGAAATACCCTTTTTATAGCACATTACATTCATAAAATCTCTTACTACTGATGTTACAACCCATAAGAACCACCACAAAAAGGGGCGCAAAGATATTTGGAACACAAGTAAACAAAGAACAAAGATCTCCATAATTACCCCTTCTGCCAGGCCCTCATCACTGCCATAACCACACCAATATTAACACAAGAGTGAGAACAGGAAGAACTAGATTTGTACATTTCTAAAGAAAATGCAAGTTGTCTGCACAAAACTTGTGGGTATTTTTTAGCACATTGTAAATTATTTCTAGGCCAGGTCTCAGAATCCTCTGAAAAATATAAACACGAGTGCTGTCAAAACATTATTCTGCTTGTTTGAGAATCCTGACCAGCCCTGCACAGCAACAGCTCAACCAATGGCATAATTTGGGGATGGGGCTATCTTTTTATCTGACCAATTGCAGAGGGGGAGAGTGTTTGTGAAACTTGTTCTAATTTTTGCCATTCTGTTCGCAGAAATTACGCACTTCACCTTTATAGTTGGCATAAACCTCCGCCCACATATCACAATCATACAACTGATATACTGAACCAAGACCCAGTCCTACATTTTCCTTTTTTAATAATCTTATATATTCAATCTGATGTACGTCACAATACAGAAGAAAATTACTGTTGATATTTCAATTTCAATGCAAAACTTAAGTATCAAATTTATGTTATTCACCTTTTCTACCAGGATTTAAACAAAATCTCATTACAGGTAAGGGATTAGAAACTATTAAAGGAATGAATAAACCAAAAAAATAAACAAACGTTGTTTTCAGAAGAACTCCATTTCCAGTTTTTCATTAGAAAAGCAAAACTAATACAATGAGCAAACAATGAGCACACGTAATACTTTAACACTGCAGGAAGGGGGGAAAACATTGGTAAAAAAATGAATATGCAACGCTCTTGGGTCAAATTTTGGGCATCGTTTACGCCAGCTATGGCAAATCACATGGTTCCTGACAATGCTGATGTCAACATCTGATTAATCTCCCATGTGTGGGATCTCTTTTTTTGGGAGCACAAGGCGAATTATGTCTCCTATCAAAGACGTTTCTAGTCTGCCAAGTCATGGTTTAATGTATGTCACAATACAAAAGAAAATTACTGTTGATAATTCCATTTCATTGCTACATTTAAGTATCAAATTTACATTATTCACTTTTTCTACCAGGATGAAAACTAAAACTCATTAGACTAAGGTCAGGGATTAGAAACTATTACCAAATTATGAAACCAAACATTGCTTTTTAGAAGAACTAACTTAATTGTTATTAAAAGTTGCTCAAATACTTAAATTATAATACTATTTCATTAGAAAGCAAAACTAATGATGATATGTATTTTAGCAATTATTCAGCTAAATTAGAAAACTGGTTTCTAGGAGAATTCATAACATATACTTTAAAGCAGCATTAACTAGTAGTAGTTCTGGATTCATTCATCAAACAGCCCAGGTTTCTCCACTGCCAGCTTTGACACAATGTGAAAGGCATCCAATGCCAAACCTCAACACATTTGGGTGTGGGGGCCCATCTAATGAAGGACATATGCTGAAAATAACTTGCGTTCTCAGACGCCATTTAATCCTCTTTAATTTGCTGTAAAGAAATTAAACCCCAATAATAAAACGAAACAGGGAGCTTTGTCGCTTCTGTGGAAGCCATGTAGACCTCAAACACATCCAGAGGAGGAACAGGAGTCTGTGGTTCGTGTTCTCCATACTCATCAGTGTACTAACCGAGACTGATTATTCCACTTTAACCAGACTAGACAGTGCATGTCTCGGCCTAAAATGCTCATTCCATATTTGCATGGACCATAACAGACATGATGTACTCTTGATAAAAACAGTGTGAAATTAAAACCACCTTTTCATTATACAGTGTATGAGGGAACATGGAAAACTGAATAAATCTGACGGGTATTCTGGCATTTCTGTTTCTCAATGATGTGTCAGGTGATGAGTTTACCATTTTGTTGAATATACTATCCACTTATAGACATTATGGCTCACAGGAAAGACTGGTTTTGCTTACAAAGTGGAATTGATAGTAAATAAAAGGGTGACATGGCATAAAACAAGAGAAGCCAATGACAAAAAAGCTTTAGATGAGGTAAACGATGAAGAAAAAAAAAAAAAAAAAAAAAATCAGGCACAGTGCGTACTAGACGTTACAATCAAAGCATAATGTTCTACCGGGGCATCCATAAACCCAAATGACACAGAAATACACCCAAAAGTCACCCAAAAACACAAATGTTAACATTTCTGACGAAAGGAAGAGTATTTCAAGCATACAATGAGCACACGTAATACTTTAACACTGCAGGAAGGGGGGAAAACATCAGTAAAAAATGAATATTCTACGCTCTCAGGTCAAATTTTGGGCATCATTACGCCAGTTATGGCAAATCACATGGTTCCTGACAATGCTGATGTCAACATCTGATTAATCTCCCATGTGTGGGACGTCTTTTTTTGGAGAAGAGGGCGAATTATGTCTCCTATCAAAGACGTTTCTAGTCTGCCAAGTCATGGTTTTAAGCCTCCTCAGGGATTTAAATGAACAATCACAATGTATAGGTTATGCATTGCCATTTCCTGATTAAATCAGGCCAAAATAAAAAAAAAAATGGGTCACTCCCAATTTGCTACTGGACCAAAATTTTGCCCCCTCAGGACTGAAGCAATAAACCAAAGGATGTCAATAAATCAACTGACGACATGCCACTGCAAGGCCCATTACAAATAAATTAGACAAGACTGCAGAACTGCTACAGCATGCGAGATACAAACCAGCCATAAATGAATGGCTTCCCTTATTCCTGATTGGGGTGTCTAATGAATCACAGTTCATGTGGTGGGGCAGGAGACTGGTAATGATATTTTCTTAAAGCAAAGATTTAAAGGCTTCAACAAAAGGGCCACAGCAGACCTTTAGTGCTGAATTCAACATTTCCAATCTAACTAACACAGCAACATATGAATATCAATCAAAATACTGCAAGAACATCAACAAAGCTGAGTAACTTTTGGAACAGTCCATAAATTGGGTACAAAATATGTATTACACAAGTACAATATATCAGATGCCCCCCATATTTATTGTAGTCATGGAGTTTTGGACTCCACAGACAGTGCACGTCCTGAGCGAGATACAAATCCAAATGAATGGGCATAAGCAAGAAAAACTCGCTGTTCAGAGTCAAAGCTAGTCCACAGTTTAGTAAACGTTAGCAACCTCTTTAAGTTGTTCTTGACTGTGCCACGTCGTGTGAAAGAACTTTTTCTTGCTTGCGTGGACTGAAAACATACATGAGAAACACCATGAGACAGGGTAGACTCTCGGACATTGCAGTACTGAGCAATGAACGGGCCATTCATGTGGATTTGTATAAAACAGTTAATTGCTTTGATGCCGTGCCCGGTGGACACCGTTTAGCCCTTCACAGTGGCGTATAGCGGACGGGCGTGCAGGGCATATTAAATTAATTTTATTATTAGGCTACTTTTATTATTAAATTAATATTACAATTAATTTGCCCCACGATAATTTCATAGCTCATCACTACATAACCAACGCGCTGCGAGGATAATAAAAGATTAGTTAGATTAGCTCACTCCTCATTTCAAAACTAACTTGTTTAACATGACTAATTTTTCACTATTAGATTCATGTCTCATCGTTTCTAAGAGAACATGCGCAGCTAATGCAGCGTCAAATGCCGAAAGCTTGGTTAGTTTCAGTTTCTGTAGTGAATAATCGACTGCCGTTTGAGACTTCTTAACCGGCATAACTCTCACGCAAAGTTTTCACATTGCTTGTGTGATATCCACTGACTAACGATTATTTTGGTAATAATTTGAGTAATTGGTCGATTATTTTGACGATTAATCGAGTACTTGGATATTTTTTTGTAGCAATAAAAATAGACCTAAGCAAACAATAGCCTTTAAAATGACTTAAAATACATATATAACAATGAAGCAATAATTTTTGGTTCAAATAAAGTTTCAAAAGCAAGTAATCATATGGTTTTATAGAACGACACTGTTAAAATACACAATATAATATACATAATATAATCAATCAACTATTATAACAAATGCCTGCAAAGGGCGTCAACGGCCTGGTAATTGTTCCACTTTACAGCAGATCAAATTATTGTTTAATATTGGCAAAACGACATTTAATTCAAATGTTCACTTAATCTTTCATATTTGGTCATTTCTTTATGATAGAAATATTATAGGCACTGTAATATCTTGAACAAGAATATGTGGACATTAAAACATGCAAACAGAGAGCGAGGGTTTAATATCTCGTTGATATTGATATACCTCACAAATATGATGAAATGGTGCACACTGCGTTCCCAGATGAATGTTATAAGCAACCTAAACTCACAGCATATGCAGATATGGAGTTTGAGACGTGCTCCTTGCATGATAACCGTTCATGTGGAGCAGCATTTACTGTGAGATGCACGTAAACTAAACACATGGAAATAATTAAAGCGCATATATATTAAACCCGCAGGGCATATATTTATTTAAAGGGTTAGTTCACCCACTGTCATTAAGTACTCACCCTCATGTCGTCCCAAACCCATAAGACCTTCGTTTGTCTTTGGAACACAAATTAGGATATTTTTGATGAAATCTGAGGGTATCTAATCCACACACAGGCAGCAACGTCATTGCACCTTTTGAGGTCCAGAAAGGTACTAAAGACATTGTTAAAACCGTCGATGTGGCTACAGTGGTTCAACCTTTATATTATGAAGGACGAGAATACTTTTGTGCGCAAAAACAAAACAAAAATAACGACTTTATTCAAAAATTCGTCTGTCCCCTGTCATACTGCTACGCTATTTCCATTGTAGAGCTTCAGTGTTTATGTCAGAACGCAGGCCGGCTCCTGCGTCAGCATCACACGCATGTGTCGTGCTGCTCACAAAAACTATTCTCGTCGCTTCATAATATTAAGGTTGAACCACTGTAATCACGTCGATGGTTTTAACGATGTCTTTAGTATCTTTCCGGACCTCAAAAGGTGCAATGACGTTGCTGCCTATGTGTGGATCAGATACCCTCAGATTTCATTAATCTTAATTTGTGTTCTGAAGACAAATGAAGGTCAAACGGGTTTGGGACGACATGACGGTGAGTACTTAATGAAAGAAATTCCATTTTTGGGTGAACTAACCTTTTAATTGAATAGCTCCCTTTGTGAATTAACAATAGCACTATGCTATACTATGGTTTTTAAATGGTTTAGTACATCATGCAGCCTTAGAAAATGGTCTAATAATGCGGTTCATGGATTCTCCGTGGAATGCGCCACATATTTTGTTGGTTACTCGACAAGGGTAAATTGCAATCAAGGAATTTTTAAAATCAAGTACTCAAATTTAATCGAGGAATCGTGACAGCCCTAACTGACTGATGATGGACAATGATTCACATTTTGAGCAAGTCATTTCCCATGATAATACATGTATTATAATTGTATTATATAAAATTATAATATTATAATTATTAATTATTAAATAAATGAATAAACAAACAAGCAGGAAAATAAACAAGTAACAAGCAAACTTGTTTGCTTAAAATTTCTGCGAATAATTTGCTGGTGCAGGTACAAAAAGACTCTTGATTTTACATAATATTAAATAAAAAAACATTATCAACCTAAAATATAGTACATTCGTTTCGTTGAAATAAAAAAGGAGCACCAGATTAAGGAAGTTTACTTCTACTTATTACTTTAAAGCTACTCTTCATGCTGTTCATTTTATGTTAAAAAATAGTTTCTAATATCTAATAACTATTAGTTTAACTCCCCAAAGATTGCATTAGGGTCTTTATTAAGTATTTGGGCCTTACAAATTGTCCACCTTGGGTCAACACAAGTTCAGACCAATGTTCATGCAGTTAGCCTTCTCATATTTCTTATTTTATAAAAAATAATGTTCCAAATATGTTTTGTCAAGCAGACATGGCTTCAAATTGATAAAACATGATCTAGATACCATGGAAAGCCTAAAAAATAAATTCACATATCTATTACAGTCAATATAGGACAAATTAAGTTTTAGCCACTTTAATTAGCCAGCTTTAATTTGATCTAATTTGATAAGAGTTATGGTTCCAGGAATCCTCTGGGGAATATATATATATATATATATATATATATATATATATATAGAATTCCACTTCCACTGTGTGTGTGTGTGTGTGTGTATATATATATATATATATATATATATATATATATATATATATGAAGTTAAAAGGCTTTAACTGTTTTTTTTTTTTAACTTTTAACTTTTTTAACTTGTTTTTTACTTTTACTTTAATACTGATATCCACACAGATTTAAGTAAACCAAAGCAGTCAGCAAAACACACAGAAACACAATGACGACAGTCGACTAGAGAGGCTTGTCCTAAAAATCCCTGTCAAGTGAACATTTGAGTCTGATAAATCAAATTGCACTTGTTGAAACTAAGCATTCCAGACTGATTTTACACTCAAGAAGAAAGTGAAAAATCCTTTCAGAAGGGGAAAATTAAACGATACAGGATGAGCACAGTAAATCATTCCAATGTAACTGTCCAGCATCCACAATTTAATGAGGTCTTGTGGGTTACGCCTCCAGGTCTTTATAAGCAGCGCGAGACATGGGAATTTGGCTGTGATTTGTGATCTTACAGAGAACAGCTGAAAAAAAAAAAAAAAATGCAGTCTTTGAGTTCACTTTATCACTAACCACAAGAGATGCCACTGCAGTGTTGACACAATGTAACAACTTGCATGAAATGTATGAGCACTGCCAACATCAGACTACCGTTTGCTGAACTCCTTTGAATGGTTTGAATGTTTTTGTGTGGATAGATGTTATAATTTAACTTTACTACTTCATGTTTTCATTTACATAAAAACAGACATTTCTCAGTAGTTCTAAAACAGTATTAAATCCAGATGCATATTGTAGTAAAAAAAATTATATACATACATAAGCGGGGAAAAAATGCATGGCAGTTTGACCAAAACTGGTGTCTTTTTACAGCACTGACTTGGGTTTATGACAGTCAGCACACACAGAGAGATGTGTAGCCAGCTACAGAAATGCTGATTTCCATTTCCTTATCAAGCATGACTTGACTGCAGGATTTATGGTTGCCTGACACGTGAAACCAATCACCAAAGCAGCCAGCGTGGTGACAATGCCCATCCGCTTCAGATTAGTGTGGCTACAGAACAATTTTCAAGTAGAGAGTGGCTTCCTTTATGAGTGTGATTAAAAAATAAAAATCAGACAGTAAAGTAAATTAGCCTTTTCATAAGGGCCATACAGTTGAAAACATTAGGGTTTATGGGTTAAAAGCAAGCCAGATATAGATACCAAGAAATATCTACAGTACAGAGACGTAATGAAGAACACGTCAGCTTTTTGTTCCTGCTGTCTTCCTCCAATTATACAAATACACACAGTTTCTCTGTTCATTCATGTCATGGACTGCATTATTCTATATAATAAAAGAGAAAATACACCAAATGCATCTAAAACCTTCATATACAAATCGAACAAATAAAGGTGCGGTCACTTTTACTGTTGTTCAGCAAATTTCGCATGAGGCCAAAAGATTTTCCCATGCAGATTGCAACCAGTTCAAGTTGGACACCCATGTACACACTGTAAAAACTGCATTTAAAGGAATAGCTCACCCAAAAATGAATATCCCATGATTTACTCACTCTCAAGCCATCCTAGGTGTATATGACTATCTTCTTTCAGACAAACACAATTAGAGAAACATTAAAAAAAAAAAATATATATATATATATATATATATATATATATATATATATATCCTTGCTCTTCCAAGCTTTATAATGGGAGTGAATGGGGAGCCAGATTTCGAAGCCCAAAAAAAATCATAGTTTTTATTATAGTTAATAAAGTTTTAAATATGGATATTTTTTCTTACAAAAATCCATCGCTTCGCTTCAGAAGGCATTTATTAGCCCCCTCAAGCCGTACGGATGACCCCTTACAATCATTATAAAGCTTGGAAGAGCAAGGATATTTTTAAATATATCTCCGATTGTGTTCGTCTGAAAGAAAATAGACATATACACCTAAGATGGCTTGAGGGTGAGTAAATCATGGGATCATTTTCATTTTTTGGGTGAACTATCCCTTTAAATATGGCAGTGAATCCCCTAAATTATCATTGCGTGTGTGTACGGAACACAACCGAAATTGCAATAATTGACAGCATGGTAACCATATTAAAGTTCTGGCGTTTTGCGTATTTGGTATAAGCTATTTTTGAAAAAAGTAATATTACAAGACTTGTTATACTCTACAATTTTAACTCAACCATCGTTTACAAAGGCATCATGTTTTGCTTCTTTTTTTAAAACTGCAAATTCTATAATTTTTGTAAATGCGGTTCATTCAGTTTTAGGATGCGATTGTCACTCCCTTAAATTACCGCACTGTGTGTGTACAGAACAGGATTAAGCACTAAAAGGTCATCTGACAACCGAATTTAACCGCAGTATGTACGTGGCCTTTGTGGGCAGTTGCCAGGGTGTTAATGTGCTGTTTCTAGGGTGTTCTGGGTGGTTGCCAAGTCATTGCTATGCTGTTGTGGGATGCTTTTTATTTTTAAGGCTAAAGAAGGTGTCCGAAACCCCTATATCCTTAAATAGGGCACTATTTGAGGGGACAGCTATTTGTAGTGATGTCCGAAACTATAGTGAACATTATCAAGTGCACTCATTCAATCCCATAATGCACCACAATAACAGATAACGGATAGAGAATACAGCTGAATCATCCATCCATCCATTCTCCAAACCGCTGGTCCAATATGGGTACAGTGTAATATCATTTATGTATAAATTCCTTTTTAATTGATTATTAAATTGTTTAATTAAGTTTTATACATGAAAGTAGTTTCCATGACAGAGTTCAAGATACATCTTTTCATTACTATTGAAGCTGCCGGTTTTCTATGTTTCAAATAATTATTAAACAGCAAGCCTAAACTATGCAAAAGCAGCAGCTCTACTGGCAGCCCTATTGGGAACAGTGAATATGGGTATAGGGGGCGATTTCAGACACAGCGTTAAGTCTATTTGTTTAAGTCATTTTATCAAATGCCAAACAAAATGCAAGTCTGTTTGCTTCAAAGCGTAATGGCAAATACAAGACAGAAGGCAGTCATTAAAGGCAGTGGTTCCCAATCAAGGGGCTTCAGCAAACTTCCAAGGGCCTCAAGATGACAAACAAAACTTAAATTATGGACATGTTAAAATTAGCACATTAATGCATGCACATCAGATCCGTGTCATGTTTGGCAGCTCTTAAAGTCACAGCAATCTAATAAACCAGTTGCTGTGATGTCTGTCATTAATGTTAATCAACAACAAGAACAAAGGTAACAGAGAAAATTTTAGCTTTAATAAGGATTAATCTATAATTTATGCAGTGAAGACTGTAAAGTGTTTGATTTTCAATCAAAGTCAATTTTTGTATATTTCCTGTTAGACCGGTAGAAAGGCCACAGGTAAATATGACATTTATTATAATGGGTTTATGTGAAGATTGTTTTAAGTTCACTTAAATTAAAAGTTGTTCTTTTTTTAAAGCCTAATTGATAGCTTTCAGTTATACTGTAATGTTGAATGTCTATAATTAATGTTTAGAAACATCAATTTCATAGTGACATCAGTTCCAGTATTAGTAACAGTGATACTTGCCTTCATTTATAAAAAGATGCCATTAAACATATATTTAAAATATACTAAGTTGTTTCTACATTAATTTGGAAAGTAACAGAAATTATTACAATATAAAAATATTAAAAACCCCAATGCTTTTAATTGTGTTAAGTGTGATTAATTACAGAAAAATGTGTGATTAATTAAAATATTCAAGCTTTAATCCAAATCTACACTAAATTAAGATGTAAAATCTGAAATTTATTTCTTATAAAATTATGGTACAATAAAAATAATGGCAACACTTCAGTTTAGGTTCCAGTTCTCACTATTAACTAGTTTAAGCTTATTATCATGCATATTACTAGGATATTTGCTGTTTATTGGTGCTTATAAAGCACATATTAATGCCTTATTCTGCATGACCATATTCTACATCCTTTAATCCTACCTAAAACCTAAACTTAACAACTACCTAAGTTTTTACTGAAGCAAAAGTCATAGTTAATAGTTAATAGTCAAAATTGGACCCTAAAGTGTGACAAAATAACTAATAAAATAACATTATGTCAGCTTTGTCATTTTTAGAGCAGAAATTGTGGAAATAGCTTTACTCAGGTAGACTTTGTCTATAGTGAATATTATGTACACCTGTTATAGAGCAATAGATGAGCTGAGGGGCCACTTCACTCAACTCCTCGTACCCTAGTCCCATCTCATTCAGCTTCCCGGGCAAGTAATTCTCCACCAGAACATCACAGACTTTGGCAAGCTGACAAAAGAGAGAGAGTATGAAGTGTGACAGACTAGGGCCTGGTTTCACAAACAGGGCTTAGATTAAGCCAGGATTAGGCCTTAGTTAATTAGGACATTTAAGTAGTTTTGCCTTAGAAAAAACATTACTGGTGTGCATCTTGAGACAAAACAATGACACTGACATATTTTAAGATATGTCAGTGCAAGTTGCTTTCAGTTAAAACATGCATTTTAGTCTGGGACTAGCTGAATCCTTGTCTGTGAAACCAAGCATAGGTATTCAAGCCAAAATATATAAAAAATCTAATGCATTACAAACTTTTACCTCAGTTACAAGTTTGGACCCCTTTGGATCTTTAAGATTAACAGCGATGCTCTGCAAGAAAGATGAATGAGTGAAGAACAGTTTTAACTGCAGAAATCATGAGCCAATGCATTTTTTGATTTTTTGAATGAATAAAAAGTATACCTTTTTGTTCCTGTTCACACTCAGAAAATAAGCACTCTCTTCACCCACAAACGGAGGGCCCCATGCTCTTGTGTCGTCTCCTGAGCCTGTCACACATTCACATCTGAATATAGTTCACTGCAGTCAGACACTGTTTAGATCTAAACTAAGAATCATTTTTACAGGAACTGGCAGCGTGAAGTGTTTAATATAGTACGTGTCACTATATTGCAGCCATTTAACATAGAAACAGCATTACCCACCTCAAAATATTTGCTCTAGAGGCATGCTTGGTCAAATATTACTTTAATATTTACGCAAGCAGACTTAATGAAAGGGGATTTTTATTATTTTAGAGCTTTAAAGTCCCAGTCCTAATTCAATTTCATGATATTGAAGTTATATTACAACACTGGCATAGATATTCTTTAAAATGTCAAATAAAATAAAAGAAATAAATAAAAGAAAAATACATGGTGGTGAGGAAATGGTAATGGTAGAATTTCCATTTTTGGGGTAAACCCAATCCTTGAAATGATGCCAACATCTTCTTAAGCTAAAATCCAACAATATATCTAAAAAAAAAAATAATAATAATAATAATAATAATAAAATAAATAAATAAATAATCACATTATAGCACATTTACATAAACCTCACCTGGTCGCTCAACTTTGATCACCTCTGCTCCCAAATCTCCTAATATCATAGTAGCAAAAGGTCCAGCCAGAACTCTGCATTGAACACAATGATATTGTTTAATAACCTTTACGAGCATATAAAGAGCGTAACGTTACACCAATGTCTCTTTCAAGGAAAGTCTGTTCACTCGGCAGCCATATTTGCGACGCCTCCGGCCAGCTATTTCAGGACCCAAGTATTTGAATGGGGGAATCCTGAAATCTCAAAAACTGCTTGGTGAGCTCAATTTGCATGTGCAGACCTAAGCGTGAGTTTCAGGTTTCTACGGGAACCGGAGCTTCTAACGGCAGCCGCAGTGACTTTATCAATCAGCGATTGGCTCTTTTACTTAGAAGGCGGGACGTATTCCGCCATATTGCGCGTTGCAGTTTCTCCCATTCATAACTAATATGAACCATCTTTCAATTTTAATCATAAATCACTGATCAAGAATTGCACAAGTAGCTACTATAAAGTAACTTAACACAGAATTGAAAACTTGCAGACAGCTTTTTACAGGAAGAAGAGTCAGTGTTGATGGCTTCAAACATTTCATGAGTAACGTTAGTTGAAAAACGTCTCCCAGTTCGAGTTTAATGTGAAACCAAACATTGTCTTGTTGAAAAATAACCTAATAATTCCTCTTTAGATATTCTCCTCTACTCCAAAGCAAGGCCATAACCATGTCTTGAAGAATGAGGGGACCATTTTTTATAAAGCATAAAGAAACAGAAGAGTGAAGGAAATTCTAGGTCTAAATCTAGTTGGGAAATAATCATTTTGAACTATTTGCAATTAATATTTGCATCAAAATATACACACATGTCGTTTTATTTGTATGCATAATATGTCGAAAACGTTTCTTGTCTCGCCATGTTAGGAATTAGGCCCATAAATGCATATTTTCAATTCAAAACGGCCATATTTGAGGAAAAACAATAGAGTAGTTTGCATTACAGGATGTTACTGTTGGTCGTTTAACATTTCTATCGCAAAACAGTGGACATATTAGACGTTTCGCTATTTATCTTACCTCACTCTCTTTCAACGTTAAACCCGCTGAAATTGGCCATTTCTAATTATTGGAGGGGACTTGTCCCCCTCGATGTCTATGCGGTCTTTGATGTCTTTCTGAGACAGCAATGGCATTTTAAGTAGTGCATTTGCTTAAATTTAGCTAATTTCCTGACCAATAATTTGTGGTTAAGACAAATAAAAGCAGTGTAGCCATTTTGGGCTTGGCCCTTATGTTTCTTGCCCAGAAGTGTGATGTTTGTATTTTTAGTAGCCACTCATAACATGACATGAATGCACAGCTCCTACCTTGTCAGATCTAAGACTTTAACGCCATCTAGCGGTCTGATCTGACCTTCACCTGTATTCGTGGGGAAATGAGTTTGAATTATTATTATTATTATTATTAATAACAATCAGTGAGTCAGGTAATTAATTGTATTCTGGAAACAAATAAAAATCTATATTACAACTAAATAATCCTGTTTTATGCAGCACAATAAAAGGGATGATCCCTGGATCAACGTTCAGCTTGATTATGATTAACAAAAGACTGAAATCATTCGTTATCCAATTAAAGTCATTCGTTCAAAGGTCATTCAAAGGGCAAATGGGTTAAAAAGTAACTTGTTGATCCTTTAAGAATTCAATTTTAAACAAGTACAATATTTCATAATAGTTTACCATTTACTTTTGTTTTTCTTTTAAGTACAAGAGCTATATAGGTGCGCATACAAGTGCCACAACATAAACAAGCAGAAGTACAAAACAATTACATTTTAACAAACCAAATATATCGTTTCCATTAAATAAACAAACATGTGTTTATACACCTATTTACACCATAAAATAGAGTAGTATATTGATAAAATAAACAATTGTAAAATTAATTTAGAGCACTAAAATGTTCCTGAAGACACTGATGGTATGATCACATCTCATGTGTCACGTGCGCGTGCACTATTATACTAGCGGGATAATGGTCGGTTTAAAATACAGGTGCTACCTTGCAGCTTGGCAGTGAATGGTCGTCTTATATTCACATAGTTCGTCTTATTCGGTTGTAGAAACTGTGATGTTCTGCTTAGATAAGATAAAACTCTTATAACAACGCTTCCCGACATGTTGACTCGACGTTTACGCACGCAACGCGACGCGACGTCTATAAAAGCCCCGCCTTCACGCGTAAATTTTAACAAGAATCTATGGAGAAATCACAGTTTTTGCAAGTGAGTACTGCGGTTAGTTCGACACATTTGACAGCAAATAAAGAGGCGTTCACGACAAACAAAAATGACTAATATTTGTTGCTATAAAACAAGAGTCTTCCAGCAAGGGGCGCTCATCGGTCTAAAAAAAAAAAAAAAAAACGAATTCTCCATTGAGACGCATTCAAAATTTAGGATGTTTTTTTTTTTTTCTTACATTGTGTGTATTTGTTTAAATCTATGGATTAAAGTAATTGTTACCTGAAATACAAATGAAAATCCACCACAAAAATCTATAGCAAATAATTAAATACACTTTTTTCTAAACCGAAAGATTGGTTAATCTGTTATAGCGCTGAGAAAAGTAACATCTATCACATGACCACACTTGTACTTCAGCGGCAGACTGATGAACGACTTTAATAGACGTTGAATTAACATAATAACGCATAGTAATATAATATTACATATTTTTATATATTTCTTACTACATAATATTATATTATAATATGGTATTATATTATATCTATGGAAATATACCGGGCCGTTTCCTTCCGTTTTGGCCTACAACTTGACGTTATGACTGAAAAGCCTTTAAGAGCTCCATGGGTAAAAACTACATATCCCATAAACCCAACAACTTTTCTTCTGTTCATTTTATTTGATATAATTCAATCACTAATTTTAATCTGAATACTTAACCAAAACTTTGAAATGAATGCGTATTTCATTTTCATCATTTGACTGTAAGCCATTTTGTCCTTCACTATGTTGCCTATTGGTATATTTTTGTTGGTAGCCTATATTTCTTAAAAGTGGTTTAAATTTTCAAACTTTTCAATAAACTTACAAGGTAAGGTACAAAATGGTGTAATGCGCCCATGTGTTACTTAAGATATAATGTACAGTCAACCGGTCATTATTGCAATATGTTTAAAGTGCAACAGGTTATTTAATATATCGAGTATTTACGATGTTTAGAGTCAAAACGAAAGCACAATGAAACTCTGACCACCGACCAGTAGATGGCACAAGACACCAATCAGCTCATATATGTATCTGTACATATATATGTTCTGTATCTGTACATATATATGCTCTGTTTAGCATTTAATACAATAAGTATAGCTGACAAACAGTCCTAATATCTTCTGCTGTGTGTCATCAGCAATCATTAGTATTTCCACTCTGACTCCCGCCATTTTAGAACAGCATGCTACTATATCACAAATATACAGTACACGGAGGCACATTAACATTAGTTATATAAAGTGTATTAGGTATTAATATAAGTTATTATAAGTTATTAGTATTAAGCGCCATAAACATCACAATATGGAATATACAAGTATATTTATTATGAAATATAAAACTGTATAAAAGTATTCATTCATATTTTTTATATTATATACAAATATACACATCATATTTATGAAACAATATCTACTTCGGGTATTAAAATCTAAAAGTATTTTAAATATTAAAAAGTACACACATATTTAAAAGTATACACTTTATAAATGACAAAATCTTGGAAATTTGTCACAAGTTACATATATGAAGCCACGCCCCAAAAATCACGAACCAATCTTGGTCGTGTCCGCAGAGCCCTTTCTGGTCACGTGACTGGCAGCAGTATTTATGGAGATGGTCTGCGCTGGTATAAATGAACTCAAGGCGTGAAACAGAGTCTCTTTTATTGAAGTGTCACTGCTGTTCTAAGGGAGTCCGAGCTACAAAGTAGCTTTGACAAATATCAAGCATGGCAGGTATGTGACAATGAATACACTTTGTAAATTAAACAGAGCTGTTTAAATGTGTAAGGGTTACTGCAAAGCATCTGTACATAGCTATACGATTTATTTACGTTATAATGTTGAGCTCTGTGCACTAATAAGGTTTTAAGGACCGTGTATGTTCTTTGCATTACTAATTTCTGCAGCACTATGGATGTGAAGTGTGTAATATTGGTTTATACTGGCATGATTACTTAATACGAGTGTGAGATAATTGTTTTTGTAATCTAATTATTTTGGCACAACGCAGACTGCATTAAATATGTCCGATTAGTGAACGCATTGTTCTTTGGAGTCGGATTTTTGAAGCGGTTCACAACCCCGATCTGAACGATTCGTTGCTGAATCAGATTCAGTTTCTCGAGTCAACTCAACAACCGTTTATTGAACCGAGAACCGCCTTTTTCGAATGTGTTCGACTCGCAATGATCCGAGTTAACAACTTGATTCAGTCTTCTTATTTTGTGTGATTCGTAATGATTATGAGCAGAGGAATCATCAAATGCCAAACAGCTTTGGTTTTAATAAATAGCATTTCATTAAACCATGCAAAAACTTTTAAAATTGAACATTTTAAAAATACTGTTTAATGCAAATTAGTTTTTTAAATGCTCTTTTATGAGCTGAATTATGGCTATAAACTAAAAACAAACCCCTTTTAATAAAATTTTGTTGAATAAAAACGTAACAATATGGCTTTTCTGGAATATTTTAGATCATATGCCAAGCAATGATGTAAGGAACCATGCCATGAGGTAAAAGAATCACTGAATCAGTTTTTGAACATATTTTTGTGAATTGTTCAAATGAACCGATTCTTTGAATCAAATTAAAACTAAACAAAAATCAGTTTAATTCCTGCAAGATAATGTGAAATCAAATTCATAAGACGTTGTCTGTCAGTCATGCCATTTTATGCCAATCTGTAACCCTCTCATTTCCTTAGCAGAACAGGCATTTGTCACTTTGGCCACGAATGATAGCTATGCAAGAGGAGCTCTGGTGCTCGGAAAATCCCTTAGGAACCACAAGACTTCAAAAAAGCTGGTGGCGCTCATTGGACCCCATGTGTCCAATCAGTCAAGGTACAACATGTCAATTTCAGCCACTATAGTAGTGTGTTGCAAACCCATCTGACTTTTTTTTTTTTTTTTTCTGACTGTTTTTGAATGTTTTTAGGGCAGTACTTCATAAGATCTATGATGAAGTCAGGCTGGTGGATGTGCTGGACAGTGGGGACACAGCACATTTGGCCATGATGAAGAGACCTGATCTGGGTGTCACATTCACCAAGCTGCACTGCTGGACTCTCACAAACTACTCAAAATGTGTGTTTATGGATGCAGACACACTGGTGAGTGTTAAGTCAAGGTGTGCCTTGTCAAAACATGTATGAAGTATTTATAATGCAGTTAGTCCGTGTGATTTGTTGTGTCATTTGAATTACACTGTGCCTCATTAACTCGGTGTGTGTGAATGTATTCTGCATTACGTTTAACTTGTTTGACTTGCACTAAGCAGCATAGGTATCTCTACATATCTTCATATACAATTCAGATTTTTTTTAACCCATATGAGGCTGCATTTATCTGATCACAAATACAGTATTATTGTGAAATGTTATTACATCTTTAGATCTTTAGGTCTTTAGATCATTGTGGTTTTAAAGAGAAAGTACTCAACAATAGTGTTGATGTGTGAATTTGCACATGGTTTGTCTTAAAGCATATAAAAAACACCAATCTTTCTTTTCAGGATTCTTTGATTAGAAAGTTGGAAAGTTATTTGGACTTTTCTCTTATGTGGACAAAAATTGACCAAAAATATTTATTAAGCAAGTATATTGGGCTAATTTTGACTTTATGTTGACAGTTCTGATGACAAGTTTCACACTTTTTTGTTCGCTGTAGGTGGTTTCAAACATAGATGAGCTGTTCGACAGAGAGGAGTTGTCTGCAGCGCCGGACCCCGGCTGGCCTGATTGTTTCAACTCTGGTGTGTTCGTGTTTCGCCCGTCCAACGAAACCTACGGCAAACTTCTGCAGTACTGCACAGAGCACGGCAGCTTTGATGGTACGTAAACCACCAGCATCATTCATTTTTGGATGTGTCAGAGCTCTGAATTTGTAGTTTTCAATACTATGTAATTTTAAACATTTTAAAGAAATGTTCCAGTAAGTACTTTCGTTATAAAGGCCTGTTCACACCAAGAACGAGAACTATAGCTATAACTACATTAGCATCCACACCAACAGACAATAACATCCTGTTTATTATAAGCGTGTGCTGCAGTTTCATCATCTGCCGCTTTAAATGCTCAAGTTCCTTGAAGGGGACCTATTATGCCCCTTTCTCAGTAATATAAGTCTCTGGTGTCTCCAGAATGTGTCTGTGAAGTTTCAGCTCAAAATACGCCACAGATCATTTATTTTAGCTTGTCAAATTTTGGGTGTGAGCAAAAACACATCGTTTTTGTGTGTGTACTTTTAAATGCAAATGAGCTGCTGCTCCCCGCCTGCTTTTCAGAAGAGGGTGGAGCTTTAACAGCTTGTGCTTCGGTTGCTCAACAAATACAAAGCCAAAATGAGGATTGTCAGTAACGGTGTTCAGCCTTACATTGTTCAAACCGGAGTCGACACTGATGGAGAGACTCAGGAAGAAGTTACAACTTTTAGAATGAAACTGGACATTTCTGAATGGTTAGTGGATAAATTTATGTAGTTGCTGTGGAGTTGATTCAACTCATCGACTAGCATGTGCCGTCATGTTAATCTTTTGTGCAAATCCAGCGTTGAATTGACCCTCATTTGTGAAGCAGTCTGGTGTAAAATGACGAAATGACAACAACACTCTACTACAACAACTCTTCCTCTTCTCTAAAGCAGCCCAACATGGCCTCACCCCCTTTGTTGTGTGTTCCCAGGGGCGGGGTTTATGTAAATTTTGGTGTTTGTGATGTCACCAACCTGGGAAAAAGCTTGTTGTAGTCCCTACCAGCCGTTTGTTGTAGTCCTTAAAAAGCGATTTCTGTAAAAATAAATATCTCCCTTTGCAATGAACTTTGAGCGTTGTAACTTTGCAGATGTTGTTTA
The DNA here is from genome assembly GCA_037101425.1 of Elopichthys bambusa. Taxonomy (NCBI): domain Eukaryota; kingdom Metazoa; phylum Chordata; class Actinopteri; order Cypriniformes; family Xenocyprididae; genus Elopichthys; species Elopichthys bambusa. The sequence continues at coordinate 3,607,385 of CM074453.1, read as the reverse complement.
TGCTCAAACAGCAACATTACACACTAACTAAAGTCAAAAAAGTGAAATCATAATCAAAGACCCCTTTAAAAGGAGAAATTCTGAATTATGTTCCCACTGCTCTTTTCCACACAACAAGAATTAAACAAAAAGTTGCCATAGGCTATATAAGCCAAAATGACAAAAGGTACCACTGAAATAGGTCATGTGACACATGCATTATATAATCTTTTGAATGTTATGTTGAATGGCTGCGGACAGTGGAGGGCAAAATTCTAGTGCATAACAACTTCTATGTTTGTGAAACAAACACATTAAATATGATGCGTGTCATATAGACCACCGGTTTTCAAACCTTGGGAGCCACAAAGCAGTGCTAGGGTGTCCATGGAAAAGTTAAAAATCTTATGTAAAATTATGTGCATTTATTTAACAAATAAATGTATTAAAATAAATAAAAAGATTAAATGAGATCATAAATAATTAGATTAAAATAAAATCAATAATGCATCTACAGTATTGTACCATAGTGAGTATTAAAAATGTAACTGAAACAAAATATTTTCCAAATAATATTTTACATAAATTTATCATATTTATTTTTCACAGTGTAAATTAGAAATTTGTACACAAAAAAAAATATATATAGCTGCCTTTTAAATTTTAGGGTGAGGGTCCCTCACAAGATAATCATATCAACAACATTGTCAAAACGATTCCCCCTCACATGGATCCACGAAAACGACTAAAAACGCTCTATTATTCATGCAAGGCCAGTAGTTGGCGATGTCACTTTGTAAAGAAACACTATGCGTCTGAACCAAGTGTGCCGCACAAGTCCTGAAAAGTGAAGCCAAAACATTTAGATTGCCCCCAGGTGGCTGGATACAGTATAGCTCATAAACCCCACCCTCTCTATGTAATTGGATGGAACGTGAACAAAAATAAAGAACTAAGCAATCATGATTGACAGCTGAGATCAACAGCTTCTCTGAGCGAAGTAGTCACTGAGGCACCAACAGACTTTTTACGGGATGTACTATTCGTTATAATGTAGGACATAGCGTAGTACATCATGGCGTAGCGTAAAATGGCATAACATTGTGTACTACGTCGTGGAACTTTTTAGACATACATCGAATGCATATGGCTTGGTATTTTACCTTATAAAGTCTTAAATAAGGATATCTGTCTTACACAAATGCATTGATTCACTTCAGAAGGCCTTTATTAACCCCCTGGAGCCGTGTGGAGTACGTTTTATAATCGATGGATGCACTTTTTTTTAAACTTCAAAATGTCATCCTCCGGTCACTCCCATTATAAAGCTTGGATGAGCCAGCATATTTTTAATATAACTCTGATTGCGTTTGGCTGAAAGAAGAAAGTCATATACACCAAGGATGGCTTGACGGTGAGTAAATTATGGGGTAATTTTCATTTTTAGGTGAACTATCCCCTTAAAGCTTCCCATATGTATACCTCTGGTGATCAGGGTGCTTATCAAGTACCCCGCCTTTAATCAAGGCCAGGCGTGGCTAAATAACCTAGCAGAGTTATTTTAGATAGCTATTGAATCTGAATGGATGCATCTTCCTTATCATTCCACCTCTTTATTCCAGTCGAAACATCGTAATCACACACCCAGTAGTTTGATGTGTGCTCATCTTACACATAATGTCAGCACAGTTAAGTCGCCCTTGCTTGTTTGCATCACAAAATTACCTCAAGTGAAAATGCCCAACAGAGCCTCCCGAGTATTGCCCAACACAGCTGGTTCATAAGCCCAGCAAGAGGAATTTGGCACAAGCACTCGTAGCAAACAAAAGCCCTTTCAAGGCAACCCTCTTTTTCCTTTTCTTTAGGAGCCAAGGGCCTTTTTCTACAGCCACCTCTTGGCAAAGTTGCTTGTTATGCAACTGTTATGGGTTTTAGTAATGTGGTAAAATGGCTAACAGGACAAGACTGTGCATGTTTCTTTTTCTCTTTGCTTTGTATTTTCTTACCCATTAGTTAATAAAATCCAGGACAAATAATTGTTTGCACATGCCAGACTTTCAGGAAACTGATGTATTGGTGTAAAGTTTTCAGCTTGACGACACAGTGAACCCATTCTTACGAGTCTGGCTGAGAGTTTGAGTGTGACCGTCGAGTAACCAATTAGATTGCGGCGTTGTGAGGGAGGGCTCTGGTGCACTTTCTGAAATTAATTGACACTGCTTACATTATGGAGACTGGCACCTTTTCAAAAGCCTGATTATTATGCTTTTGTTACTCCGCAGAACCCAGTGGCTCTTTTGGGCTGTCATAAACAGGGTCTGTGCATATTGCAGGCTGTATAGATGCTACACAATCTTGTCAGCTTGAGTTTTTGGTCTATTTTTGTGAAGTGACCACCCTCTGAACATCCTCTGGCTCTGTTTAATGACATGTCAATGCTCTAATGGAGTGGTAATTTGTAATGATTGCTTTATTTTTAGCAGGGCTAGTTTGTCTGTGGTCGTAACAGGGATAGCTTGAACTCTTGACTGTTGCCATGTTGTCTTATGCTATTCTCTGCTTAAAGGCACAATATGTAAGATTTTTTAATTAAAATATCCAAAAAACACTAGAACAATGTTATATATTTTGTTGACTTGTGTACTTACATTATCCCAAGAATGTTTTAATCCAGAGAAATAAGGAATTTTAACCAGGACACGGACCGTGTCCATACGTCGCCTATCAATGACATCATACCCGCATTATCCTCGATTTCCGGTTTTGTTTTGTAGAAACCATGGAAACACCAAAGACGCTTTAATATATGATATGTTTTATTAGACAACTATTTGGATACATTCATCGACAGAAAACTAATCACGTTGTATAGCTCAACACAGTAAGTCTTACTGTTTAAATCTCGATTTCTTGATTTACCGCGAGTACCATGTTTTGCCATGTGTAATACCGATCTAGTTTACTGCAGCGTGCAACAAGTGTCTTATAGTAGGCTCTGAGCGAATGCAGAGTAGCACTATAAAAACTTTCAACACACAAATGTATCTAATACGATAAAACAGCGCTGCTTTCCCTCACATACACGTGACCGGAGGAAGCGGAAGCGGTGACTTTGGCATAATAAAAGCTCCGCTGCTCTCGAGCCGTGTGTCACGCTCGTCTCTCTTTAGCAATCGCTCCAGAAGCCTCGTCCCGCTCCAACACCCTGCTTCATACTACAGTAATGTTAATAAATCTTTAATACATTAGCTCATCCATGAAAATGATTTCTGCCCGAGTCCCGTCGGATTCTTTTCCACCGACTGTAGACGTAAAGACAACACCTCCAAGGCGTCATCAGGCTATACCCATTGTTTTGAATAAGTGACTTCTAGTGGCAGAAAATTACATTATTTTGCCTTTAATGAAACTGAGTTTGGGAGGGAAGAATTCAAAGAACAGTGAGTGATAATCTCTGTGATAAGCAGTTTCAAGAGTGTTTTGTGTAAAGAAACCAGCATACAACTGGTTGGCCGTTCATACAACTGGCATTCAAAGACAAAGCATCGGTGTGTTCTCTCATATACCTGCAGAGTAAAACAGGGCATCAAACAAGCATCTTTCCATTTCCTCATTTATTACAGTCAAGATGACCTGAGGCTATCATGTGGACTTGTTCTTATCCTCTGCCAATGTAAACCAGCGAGAGACTATGTACATTCCTGCACAGTTCAGATCATCCTATCAAAATGAACACTTTAAGACTGCAGTAATGTTTGCAGAGCCACTTGCACAAGGAAAGCCCCAGGGGGGCGATTCTGAACTCTGTTTCTGGGCTTCTGACGGCACGCCCAAATAAACTGGCTGTGGATTGGTTTAGCTGGTAAACCAGCATGCTTTGCAAGCACATTATTCTGAATGCTCCAGCATGTTGGTTAATCTGTTGTAGGCACGTAGCATTATTTGAGTTTCAAAAGCTCTTTTTTTGGCTGGCAGTGAGGATGCTGTATATGGTTTGTGCTGACTATATTCATTTCCTCATATCGTGCACATGGCCTGTCCTGGAGCAAACATTTATATGTTTTAGTGCAGAGGCTGGCAATAAATTCTGAGTGCAGTCCAGCTCAGCTCACACACAGGTCATTTTCAAACCCAGCAGCTGTTGGCCAGCACAGTGAATTCGCTGTCTTTTTGGGGCCCTTTTCACCCTCACACGAAACTTAAGATTGTGTGGATTCTAGGGGTGTAACGGTATATGTTTTTGTCCCGAACCGTCGGTACAGATGTCACAGTTTGGTGCATACAGTCAGACGACAAATACAGTCGTTCACAGGCGATCCACACTCCAATCCAGAAAGGGGGCGTGCGGTAATGCAGCGCTGTTTGCTAACCGCCACAACAGAAAAAATAGCAGCAGAAGAAGAACAGCATTTACATCAGGTAAGTCATTTAGTGTCCACAGCATGTTAGTTCACTAGAGAAATTAACTCTAAAGGGGATAATTTCACTAAATATATGCACTATGTTAGCTTATATATTCATTATATTTACTTTACCTGTTAGGCCGTGTGTCCACCAAAGCGTTTTTTTCCAGTGGCTAGCGTACTTTTCCAATAGTTTTTAATGTGAACGCTGCATTTTTTAAATGCCAGAAGCTTAACGAGGCGCTGAGAGTCTTTCTCACGCTCAAGCGCCGTGTTTACCGGTCGCCTCGAGTTGAAGAATGTTCAACTTTGAGTAAAACGCTGCGCTCATCAATGTCACATTTTAGTCAGCCTGCGGGACAAATACAATGCCGACCAACTGTCACAACATTCTTGCTGTACAACGACATTAACAAGCAGAAAACGGAACAAAATGGATAAGAAATTAATATTGCTGGTCTCCGAACATACATAGCAAGTACTCTAAATTGTTTCGACATTCTTAGTCTGAAACAAATTATCTGCGAAATCAGTTACAAGTAATAGTGCCACGCATATTCCGTATAATCGCAACAAAGCGTCTCAACTAAAAAAATAAAAGCTGCGCTGCTGAAGCGCTCTCAAGATGGCTAAAAATGCTTTGGTGGACATGGTGAACAATTTGTCATGAAAACAAGTTATGACAGTATCTGTGTAAATGATTATATTTAAAAAAATAATTGTCCATTATGAAACCGTCATGTTTGTGTACCGTTACAACCCTAGTGGATTCATATTGAAATGCCTGTGAAATTCCACCAAGCAACAGTATATGCTATGTACAATTAATCCATGCGTATGAATCTTTTTAATTAGAATATCATGTTTCAATGAAATGTCAGGCTTCCCTCTGGTGACATATGCAGGATTTGTCCAATCATTTTGTATACATAAATCCCTCCTCTTTCTTACAACATCGACCTCAGGGTATGTTTACACGACAACGATGTACTACAACCCAAATGTTGGGATGTTTTTTAAATTTAAATAAAATGAAAACTAAAAGACTTTCAAATCACATCAGCCAATATTTTATTCACAATAGAACATAGATAACAAAACACATGTTTAAAGGGAGAAATTTTACACTTTTATCCACTAAATGAGCTCATTTCAAATTTGATGCCTGCTACAGGTCTCAAAAAAGTTGGCACGGAAGCAACAAATGGCTGAAAAAGCAAGAAATTTTAAAAAGATTCAGTTGGGAGAACATCTAGCAACTAATTAAGTTAATTGGTATCAGGTCTGTAACATGATTAGCTATAAAAGAGATGTCTTAGAGAGGCAGAGTCTCTCAGAAGTAAAGATGGGCAGAGCTGTGAAAGAGTGCGTAATAAGATTGTGGAAAACTTAAAAAACAATGATCTTCAACGTCAAATTGCAATGGCTTTGCAAATCTCATCATCTACAGTGCATAACATCATTAAAAGATTCAGAGAAACTGGAGAAATCTCTATGTGTAAGATGTGGTCTTCGGGCCCTCAGATGACACTGCATCAGTCATCGGCATGATTCTGTCAATGACATTACTAAATGGGCCCAGGAATACTTCCAGAAACCACTGTCGGTAAACACAATCCGCCGTGCCATCTGCAGATGCCAACTAAAGCTCTATCATGCAAAAAGGTAGCCAGAAACATGGTCCAGAAGCGCTGTCGTGTCATGTGGGCCAAGGCTCATTTAAAATGGACTGTTTTCCAGTTTTCCAAACTGGAAAAGTGTTCTATGGTCAGATAAGTCCACATCATTAAACGATAAAATACGTCAAAGACAACCACAAACTCTTCAGCAGCTGGAAACCTATATCAGGCAAGAATGGGACAAAATTTCAACACCAAAACTCCAGAAACTCATTACCTCAATGCCCAGACGTCACCACACTGTTTTGAAAAGAAGAGATGCTACACCATGGTAAACATCCCCCCGTCCCAACTATTTAGAGACCTGTAGCAGGCATCAAATTTGAAATGAGCTCATTTTGTGCATAAAATTGTAAAATTTCTCAGTTTAAATATTTGTTATGTTATCTATGTTCTATTGTGAATAAAACATTGGCTCATGTGATTTGAAAGTCTTTTAGTTTTCATTTTATTCAAATTTAAAAAATCAACAGTATTCTGCTGCCAGGCCAGTAGGTGGCAATGTCACTTTGTAAAGAAACACGACACACTTATAGTCTGAACATGTAATACGCATTCACATGACATCACAAATTGTTTGGTGGTTGCTAGGGTGTTATTTAAATTCAGATCTGCTTCCATCCAATCAACAACTGATCATTACAACAAAGACACAGCCTTTTTACTTAAACCTGTTTCACTCAAATGTGCATCACAATAAGAAAGATCTGTCGCTACTTCTGTTTCACTGACTGCGCACGAAAACATTGCGTCAGTTAACGCTTTTTTCATAAGTTGAATACAGAAGGCATAGGACTTGGCGTAAGCGTTTTGAACTGCGAGAGGCGTTACACTTTCTTCGTAAGTTGAATGGAAGGCAGTCTGGCAGAAGCTAGATATTTTACTTTTTAACTTGTTAAACATGGATATTTTTCTCACACAAACGCATCACTTCGCTTCGCTTCAGAAGGCCTTTATTAACCCCCCTGAGCCGTGTGGAGTACGTTTCTGATGGATGGATGTGGATGGATGCACTTTCTTGAGCTTCAAACTAGTTCCCCCCGTTCACTGCCATTATAAAGATTGGATGCGTCAGGATATTTATTAATATAACTCAGATTGTGTTCATCAGAAAGAAGAAAGTCACCTAGGATAGCTTGAGGGTGAGTAAATCTTGGGGTAATTTTCATTATAAAGTGAATTAATCCTTTAATGTTAACCAGCTGTCTGCATGTCTTCAGGAGCGATATTATTATTATTATTATTATTATTATTATTATTATTACCCGTTTCCTCCTCCTGGATTCTGTGTCTCCTACTGACTGTACAGCAGACACATGATCTTAATCCAGGCTGATTAAACAGCCTTTCAGTGTTTGTATGTGTGCAGTGCAGTGCAGTGTGTTATGCTGTAACATGTATAGCCATGTCTCTGTGTCATGTGTGTCCTTGGTGACCTTTGAGCAAGCATGCAGGAACTAGGATGCTCTTTCAGACCGTGACCTCTTTTAGATACGTAGTAGGGTCTTTTTTCAACTAGTAAGCACCTGGGCACATTCCTTGTACCGGAGTAAAGAGCCTAACTGGTGTTCATATTTTTTGAATTTCCCTGCTATAAGATGTAACAGTAGTTATCCTACACTGCTGAGTATCTTATAACTTATTGTCTGTGTTTGCTAATTGGAGTTTTTTTCATCACTGGTGGCACAACATACTGTATTCAATGCCATCTTTGCAAAATTATTTGGAGCTGTATCTGAATACACTAATTTTCACTCACTGTCCTCATTCACTATGTAGTCCACAGTTTTGGACACCATATGCCTCTGTCTTCCCACACTGACAGCTACTCTGAACAGACGCATCAGATTTAATCATATATAGCAACCCTATAGCAAAAGCCTGACATAACATTACATAACAAAGAATAGTGTTTTATACACTAAAAGGGTTTTTTTTTTTGCAGTGATGCCTTAAAAGAACCATTCTGGGTTCCACAAATAACCTTTCTTAGTGCAAAGAATATATAAATAATAAACTTTTTCCACTATAAAGAACCTTTTGTGCTATGGAAAGGTTACATGGACGTTAAAGTTTCTTCATGGAACCATGGATGCCAATACAGAACCTTTATTTTGAAGATTTTAATACATTATTTTTTTATTAATTTCATTGTTTGTTTGTTTATATATTTGTCGCAATTGCACTTGGTGACACTTGTGGTGTAGAAATGACATACTTATGCTTTAAATGCTTAAATCAGTGCAATAGAGCTAATTGTATTTTAAGTGACATTATTTAGTAATTGTTTCTCCAACAGGAGGGGACCAAGGAGTTCTGAATGGCTTCTTCAGCGACTGGGCAACAGCTGACATCACAAAACACCTTCCTTTCATCTATAACATGAGCAGCATAGCCATCTACACTTACCTTCCTGCTTTTAAACAGTATGTGTGACTCCTTGACTTCATCAGCGGCCCTGTTTGACACTATATCACTTATGTTGGCATGTGCTGGCCTTCAGGATGGGACAGTAAGAGGATACACACACAAGTCACATGAAGGCTGCTTATACCGTAACATCAGGTTACAGCAGCCGAGGAAGGAAGAGTGTGAGACGGGGCTGAGAGTGTCAAAACATCATTTCAGGACACACTCCCTCTAATTTAAAAATGTTTTCAGCTGCCAGTAGTAATTTTTATTTTATTAAAAAAAAAAAAAAAAAAAAAAAATGTTTAGCTCAATTTTACACCATTTACCATATTTAAATCCATTTAGCTGACTTGAACCCACAGAAAATGTGAAAAAAGTCAGAGCAGATTTCAGTCTGGCCATTTAACCAGTTAAATCCTAATGCATTATTTGACCTCAAAGCAATAAACACATTTTATTTACGTCCCAACATCTAAATGCATTCATAAACCTTATGGACACCTACTATCATACAAGAATGCATGCTAAATATTTGGGGCCAGATTTTCTAAACAGGGCCAATAAGAGTGAGAGCGCAATCCCATAAACGCACAGATGAGAGTGGAAAGTTCTGCGGATTATCATATCTAAAACATTGTTAAATTTTCACTGCTTGTCTTTAATAAATCCTGACGGTAGTAACCTTTCGAAAGGGAACTCACACTGCGTTCCCCAGGAGTCGCTATGGTATATCCGGTGTCTGCAGCATCTGAGTCTAAACTCAACAATAAGCCTTTTTTTTTAACGCGAAAATAAGCTTGACATCTTGTCTTCAGGAGACCGTTTATTTGTTCATGAGTTAGACACGCATTTAGCTTCTGAATGCTCACATTGAATGGATTTCTCAATGAAAATCTCTATTCTTGAGGGATGTGAGACGCGCATTTGAGGATTTGCTTCAAACTCCGGATATGCTGGAGGCATTGCCCATAGCGACCCCTATGGGATGTAGCGTCTCGTTCCCTATTCTCAGGGAACAATGGTTACATGTGTAACCCGAGATGTTTTTTAATGCCAAAAGAGGGTGTGTGCTGGCATAAGCAGTTAGTAAATCTAGCCCTTAATGTCCACAGATATGGTGCAAATGCAAAAGTCGTCCACTTCCTGGGACAGATAAAGCCATGGAGCTACACATACAACCCTACGCAGAGGAGAGTGCGAGGGGACGTGCAGGCGTCTTCTCACCCCAGCTTCCTCCTAGAGTGGTGGGCGCTGTACAGCGGTGAGGTGGTGCCCATGCTGCTCAGAGAGTACGGAGACCAGCCCTTCTACTCCGGCTGTGAGGTCAGACCCTAGATAAAACTATCAGATAATAAAATATCTCTTTCCGTGAGTCTTCATGGCCGTGTCCCAATTTTCATTGCTGTTTTGTTGTTAAGATACATTATTCACACTTTGTCAAAAAAATTGCGTTTAGTCTTTTTATTTGAAATCATTTTAAGTCATCTTGAGGCCTCTTGGTTGAGAAGCATTACTTCAGTTTCATACATGTCAAAACTGCCACGGCATCCTGTCCTTTGTCGCTTTTGATAGCAGTGATTCTTTCAAACTCTTTAAACTTAATGTACCATTTTATTATTATTATTAATTGAATGTTTTAATTGCCTGAATTATTCTCTTGCCAATAGGAGGATGCTGCCGAGAGTGAGCAGGTCCAGCCCCTCATGTCGTCAGCGGAGCGCAAGCAGAGGTGGGAACAGGGCCAGGCTGACTACATGGGAATAGACTCTTTTGACAGCATTCAGAAAAAGCTTGATGCTTTCCTTAAATAAAAAGCCACAATTTTAAACACACCGAAATTCAGCTATGCAAGTGCGTTACATTGCGGTACGCTAACTCATCACACTCTTTGTCTTCTTCATACAAGCATTTATTGCCATTTGCCTGAACTTTACCTTTGAATCTCATGCAAAATGTGACTTCTAATATACTTAGCAATTTTATCAATTTATAAAGGGAGTTTTGGGCCACTGAAGTGTGAGCTTTCTCTTTCTCAAGCTCAAAGTTTCAACATTTTAATGGTGTACTCACCAATGTTGCCAACTATTTTCAATGGAAAGTAGTTAAAGCCTGCTCAAAAAGTCGTTAAATCTCTTTAGATGCGCCAACTGTCGGCACTTTACATCTTTTTTTCTCTCCTAATCTGTGCTCACATACACTGTGTCTGAAATCAAATACTTCTCTACTATATAGAATGTGAAAAACAGTATGCCAACAGAGTAGTATGTCTGAATGCATAATATTCGAAAAACAGTAGGCAAAAAGTACACTAATGATCCACAACTTCTGGTGTCATGAGAAATCGGATCTCCTTTAGGACACAGGCAGTAATGCCTGATCAAAAGTTATCATGATGTCTTAAATATTTATAACCTATTTCACTATTGTATGATGTTTATTACATTAAGTGCACAAACAATATGCTTGAAATATAAAATGAATGTTTGTGGTTTATTATTAACATCATTAATTTGAAACATGTAATTGGTAGCTATATTGGAAGCAAAAAACATACATAATGTAATATTAGGCTAAGCTAGTAGGCTAATCGGGTAGATGTATGCTATGCTAGTACATTAGCTAACTAAATTTTTGATTTCACAACCTATAGCTTCAGTTATATACTATGAACCATGTAATTTAAAAGACATTATAATGCATTTTAAACTACATAAATCATAATGTGATTTTGCAGGAATTATAATCAGGCTCTAAAAATACTACCCGTTAAAAGTCTGTTGAACCAATGGGATCACTCGGGGTACTAAAGGAGACCCGATCAGAGATTGTATATAATGAGGAGATAAGAGGGTCTGTATCTCTTACCACTGGAGAAACCGTAACGGCTAACTTAATCACGTGCGGCTCCTCTCAGCCTATCATATAATGGCAGTGACATCAGACGCAACATTCCCTAGTCTGCCTTCTCTTAAAAAAAAAAAATACATTTTTATCAACCTAAAATCTACATATAGTTCCCAACGAAAGTATTGTTTAGCGTAAAACATGCTGAAGATTAGCAAACAGGCTGTCAGTTAATTAAATGATTAGCTATTTCCCCACAAAAGCGGTTTAATCACCATAGTGAAGCCTCTCATCCATTGACATCCATTCAAAAAACAGCCTCTGGTCTCCTTCCCTGCCTACCGCTAGGGGCGGGGCGTTAGCATTAGCCGTACGTTTTTTTTGGCTAAAGGTTGCAGGCTTTGCTTTGACCTGATTCCTGGGGTACTCAATTTCTCACCACACCGGCGAGATTCTGAAGTGTGCATTCGATGGACACTTTACTATCCCAGAGGATTTATTAATGGCAGTGAACTGACGCAACTGCCGTTGGTAGGTCACGTGAACGTAACAACACGGCGGTTGTAGTACGTCCAAATTTCATTCATATCCACATTCATACTATATTTTAATCGCTCATGAAGTAAGTTCAAATTGAAATACCTTTCAGACGCAGTGATACTGTATTTTAATATAATATATATAGCTGAATGTCAAAGAAAGCTAGCTGTTCTCGTTTACAAATTTTCTGTCAGACAACGGAACGAGTGATACTGTGACTGACTACATGTTAACCAGCAGTCCAAAAAGGGGTGTGAAAAGTCGCTAATCCAGTGACAAAGTCTCATAATTAATAGTTTATCGAATGATGAATTTATCAATTTTCCAGTAAATGGGGTTATGCAGAGATACTGTATTCAGCATTAGTATTCATCTGACCAATGAGATGTTCATAACCCATTTTTTAAAAGGCTACTGATATGACTGGATTGTTCATCTCATGGTAGGGCACATGCAACATAAAGTAATAATCATTTTATTTTTAGTGAAAAAAATGAGCTACATAATGCATCTTCAACTTGATGCACATCTTGTTGCCAATTTTAGCGCTTAAATAAACTATGGTGCCATATATAATTATCTTTTAATAAAGATAAAAACTACTGTTTAATCTGTGCCTTAATGTTTCACCTTTTAAGGGTTTGATGCTCTTGAATGTCAGTCTGGTTGATCTGATTTTTCATCATGCTATGGATGGTGTATTTCGGTTTACAGTGTTATTTCTGTGTCATCACTGTGCAATCAGTTGCCACTTGTTTTTCCTCATCTTTTTTTTAAATTATATATATCTTTGTCTGTATTTTTGTTTTGTCTTTTGTATCGGTTTCCTTTTATTCTGTGTTACAGGGCCTTTGTCCCCCGGCTACAAAATAAAGCTTTTGAAATGATCACGTGTGTTATGTGTGTTTGATAGCCAGGCACATTTACTGTAATACATAGATAATAAATACATAAATATTCTACCTCAACTGTTGGGAACATCTTCCACCAGAACCAGGTTTTTTTCAAGTGCTTGCACACAAAATCCTTACTTGTCACACAATTTCTGAAACCTGACACGCTAGAACCAAACACCAAATCTGCAAAACCATACACTAATTCTCGACCTTCGACTCAATTTCATAAAACTCTTTTTGCAAAACAACACACAAATCTCTATGTAGCACACACAAATCTAACAAGAAGTATCTTGATTTCCTTTTTCAAACACAACCATTGTTTCTGTCCAACTACACATGGTTGATGTATTTCTTTTCCTTCGTACTGTGTAATACTGTATTCACAACCACAAATGCTTACAGTAAAAAAATAAATAGTTGGGTTTCAATCTTGCTTTCGTTTTCGGTTTTCCGTGAATTTTTCAACATCTCTCTGCCAACTACTTTCAGTCTTGTACAGAAATGTACATAGCAGCTCATGTAAGAAGGTTTGGAATAACTGTGTATGATATATCCAAAAATAGATTATTATGGCAAAGGTGTAAGACAAATGTTTGCTTTTGAGATGTGTTTGTGATATTTTGAATGCAGTGCTTCCTTTTGCAAGAGATGTAAGGCATTTAGCATTTTGTGTGTGCAATTCTTGGATTTGTGTAAAGTTTAAAAAATAATAATAATAATAATAAAAAAGGCAAAGTTTTGAAAATGTGTGTAAGCAGTTGAAAAAAACTAACCGCAATCAAAAAAAAAAAAAAAAAAAAAAATCAGGAAAATATGATTTCATAATTTATATTACAGCGACACCATGTGGTTCGTGTTGAAACTGCATCTTTACATGCATCATTTTTTGTAAATGTTTGTATTTATGAAATATTGTTATCATGCAGTTCTCTAAAATAACAAATATGGATTTGTTCGGCTCTGGTCTTTATTCTGTATACACTAGTGGACAGGTTGCATGACAACAAATGATTTTTATTGTTCTTTTTTAATAACAAAGAAACAGCAAACGTTACCCATATCAAAGTATTGAGTACAGAGGTTGCGGTTTACTGTACAATAACAATAAACAAATTCATAGGCTGTGAATATGTGATAATTCTCTTCTGTTTTCAAATGCCAACCGATGCTAATTGTACAGTTTTGGATTAAGGTAATGTAATAATAATTATTTTAATTTATACTTACACACACACACACATAAATATATATAAATATTACTGTTGGCTGTTTTGTAATTATTTGTTTGTTGAAAGAAGTTTGGTATCGAATGTTATTCATATTATCATAATTTATGCTCCTGGCACCGCCCCTTAAGCGCATTCGCTCTTTTCAATAGGTAAACGTACTGTAATTTGCGTATATTTGCATAATTCATCAGATGTGCATCTCCGGCCCCGCCTCCGCCAGAGTTGTCAACAGTTCAAGATGGCTGCGCTGCCGATGGTGAGAGTCGCGCTGCTTATCGCGTTCTCGGTGTTTCTTACGCTCATCCTGGGCTTTGGCTTGCCGTCCGTCCTCAACCTCTTCGCGCGAAGCTGCGGCTTCCCGGAGGCGAGCGTCACCGAGTGCATAGTGCTCATGTACGCGCTGTTCGTGCTGTACGTGGCTATGCCTCGACTGCCCCGCGGGACAGTAAAGGTAAAGTACAGTGTGCACGTTACATACAGCAGCAAACTTAGACTTGAATGAATGCTGTTATACATCTATAGTACGTGATATATTATATATTTAGCATGTGTGGAATAAACGGTACATTATGCAATATATGTATGTGTGTGCCATTAAATATCTGGATAATTATCTTATCTTTGCCTGTGTGTTTATATATACATAATAATTATACACAGAACACACATATATTATGTAAATACACACTTTTATTTTGGATGTGATTGACAGCACTAAAATATATATTTTTTATTTTTCAGCCTTGAAGGGACCATTTGAAAAGTAACATTTTAGATAATGTAAAAATTGTGGAAAAATAATATAATTATTATATAAAATGTTATATTATAACATGTTTATTATGTTATGTTGTGTGTATATATATTTATATATATATATATATATATATGTGTGTGTGTGTGTGTGTGTATAAATAATGTTGTTGTTGTTGTTGTTATTATTAATATTATTATATCATTTTAGATAATGGACCTAAATAAGGTGACTGTTGAAGTTGACCAAACAGAAACTGATGCATAACTATGATGATATTGTAGTGAGACAGCAGAAACAATTATATATATATATATATATATATATATATATAATATATAATTTAATTTAATTTAATTGAGTTGATTTATCTTTCAAATGAATGCTGGTTCTTTGATCAATTACTTAATGAGTGATTTCAGATCAGCCAATCACAGTTTAAAACCACTGATTTAGTAACAAGTTGTCAGAATTGCAGCTCAGACGAGGCGCTCGTTTATTTCTCACCAGGGCAGTGAATTGTTGGCACACTCAGTTTCACAGTAATGCTGTGGCTTTATGAAAGTAATATTGCATAATATTTCCTTTGTAGGTTGAAGGGAAAGCTGTGCTGGTTACTGGCTGTGACACTGGGTTTGGACTCGCCTTGGCCAAGCACTTCCACAGGCTCGGCTTCACTGTGTTTGCAGGTTGTTTGTTTAAGGTAATGGTTCATCTGTTCCTGCAATGAGTGATTCGGATGAGCTTCTGTCGTACATTAGTTGATAAATAATCATATATAATATAGGTATAAAGTCGAGACCGCTTAAGATGATGAAATATATTTCACAAGATTCTTGCTAATCATTCTTACACAGTGGCAGCACAGTTGGTTTTGTGTGAAAGCTTTTCATAATTGTAGCAGTATGACCACATTTTGATTTCATGGCTATATATACAGGTGCTAGTCATATAATTAGAATATCATCAAAAAGTTGATTTATTTCACTAATTCCATTCAAAAAGTGAAATTATATTCATTCATTACACACAGACTGATATATTTCAAATGTTTATTTCTTTTAATTTTGATGATTATAACTGACAACTAAGGAAAATCCCAAATTCAGTATCTCAGAAAATTAGAATATTGCTTAAGACCAAAACAAAGAAAGGATTTTTAGAAATCTTGGCCAACTGAAAAGTATGAACATGAAAAGTATGAGCATGTACAGCACTCAATATTTAGTTGGGGCTCCTTTTGTCTGAATTATTGCAGCAATGCGGCGTGGCATGGAGTCGATCAGTCTGTGGCGCTGCTCAGGTGTTATAAGAGCCCAGGTTGCTCTGATAGTGGCCTTTAGCTCTTCTGCATTGTTGGGTCTGGCATATCGCATCTTCCTCTTAACAATACCCCATGGATTTTCTATAGGCTTAAGGTCAGGCGAGTTTGCTGGCCAATTAAGAACAGGGATACCATGGTCCTTAAACCAGGTACTGGTAGCTTTGGCACTGTGTGCAGGTGCCAAGTCCTGTTAGAAAATGAAATCTGCATCTCCATATAGTTGGTCAGTAGCAGGAAGCATGACGTGCTCTAAAACTTCCTGGTGTACGGCTGCGTTGACCTTGGACCTCAGAAAACACAGTGGACCAACACCAGCAGATGACATGACACCCCAAACCATCACTGACTGTGGAAACTTTACACTGGACCTCAAGCAACGTGGATTGTGTGCCTCTCCTCTCTTCCTCCAGACTCTGGGACCCTGATTTCCAAAGGAAATGCAAAATTTACTTTCATCAGAGAACATAACTTTGGACCACTCAGCAGCAGTCTAGGCCTTTTTGTCTTTAGCCCAGGCGAGACGCTTCTGACGCTGTCAGAGTGGCTTGACACAAGGAATGCGACAGCTAAAACCCATGTCTTGCATACGTCTGTGCATAGTGGTTCTTGAAGCACTGACTCCAGCTGCAGTCCACTCTTTTTGAATCTCCCCCACATTTTTGAATGGGTTTTGTTTCACAATCCTCTCCAGGGTGCGGTTATCCCTATTGCTTGTACACTTTTTTCTACCACATCTTTTCCTTCCCTTCGCCTCTCTATTAATGTGCTTGGACACAGAGCTCTGTGAACAGCCAGCCTCTTTTGCAATGACCTTTTGTGTCTTGCCCTCCTTGTGCAAGGTGTCAATGGTCGTCTTTTGGACAACTGTCAAGTCAGCAGTCTTCCCCGTGATTGAGTAGCCTACAGAACTAGACTGAGAGACCATTTAAAGGCCTTTGCAGGTGTTTTGAGTTAATTAGCTGATTAGAGTGTGGCACCAGGTGTCTTCAATATTGAACCTTTTCACAATATTCTAATTTTCTGAGATACTGAATTTGGGATTTTCCTTAGTTGTCAGTTATAATCATCAAAATTAAAAGAAATAAACATTTGAAATATATCAGTCTGTGTGTAATGAATGAATATAATATACAAGGTTTTTTTCACTTTTTGAATGGAGTTAGTGAAATAAATCAACTTTTTGATGAGATTCTAATTATATGACCAGCACCTGTATATTACGATGTTGTTATTTGTGACTGGAAATTCAATCTAAATGTTTTATGTAATACATAAGCATGTACTAAACTACATAATGGACAGCCTGTGTAGATTATAAATGTCCTTCTGTGGCACAGCATGCAGCATCTGTAACGTCATTTCGGTTTACTCAGAATGTTTTGTTCTGTGGAATAAGGACGGGGAAGGTGCGAAGGATCTGGAGAACGTTCATTCGGAGAAGCTGAAGGTTGTGCAGCTGGACGTCTGCAGTGAGGAACAGGTCTCTCAGGCGCTTCAGTTCATCACTGCCAACCTGGAAGACCCGGAGAAAGGTGAGGGCTGTCTATGGATGATGAGTTCAAAGGTCATTTCAGAGGAGCAGACCATAGTGATGAAAAAATAGGTGCATATCAAAGCAGTGTTATTTTAGTATTATTTTATTTATTTTGATTTAGCTTTAATTTTTATATTTTTAATTTTAGTTTTAGTAGGCTAATTCTGTTATATGCTTTTGTCATTTTCATTAGTTTTTTTTTGTAATTTTCAATTAAAAATATTTTTTCAGTTAGTTAGCTGTTATTTTAGTTATATTATATTGTTTAAATTAAATTTAAATTTGTATATTTTTAGTTAAATTAAATTTGTATATTTTTAGTTTCCATGTTAATTTTAGTTGAATCTTTTGTATATTTGGTATGTGCTTTTGTCATATTTTTTTTTTTTTAAATATTGCTATTAATGCTTTATGCTTAGTAGGGCTGGGCGATATGGCGATATTTTTTTTTTTTTAAACTGTTTAACTAGTCAACTTAACTACAATATGGTTTAAGTAACATTCTCTTTATTAACAATCTGGTTAAAAAAAAGTTCCATTCCAAGTGCACCACACATGAAGTGATCAACATGGTGTAAATGTAAAACAATTTGTTAAATATCTTTGCAGAAAATATGCCTGAAATATGAAGGCAAATGTTGTACACACTTACCTTAAACACATCCTATGTACTCAGAAATAATATAAAATAAGAAAATGCTAAATATTTCTTAGCCAAAAAGTAATAGCAATAAATAACACCAGTAATAGGCTATTATTAACAGCAAATGCTTTGTAAAAACAGAAAACAACAGCAGCTTTCAGCCTGTCTCCATCATGCAAACATGAAATATCAAACCGGTTTACAGGTGTTTGCATTCCATCGCGCTATTTGTCCTGTTGTTTTTATGTTTGGCGGACATGTTTAGGTGTTGCACTTGTGACTCGCGTCTTTTGCAGCGTCTCACCCATGAAACGGCATTCCAAAAACACGGCGGTCAAGTAAAAAAAAAAAAAAAAAAAAAAAAAAGCTCAATTCGCATTTAATATATTTGCCTTTTTTTGCCTGTTAAATAACGCATTTCTGAATGAACAGCCAGCGCCATCATGAGGTCGGATCATTTTCTTCTCCTAATACGGTTATCATTGCTGTATTGTTAACAATCGCAATTTCTCGATTTAAAAAATAATAAAGTCGAGGCAAAACATTAAATTCGAAATAATCTGAAAAATCGCCCAGCCCTAATGCTTAGTTTGTTTTAATTTATTTCTAGGTAATAATTTTAGTGCTTCAGCTTACACTATGTAACTTGTAACACTATGCCCTCTAGTGGTTAAAAACAAAACTGCATGCACTTTGCTGAAGAACATTGTTTTGGTTGTGCTTTGGCTCTGTGTGACGGTGTGGATGAATATGGTTATCTTACTGCTCATAAAACATTCACTGCTAGGCTTAAGAGATATTACCAGTTTACATGGAAAGAATCTCAATCTGACTTGCAGAAGACGTTACTGTAACTTCACCCATTAATACGGTTAAGTCTGACGTCACGCGGCAGCGCTTCTGGGTCCAAGCGCTCTATCTCATACCACAAGAAAACAACAAACAGTGCTAATATACACCCACGATGTGGTGTAATACTACCAAAAAATTATAATCATAACCTTTATCTCCATACCAAAATTCCAGATGGCCAGACAGTGATTCATCTTTTATAAATCGTTAAAATATTAATGTCTGTGACGCTGTAAGCACAGAGACTGTTGTGTAGACTAAGTATTTTAAATGTTTAACTTTTTAAAATGTTAAATGTTTAATATGATTAAATAGCACTTATAAACAGCCGTCGAGATGGCATACTCAAGTGAAACGACTCGATGACTCGAGGCTTGGACCCAGAAAGGGCATTCCTTACGTCACGACTTAATAGACACGGTACTTCCTTGAAAATAAATTCCGCTACAACAACCATAATGAAATGAGCCTTCACAATAGATAATGCTTTACAGTGAACTCTGTTAGAGAGCCACATATGGCAATTTATCTGTTCAATAAAATAACTTACTCACCTGTTGATGACACCATCATCTCCATGTCGCTTTTATAACATTTCAAATCCCTCAGTTCTCACGATCTCTGAAAAGCCAAGCCAATGTTGATTCTTGTTTTATTACGAGCTTCGTCGCGTTGTCTTTTTGCCAGCAGACTGTCCTCTGTTCGGTGTTTGTTTAAAACAGGTGATTTCCCTGAGGTTGGAGATTTAGCTGCTCCATGTCAAACTTTCTCACTCGTGGTGACGACTAACTTATGCCAGTCCCACACTTTTCTTTATTTCCGGATATGACGAGACGCATGCACGACTGATGTTTGTACGCAGCAAAAAAAACCCCCATCCTGTCAGGTCTAAAATATAAACAATTATAAAAGGCTTACCATTGTGAATCAGTGTAAGACAAAAACATGTTTTGGAAGAAGGATTGACGATGTATGGACTATTTAAACTTTGTTAATTTTGAACAACAACAAAAGTTTAAAGGTGCACTAACTTTTATTTCAGTTTATTGCCAAGGCAACATTTTAGTTTAAGTTTTTCAACTATTTATATTATATTTTATTTTATTTTAGCTTTATTTCAATTAACAGAAATGTTTTTAGTAGTTTTAGTTTACGATAATAACCCCATTAGTTGCCAGCAGTGTTGGGGGTAACGCATTACAAGTAACTTGAGTTACGTAATCAGATTACTTTTACAAGTAACTTTTTCAATTTACAACAAAATATCCAAGTTACTTTTTAAAATAAGTAACGCATGTTACTTTTTCACACGTAAGCCCAGCCCAGGTGAGAAAAAGTAACGCAAAAGTAATGTAACACATTACTTTTAATAAAAAGTAACCAAGTAGCGTAATTAGTTACTTTTTTAGCGAGTAACGCAATATTGTAATGTGTATATATATATGTATGTGTGTGTGTGTGTGTGTGTGTGTGTATATATATATATATATATATATATATATATATATATATATATATATATATATATATATATATATAATTTTTTTTTTTTCCAGCTTAATTTCCATTCATGAAAACGATTTTTATTTGTTTTCGTAAACAAAAACAACACTGTATCAGAGATAAGGTGGAAATGTGACAACAATATTAGCATTATTTTATATGTCAGTATTACCCAAACCTAAGATCTTCATTCCACTAACAAAGGTGTCAAAAAAGGTCACAGTCACTGTCAAATGTTTGTACAGAAGGTGTCCTGCTGTGGATGAAATTAAAGAAAAACTGTACTATGAAGAATAAAACAGACAGTATAGAACATGACAGTGAACATCTGTTTATATAGAAACTAGAATATATTTTTTTATACACAATTATATGTAGATTTCTTTCTTTCTGTTAAAAATCAGGACTGTCAGTAGATTCAAATAATTGATTAGTTGATGTAAACTTCATGCAGTCCTTAAAAAGCAGAATGATGTTGTATGATGTGTTCACGTCTTTAGTTTAGATATTATTTATTTGATCATATTCAAGTGTTTGAATCATGGAGAAACACAGGGTTCAGCTTCACTTCTAGATTTATTATGTCATTGAATATTAATGTGCTAGTCAACTGTTTTATAGTGTTGTGCCATAATGTCATGGAAACATGCTGTTCATTTTTTTCTCTCTGATTTTTAGCTCATGGATCTAATCATATGGTTTATAGCACATGTGAACAGTGATTAACAACCATTATTAAGAAGGGCGAGGTCGGGGTGGGGCGCTATAAACCATTAGAGCTCGTTTGATTAGACAGAATAACGACCCCGCCCCCTGCTGTCAATCACTGTGCCACACCCCCACCACCACACACTACACCACACCCACCATCTACGGCTGTACAGAGCCCCCCCCTGCACCCACCTACCACAGCCCTGCAGGGGGGGCGCTAGTAACCGGAGCTCCCTACTGAGAAAAGCCTTCGCGTTCCCGCGAGGAGCTGAAGTTACTCGCCGAGCGAAGTTTCAACGACTTCACTGAAAGAAGAGAGAAAACAGCAAGGAGGTTTATATATGCTGACAACGGCTCTGACGTCACGAAGAGTCATTTCGACAGCTGAAGATTCCAAACATTCTTTTGATGTGATGACACAGTGCGGTCACTATCGCTGTGACGTCATTGGATATAAACAGCGCGCACTAGTAGCACATCCCGATAAATGCTATACTTACCGTGTGAACCAACATATGACTAGATCCATGTGCTAAAAATCAACACACAAAATAATGAAGAGCATTCATTTCCTTAAAATTATAGCATTACACTGTAAGACACAATAGTAATCTACAAAGCACATTAATATTCACTGAGGGAATAAACAAACGTCTTACGGACCGATGACTGAAGAATCAGTGTGGAGTTTGATGCAGTACTTAATTTTAGAGGTGAGTGTGTGTTCATTCAATAATGAACCTCATTCATGAAGAGTTTTAGTGTTAGCTGCCACATATATATGTATATAAAAACAGGCATGTTGTTGTAAGTATTGATGGGTTTTTTAGAGCAGGCAGTTTTCAAACTTGGGTCCGGAGCCCCATGGGGCCACAAGGGGGTGCTAGGAGTCTGAAAAAAATTGAGTGGGAAAAAAAAAGATGCTACAAACAATGGACTGTCAGATTTAAAATATTTTGCAAATATGCTAAAGTTTGATTTTATTACTGTTTCTAAATACTGTCTAGAGCAGAAAAAAAATTAGAAAACTTAAATTTCTATAATTGTGTAAAAAATATTGTCAAAGTGTTGTCAAATAGAAAAACACTATGACGCACTCAGCAGTGCAGAGGAAATATGGAAATATTATCTAGATCAGCAGTGAAGAAGATTGTCAAGATAAAATAAAAATCCTGCTTCTGAAATAAACTGGCCATATTAGTCTTTTTATTCCAGCAAATGGCTTGGATGCTCTCATTTTGATAATGAAACTCATCACAAAATAAAACCTGATGTCAGCTGATTTCTACTTGTAATGTTTTTAAGATGATCAACAATGAAAATGATTTTCAAAAGTGAGTATGTTTGTTTTCATGAGCTATTAGATTTAATAATTTGACACGGCTGGCAAAGCGTTTTTTACACTGGTGATCAAAAGTTTGGAATAATTAAGGTTTTTTTAATGTTTCTGCTCACCAAGATGGCATTTATTTGAACAAAAATACAGTGATTTTGTGAAATAACTTTTCCATTTTTTCTACAGGATTCTTTGATTAATATGAAATATGAAGCAGCACAACTGTTTTCAACATTGATAATAAACATAAATGTTTCTTGAGCAGCAGATCAGCATATTAGAATGATTTCTGAAGGATCATGTGACACTGAAGACTGGAGGAATGATGCTGAAAATTCAGCTTTGATCACAGGAATAAATTACATTTTAAAATATATTACAAGTTATTTTAAATTGTAATAATATTTCACAAATATTACTGTTTTTACTGTATTTTTGATCAAATAAATGCAGCCTTAGTGAGCAGAAGAAAAAAAAAAATCTTGATTATTCCAAACTTTTGACTGCCACAGTGTATATTTATTTTTCATAACTGTCTGAATTTGATCAGGATGTCTGCTCACCTGAGCTTGCGTGTGTTTGTATGTTGTGCAGGTCTGTGGGCTGTGGTCAACAACGCTGGCATTTCTACATTCGGTGAGGTGGAGTTCACAACCATGGACACATACAAGCAGGTTTCAGAGGTCAACCTGTGGGGCACCATCAGAGTAACCAAAGCCTTTCTGCCTCTCATCCGCAGGACGAGAGGTAAAATAAACCGACTCCACAAAGTATGCATGAGAATGTTTCGGGCATTCATTTTAATGAACTTTGGGGTACAGATATGTTATTTGGTTGAGTTTAACTCAAAAGTTCAATTTGCAGATGAATGTTAATGTTTCCACTTCTGTTAGTCTTTCCCTGATAAAGGCATGTCTGGATCTGAATGGATTAATGATTAAAGCAAATGGAATTTAGAATGTGTGGCCTGACAATCCAGCATTTTCAGTAAATTTGTATTATTTTTTTTAGTTTTTTGGCTTTTAGTATGAATATATTAGCCTTACTGTTATCTATAAGCTAGTGTGCTCCAAAACAATGACAAAATTCACATTTAGAAGATTCAAAAGCATTCAAAGCTCACTGTCTCTCACTTCCGCCAATATGGGTTGATGACTGAGCTTCTCATCAGATCTTCTGTCCAATCAAATGCTGTCTAGAATCTAAAGCGCCCCACCCCCTACATTATAAATAGACTCTGAAGTTGCGGCTATAATCGGTCACTTGTTCACACATTTACTATTTTCTACACGGTGAATGACATATAGTGCACTATATAGGGGATAGGGAACAATTCAGACAGTGTAAATGTGCTTTCCATTGAGGCGAATAAAGTCTGGTTTTACATTAAGCTAGTGTTATACTTTCCATGTGCACGTGCATTTTTAGCGCCTGATTATAATTCCTGCAAAATCAGGTTATGATTTGTATTGTTTAAAATGCATTATAATGACCATTAATGTATTTTAAATTACTTTGATTATAGTATATAACTGAAGCTATAGATTGTGAAATCAAGCATTACTCGTTCTTACTGTTTTTACCTAGCTCATGTACTAGCATAGCATACATCTACCTAATTAGCCTGCTAGCTTAGCTTATATTACATTAGGTATGGTTTTTGCTTCCAATATAGTTCCCAAAATTAATGATGTTGGTGTGTATGTACTTAGCATGACAATTAATTTATTAAAAATGTTATTATTGTTTAAAATTAATATTAAATTACTTTTACAGAACATGGTATGTTGCAACAATCCTTATACTTATGAAAAAAATAAATCTTTGCATGGTTGTCTTTCCAGTTTGTTTTATTATGCAATACATAGGCATTCATTTTATATTTCAAGCATGTTGTTTGTGCATTAATGTAATAAACATCATACAATAGTGAAATTAGTATTAGTCAAGACATCATGATAACAACTTTTGATCAGGCATTACCGCCTGGGTCCTAAAGGAGACCCGATTCCTGGGGGGAATACATTTCTCATGACATCCACGTGCCTCCCATTTTTTTGTGACCGTGTCACTAGACTACAAAAGCACCAACTACACATCGTCGAATTTGAAGAGAGGCTGTGTGAAGAAGTCCGTCGCTACCCGCACTTCTACAATCCGTCGTTAAAACTATGCCAGATGTGCAATAATCCATATTTGTTTACTGTTCAAGCCGATCTACTGCGCATGTGTGGAATACGTCCGCAGAGTAGACCCCAGCATACACTTTCAGTAGTATAAATACAAGTAGTCCGCGTCCGTGCTGTTCGCAGATGTCCTGGAGTATAATCAACGCTTAAGTGTCATGCGAACTGCCGCAGCGCGCACAGTCTGTTCTGGTCCAGACTCAGAGACACGATAGCACAGAGCAGATCATATCCATGAGTCGGCGCAGACCACGAAACATATCGGATCCATTTGAATTCACAGAATGCTATATTTTAAAGCGATATGGAGGAGATTAGGAGGAAAATGAGGTTTTACAGAGCTCAACAGCTCTGGCTGAGCTGTGATATAAACAAAACGCTATTGGCTGTTTAAAAAAAGGGGAGGAGATCGATATGTCTCGCCCTGTCTTACTGTTTCAGTGAAAATATTAGAGCATATTAGAATGATTTCTGAAGGATCATGTGACACTGAAGTAAAGATGCTGAAAATTCGGCTTTGCATCACAGAAATAAATGACATTTTAATATTATATTAAAAAAGAAAAGAGTTATTTGAAATTGTAATTGTATGTAGTCATCTGCACCGCACCTCACTTTTTTAGTCTCTTGGTTACAGGTCGTGTGGTGAACATCGCCAGCATGTACGGCAGAATGGGAAACGCTCTCCGATCCCCTTACTGTGTTTCCAAATATGGAGTGGAGGCTTTTTCTGACTGTCTCAGGTATGAAATGAAGGCTTGGGGCGTCAAAGTTTCCGTCATTGAGCCTGGAAACTTTATCGTGGCCACGGGCATCCTAACACGTGACATAGTCACGACCACAGCAGAGAAGCTCTGGAAGGAGGCGCCCCCTGGTGTCCAGGAGGACTATGGAAAAGCTCACTTTGAGCAGTACATGGCTCTTATGCGCTCCTACTGCAACAGCGGCCAGCGAGAAATCGAGCCGGTTTTAGACGACATCACGGATGCCATCACGTCCAAACGGCCATACACGCGGTACAACCCTATGGAACCGCACTGGTGGATTCGCATGCAAATAATGACCCACCTTCCTGCTGCCATCTCAGACAGACTCTACTTCTAATGAGATGCCAACTTCCTACTGTCCAATAAATATCGTCACAGGGTTCATCAATCAATTGTTAATATATGCCATATTGAACACAGTCGAATCAGTATACAACGGTAATTAAAAAAAAAAAAAAAAAAAGAATCGCACAAATCTTAAAGTGTCCCTATTATGCTATTTCGGACATTACCTTTCATGTAGTGTGTAATATAGCAGTTTGTGAATGTAAAAGGTCTGCAAAGTTTCAAAGATCAAAGTGCAGATAAATTATTGTCTCCCAAAAGAAAGAAGCAATTCTGAACTGCCTGAAACGATTCGTCAGATTTACTTCCTGCTCAAACCTACCTAGCAATGTAACAAATTTGCATAATGCCAGCCTATGGTCTTTACTGGCTGCCTGTAAACAACGTCTACAACTACAACCACTGTAGTTGTAGCTGAGACTGGAAGAGTTTGGTTTGTGTTGTCGACATGTTGAAAAGACGCTATTTTCTGAACAAATCCATTTGGAATGCGCTTCCAAAGGATGAGCGTTCGAGCTGGAATTAATACGGTAAAAACCAATACCACCGTTACTGTTTGTATCACTGTGGCCTGGTCCCAAATGGCACCCTAAACCCTCACGGTCTTCCTCTGAGTCTTTTGTGACGTAATGCCGCTTTGACTGCCGGGTAAAGTCCTCTGCGTAGATCGCAGACTTGCGGGCTCAGCTGAAGTGCGCATCGAGGGCACATAGCGGCCGCAAAGAGGGCACTCGAGAGCACCCTTCTGAAACCTAAAATAACGAATGGGACACCCTACAGTCTCGTGGACTTAACGGACATGCGGTAGCCATTTTATGTCCACAAGACCGAAGTGTGCCATATGGAATTCAGCCTGTGTGTATCAAGTGCTCAGGAAGATCTGGAGCTGAAATTCAGTTTGCTTTCCAACACGCTGTAAGTAGTCGACCAATAACAATAACCTGGGTCATCTGACCAATCAGAACAGAGTAGACCAATCACAACAGACTAGCGCTACGCCCGAAATCGAATACTTCTCTACTATATAGTACACGAAAAACAGTATGCGAACAGAGTATGTCCGAATTCATAGTATTCGAAAAGCAGTAGGCGAAAAGTACCCGGATGACTTACTACTTCCGAGATTCTGACGCATGCAATGGACACTTTACTATCCCATGAGGCAACGGGAGAGGATTTGTGAATGGAGTTGAAGGGACGTAATGTAGGTCATGTGACAGGAACAACATGGCGGATGTAGTACGTCCAGATTGCATTCATACTACACTCATTTGTACTATATAGAACATACTTTTTCAACGGTCGTGAAGTAAATTTAAATTCAAATGTAGTACCTACTCAGACAGTACGCGATTTCGGACGCAGCTTGGGTCATCTGACCAATCAGAGCAGAGTAGACCTATCACAACAGACTGGGTCATCTGACCAATCAGAGCAGAGGAAGCTCTCAAAAAGGAGGGATCCTTTATCGAACTGTTTCAGACACTGTAAGAAAAGAGCTGATGCTGCAGTTTTTATTATGAGAAAATTAAAGACCTCGAATGCATGTAAACCTGTTGTCTGAGTCTCCAAAACACAATCGGGAACCTTTAAAATAGCATAATGGGGCAGTTTAAAGGAATATTCTGGGTAAAATACAACTAAAACTATATAACCATGTATGACATACTACAGGAAATATCACAGGAGTCAACATTACTTTGCCCCAAATATTCCTTTGAGTTTAAGTGTATGCACTTTATCATATTTTTTGGAAATTTGAATACTTTACAGTATTTTGATTTGACCCTGTAGACATTTCCATAGAGTGATCATGAATAACCAGAGGCCTAAAGCCAGAAGCAGTGAAAAACAGCATTATTTGGAGCGCCCCAGCTGACTGGTGATGTGGCAGAAGCCTTAATGTGGGTCTTTTCAATGAAGGATGGAACCAGAGATGGAAAAGAGACGCCTGTGGTTCGGTCACTGCTTTCTTTGGAAAAACAGAAAGAGTGAGGGTTTGAAAGGGTTACAGGGTCGACACATATTCCCTTATCAGCATTCCCTTTGCTTCCAAGAATCTGGATCATTCGATTATGAGATATAATGAGATCACTCGCCTATCCACCTCTACGTATAAATGTGCTGAAACATTTCAAATGTTGAAATGAATCACGTGTACATATGCAGCATCCCAAATTGCATACTTCTGCTATGCAATAAAATTGTCTTTTTCTGTTAAGGGTATGTAGTAAGACTGGCTGTGTTTAAAATAGCACACTAGCACACTATTCTTACTGTTGCTGCATACACAAGACGTTTTGGGTTAGTAAGATTTTATAGTGTTCATACTGCACAGTAGTAAGCTAGTGTTTAATTTTGAACATAGCCAGAATGCTAGAAACAACCACATCATTAAAACTGAGCGTGGAAACATAGGCACCTAGCTAAATTATTAATTTTATTTTATTATTACTTTAAATTAAGGATGATAAAATTAACGACTGCTGTGGCAGTTTCAGCCTTGCTTCTTTTAAACGATTGAAACTTATTTGAGAATTATCACTAACCGCTTCTCTTCTGTAGTGCAAGTGCTTATGGGAATTATTAGCTTAAACACCTCAAAAAATATATACCAGATATAGTATACCATTCAAAAACACTACAATTTGGGATTCACTAATCCTGAGTTTACAAATATAAGGTGGATAATGTGTGACATATTGTAATATCTCATGTTGGCCACCAGAGGGAGCAGTTGAGCTGGCATCTGTTAACCTCTTTTCCGAAAGGCGTGTTCCACACTAACAGTATTATCATCAAATGAGGAATGTCTTTGCTCGTTTATTATCGCCTAATGAGGAACAACGGTGTTTTCATAGCTTTCAGGCTTGATTTCCTGTGAATGTGAAAGCAAGTAAAGTCTCTATGCGAGTTTCAGTACATTCCTTAAGACTAGTTATGATACTTCCACTACATTTTTTTTAATACTTAATATAACTGATGTTGCAATCAAATGTAACAGTACAGTATGGTCATCCGCATCTAATATTTTAGGGATTTTCACAGGTTTCGGTTGCAAAATCATGGAGAGTACATTTTTGTATTAAGGGAACTATGTAGACACAAGTCATTTCAGTCGTAATGGTCTTACGGTGTCCCTACTGTTCTCTATCAAGTCCTTTCTCTTCCTATAGCTGACATGTTTCACATTGTTTCAGTATGAATATTGCCTATTTCTTGTCTTAATTGTCTCACGCACAGCATGTGTGAAGTCATTATGATTCCCAGCAGGACTTCATCAACTGCCAGCAATATAATTTCCACTGCAGTGGAACACAAAATCATGCAGGTTAACATTTCATATGACATTTACTCGTATTATTAAGTCTTTGTATGTACTTTTTAACCACTTGAGTTCTGTGACAACACACTTTTTTTGCTCTGGATGACATAAAAGAGATGCCAATATTGATTCATGTAGTTTATTTCTTCCTTTGTACAGATCAATAAACTCCTATTACATAAGAGGAAGAGTTTCATCTTCATGGAGACAGTGAGCATACATCTACATTTCATTTTCACAGCACCTCCGGGTCCATCTGCGGAAACAGTTCACTCTGAAGTCCAAATACGATTTTTGTGCATATTCAATTGGAATCCAATCATATTTAGCAAGTGTGAAAAGCCAAACACCATGAAATGTGATTTTTACGAAAATTTACGTTTTGCGCTACATCAAAGACTATAGATATAGAAAGACTGTTTAATCCTATTACTTGTGAATGGGAGAAACTGCAACTCGCAATATGGCGGAATACGTCCCACCTTCTAAGTAATACAATTTCTAACTGATAAAGTCATTGCGTCACTGCAGCTGCCCTTAGAAGCTCCGGTTCCCATAAAACACTGAAACTCACGCTTAGGACTGCACATGCGCTTTGGCTCGTCTAGCCTGAAAAAATAAGCGTTTTTTTAATGCTATTTGAGCATAAGAAACAGCATTTATGGGACAGTTCATATCAGATTTTGTTGCCGAATTGTTGAAATATGTTATTTAAGTGTGAGTTCGCGAAGCATTTTGAGATTTCAGGATTCCCCCATTCAAATAGCTGCCGGGAGGCCTTGCAAATATGGCTGCCGAGTGAACAGACTTTCCTTGAAAGGGTTTTTGTCTACATTCATATGTGGTTTGAAATTCTGGAAATCCGTTTCAATCTGACTGCTCTGATCGGATTTATCATGGTTTATGTCACTTTCTCACGCCGCGTAAATTGTAAACATGTCGGACATTAGGTTGAGGAGAAAATTACATTATAATGGAGACATGTTGAATTTTAAGACTGGCGGAGACGACACCACTGAATAAAGCCGCACATACCAGCCTCCTACGTTGCTGCCTCATAAGACGTAGTAATCCAGCAAGATGGCTACACATTGTCGTGTTGTAAATAAGGCAATATTTGTATTGCAAACCCCTCCATGCTGCTGTTTTTGGTGTATGCCTAACGCAACGTCAATGCCATAGAAGCCAATGCAGATAGGCTATTCCGGAAAACGAAAGGGCACCCACAAATCAGATCTGAACAGTTGAGATTCAAAATGTGGACAGATCAGATTCAAATCGGATACACAAATAATCGGATGTGGACTGACAGTGTGAACATAGTCATAGTCTAGGCATTGTCCTTGCTTTGTTACAATGCATCTTGCATGACATTTCATTTACATGTGATGCAGACCTGACACAAATAAGGTTTTCAGTCACTGTTCAACATCATGTTCCCAAAAGAAAGGACAAGAAAGTTATTTGGTCACAACCTAAAGAAGAAAAAAAAAAAAAAAAACTTGCTGGTTGGGTCTACATGATTTATAACCACTGCTTTCATTCTTAGTTACCTCATAAGCTGATTGGTAGCAGTCTAAATCACAGGTATACAGTATAATCCAGCACAGACATTAATAGGTAACCATGTTTGCTAGGTCTACTCACCTTAGTCAAGTTTGACACCATATTTAGGCTAATTTGAAGCAACTTAAAACAAAGCTGTGAAGCAACAATGTAGCTTTGTTCAGCAAGGTTTATGATTACAATGGTATACAATGGTATAATTAGGGGTTATCCAATGCTTCTTGCTGAATTTACCTCCAACCCCAATTAAACATACCTGAAGCATCTTATCAAAGTCTTCAGGATTACTAGAAACTTCCTGGCAGGTATGTTGGAGCTAAACTCTGCAGGAAAGTGGACCCTTCAGGAGCAAGATTGGACACCCCTGGTATAACCCACTGAACTTAAATATGGCTTTTACCCTGACTAAGGTCCATATGGTAAGGTCACTTCAGTCAGGAGACAAATCATGATAAGTTTCCCAATGGGAACGTTTGTACGAACAGGACATGGTCCGTGAACATCAGTCACTTATCAGAGACGCATTGCGCACATGCAAAGCGATACTCAAATAACAATGTGCGCATCATAGAATAGCGTAGAGGAACACCAAACCTTTGGTTCCAACAACTGAGATGAAGGCACGTTATTAAGCACAAACTATGTGATAAGACTACACATCTGAGAAATCCCTCATTCATAACAAGTTGGAGTAAAATTTGGGTTCTTCTGATAAGGTCTTGGTGGATGTTATCTAACAAGTTCTGGTTGCTTGGTATCCACAAAAACCATCAACAAAACTACGAAACTAAATTATATAATGTTTGGTACTATTGAGTAAACACTTTGTCCTGAAGCAAAACCAGTTGAGAACCACCGTCCTAAACAACTTAAGTCACCCAGAGTGTCATATTGACAGAAATCTTGACATTTCCACTAAATCCAAAACCAAGTCGCTCGACCAAACTCTGCGTGTCTCAGCGATTTTTCCACACACTCCCCAAAAATCCCCATTCCTCAACTCTGGCCTCAGTCCGGCTCCAAACAGCTGGAGAAGTAATCATTGTCACAGTGATGGTCTCCTGGAAGAGAGCCCAGATCATCACCCTCCTCATGAGTCTTCCATCAACTTCCATGTTTTTCCAATTTGAAAGAGAGACGTGTCCAGGGAAGTGTCTTTTCCATTGCCTGGTCCACCAAACATACTTATCTACTAAGTTTTACATATAAACATCTGATCCTCAATGGAACATCTCTCACCGTTTATCATAACCTGATGAAAACTACAAGGAAGCAGCACTGTAGATCTTGATCGCCAAGCGAAGTAGATCCTTCCTTGAAACGTGAGCTCACAATGCAGCCTTCACGCTGACAGGCTTTCATTCATCCTCTACGCTACAATACCTGCTCATTTGAGAAAGTGAGCAGCCAAATGAGTGCCAAACAAAGCAAAGGAAAGGCAAACACCTGATTAAGCTTCAAACAAACAGGCAAACACCACCACCATCGATATCAAAAACCACAAAAAAAAAAAAAAAAAAAAAAAATCACACCCCTTATGTCAAAAGGACTGCGGCCTTGATCACGAAAGACAGCTTTATTAGTAAAACACTGAATGATAAAAGACCTGTTTTGTGCACCAATGTGGTTTAATCTTATTTAATCTTCAGTCATGGCATTGCAATTCAGGCTCCAATGAAGTTCTTGTACAATCTCCTACGTTCATTCAAATAAATGTCTAGTAGAAGACAATCACAGCTAAGCTCTTTGAAAAAGAGACGACAGATCATACTTATGGCATAGCATGGATTCTGACAGTTCCAAGATGTGTGGATAACAAATTTAGGACTACATTGTGAAAGCTAGCTGACAAACCCCGATAATTTGCACCTCGTTTGTCAAGGAAGTAGAACTTCTGTAACTTTACCCCTCAAAAATATAGACGTCACCCTAAATGAGACTACAAGCTTGATTTAGGTTTGGAAACATACAGATGCAAGACTTTCTGTTTTGATTGCAGTTCAAGTTTAATCTGATTGTGCCTAAATCTGAATACTCTTGCAAATCCTTGTCAAGTTTTGGTAAGTCACTTTTATTGTTTGAGCATTTTGCAGAAAAATGATTCCTAATAAATATAGCAGATTAAGTCAATTTCAATAGTTCTTTGTCGTTCAGGCAATGCAGGCAGTAACAGATATTATGCGAGACCCTTGAAACATGTTAAGCAAAGTTCTTCTGCGGTCAGGACTTCAACAGCAGACACTTGAAAGGACAGTTAAAAAAAATTGGCAGGGAAGTTCAAGAACAAATGAACAGAATATATTAACAAAAGAAGACCTAGTTTTTAATTCTAATACATGTTGACATCAAAATACATTGCATCACCTATGGTCTAAACATACTGTATTTTGATACATTGGGTGTGTCCCTCAATGAAATGAGCAAGTTTCTGAGCAAATGAATGGGAGTGTCTTTGTCCATCTCTCCCTGTACCTCCCTTTCATGGAATGCTTGATATTCCCAGTCTGTCTGGAAGTGTAGTCCTTGTTAACTGGATATTCTTTTTACTGGGATCAGGAGGCAGCCAGAGCCTTGACCAGGTAGAGTTTGTCGCCCTGTTCGCTGGTAAAGATGGGCGCCTTTTTGTAGTGTTCCACCAACTCCTCCATTGTGTTAAACTTGCGCTGTCCGATGCAGTACAGGCTGTCTTTCAGTTGGACTTTGAAATGCTTGTTTTTGGACTGAGCTTTCAGTGATATTGAAAAGTCATTGGGCTAGAAAAACAAAATATAAAAGACAAAGGGAAAAATTGTTAATTCAGACCAGCTGCTGAAAGCAGTAATCTCAGTAATTAACTCCGTTCCAAAACAAAATGAACGGCTTAGACAGCTGGTATGATCTAAGGTGGCATCCTCACTGACAAGCAACTACAACAAGAACTCTACATGCTGCACAAATAGCACTCATCACTCAAGCAAGGAAGGAAGAATTGACTCACAATTGATTCCAAAAGATTTTGCAGTTCATCATGTTGCTAAGCTAACACAATACTCAAAGCATAATACAAATGCTGTCTAGGAAGATGTTTTGGAACAGAGATAGTGTATGTGCTTTGGAAAATTAAAAAAGGAACTATGACATTTATGTTGTAATGCTTAACTGTCCACTCCAAAAATCATCACATTGAACTCTTGACTTCATACGGAGAAGGTGTTTTCCTCAAATGAGGACTGAATTATGGTACTTAAGCACATTCATTATAAGCCTGTTCACACCAAGAATGATAACTATAAAGATAACGATAAAGATATAGTTCTAAAAATCATTCCAAATAAGAATAGCACTGCCCACAGCACAGCTATAATGATAATGATATAAAGTTGCTGTGATTGACACCTCATTGGAGGGCCATTTTAACATTTAAGCACAAGAAAATTTTGCGCTTTCTTTTTCTTTGCAATATTTCTCATTTACTTTAAAATGTCATTAATAAAATATTTTTGCCATACTTAAAATCTAAACAGCAGTGTCTCTATTATTGTTACATACAGCATTAGTTTTTAACAGTTAGTGCAAATATTTTCCCTTACTTTATTTTAGCTTAAATAACATCAAAATCTTGCACTGAACAACGCTGTAGCTACTGTACAAATGCAATACCTGAATACATTTGTACACTATTCTATTTCTTGCCAGACACCTGGCAGCGCTTCTGCTCACACAGCTGAGCCACATTTGTCCAAGATGCCGTTTGAGCAACGGTAACGTTTATTGGTAGCGTCGGACCCGTTTCGGTGGTTTAAATCGATGCGCGAGTGCTTTTACTGTAATTTAGGCAAGCGCGCTCATAATAGATGCGACGCAGTCGCGACGCTCATGCGGTGCGGCGCGCACGTTTTTTCCAGGCGTGCCTATGCCGCGGCGAGATGAAAACTTAATCTCAACTTTTCACGTGACACGGACCAACCGATGAGCTTCGGCCTTTCCTTAACAACATCAAAAGCTCAGCCGAACAGCTGATCATAGCTGTACAGGGCGGGTTTTTATTTCTCCATAAATATATCTAGTAGTAAAGCTGATGCAAGGACTAGTCATCGAAACTCGTCATCGTGGAGAGCGCAGTTCATGGTTGCATAGCAATGACAGATGCCACAGGAGCGAAAGCACTTTGAAAAGAAGGTGAAAGCGACGCGGCCGCTTATGTGACGCGATATGTGAATGGCCCCTTAGAACGGCGACTTTTTCTTTGCATATGGAATATGGTATGAGACAACTAGAGAATAATAATAATAATAATTTAGCAGGCCGGATTAGGTTTTATTTTTTTAGATCAGTTGCGGGCCAGGTAGAGGGGGGGTGTAAATGGCCCAAGGGCCGGCAGTTTGAGACCACTGATATAGAGAAATAATATTGTTGGGATCACTTTCAGAATTACTTTTTTCCAGCTGTTGAACAATAAAACACTGACAGCCAATCAGAATCCATTCTAATGTAAAGGCTCGCACATTTAAAATGGCAGACGACATTGTGGAGAAGTTAATCGCCGAGGTCCAGAAAAAGCCACCACTGTTTGACAAGTCAAACCCCCTTTTCAAGGATACTTGAAGAAAATGGATATATGAAAAACATTCGGTCATACATTCGGAATAAATGGTGAGAAGTATTAACGATGAGATCATTATGCCAGGCTAGCAAACAGTGTAACAAAGACATGTGTTAGCGACCTTTGAAGTTGCAGTGAAAAAGATTAATAGTTATCATTATAGTTATCTTTACAGTTATCGTTCTTGGTGTGAATATTTTAGAATACTTTAGAATATTAGGAACATTTCAGTCTACTTACAGAGGACTCACTGTCCCGGATAAGAAAGTCTCCCTCTGTGCCCCTCTGGTTGAGTGCCACCTCTGCCTGATGACGTGTCACCTTCCCGTAGTACCACTGCTTGCCAGCGAAGCGTCCGCTGGATGAAGGCTCGATGTAGTCACAGTCAGGTGTGGGCGGTCCGGCCATGCTGGCCGAGTTGTGTGACTCCTGCAGAACATTCACGTAGTTTTTCGGCACAAGTCCCATCTGCCCATCGGCTTTGCGACACTTCCACCACTCTGGGTCGTTTTCTGGCTTCTCCACAACATCCATAATCTCCCCCTTCTCAAAGTTCAGCTCTTCGTCGTTGCCCGAGCTGAACGGGTAGAGTGCCTGTACTGTGTGCAGCACTTGGTTGCCGTTCGCACTATGAACAACGGCAGCCAACTTCTCCGACAAGCCAGCAGAGTCGTTGCTCGCCGATCCATCTGCATCCTCCGTCACGTAGTTGGATGGAAACCATCCCGAACGGCCATTGTAGCTCCCCCTCCACCAGCCGTCACTGCACTTCTCCATGACGATGACCCTTGTGCCCTTAACCAACGACAACTCATCTTCTCGCTCGGCCGCGTAGCTGAATTTGACAAGCGCAGGAAGGTTTAGGTCGTACAGACGTTCGCCGTTGTCTGGGTAGAAGTCAGAGTCCGCGTTGGAGGCTGTTTCACGCATGCCTGTTTTCCTTTTCACCTTGCCGATCCCTGCATACATACAGAAAAGAAGTACCATTAGGGTTTTCCGAAATATACAACCAGTGTCTCTTCTTTGCATTCAACTATGTGCACTTGAGTGTTCACAATGACAGCACTTTTCAGCAAAAATGCCTCAGGAAATTGGCAATGCGACAAAGTTGAGCAAGTTCAACTTCATGGAAACAAATGCAATCCAGTAACTCCCAGCGGGACTGCAATGAATCACCAATTTGAAAACAAATCAAAACCTTTTTCACGGAGCTTGTTGCTGCATTCTGGTACTGCCTTCTCCATGAAGAATACCTGAGATGCTGCTTTAGAAAGTGGCCAAAACAAGGTACAAGGCAGCATCATTTTAACTGCTTACCTTTGTGAACAGATTTTGTTTCAGAAGCGCAACTCTGACGCCTTCAAATGCAGACTAGGGCCCTGTTAACACCTGGTATTAAGATGTGTTTAGGTCGATCGCAACTGGAAGACGCTATATACAGGTGTAAACATTTTAAAATGTTTTGAGCCTGTCCACTTTCGACTACTTCCAGAGGTAGTTGAAAAGGTGTTTTTGACCGGATTGCATTTGTAGTGTAGACGCTCATGTTGTCAAATGTGTTCGAACAGCCACAAAAAGACCACCTACTACACCTATTGACCTAATGCGTAAACATTAGGGCTGGGACAATACATCGATTCTCGACTCTGATTCTGAATGGATTCTGATATTTTCTCTCTAGAATAGATTCTGAGCTTCGTTTTAACAGCAGATGGCGCTCTAGGCTAGTTTTTAACCGCACACTCAAACGATCGCGAAGACGAGTTCTGGACAGTGCATGTGCGTTAGGCTGAATCATGTAAGTGGCTAAATATACTTGCACCTTGGCTCAAAATGCTAAGATTAATGTAAACAACCCCTTCGGGTGCATTCATATGTAAATTGCGCGAGCTTAATTTGTCCATTAAATCGAAAGATCTGAAAAACCCATACATTTACCCGCCCATAGTCCCTCCTCTCGAAGAAATCAGGACAGAAGTGGTTGAAAGTGGACATAAGAGAAGATTAAAACACAAGGTGTAAACGGGTATGTGTCTGCTTCATCTACTTGTGATCTGATCGACCCAAAGCGCATCTTAATACCAGGTGTAAACAGGGCCTAAGTTTCAAACTGACCAGGTTTTGGATCAGTTCTTTTGTATCCTGACTGAGCAAAAACTCATGCATTAGCTTTATGACATTGACTGCACAGCTGTCCACTTTAAAATAACACATTCAACCAAAGGTATTTTCAATGGAAAATCTTGATCAGAAATGAAAAATGTGTTGAGACAGTCTCTTCAGGGGGTAATTTCATCACCCCACACCCTATACTTATTCCATTCTTGTTGAAATTATCTGTGAAACCAAAGAGCATTGTATTTTGATACAGGCACCAACAGGCAGGGCATGAGTGAAAGGAGAACTTGTCCAAACACATGTTACAGTGCAGTGAGGCTTGTGTTTTCAAACTGACAGGGGTACACAGTAGCTATCATCTCCCGCCTGCTTGAGCAATGTGTCCTCTCCTAGTAAACACGGGCGCTGGTCCAGTTTCGAAACCACCCAATCACATCCAACTAATCCTGTTTTCACCACTCACAAATCATATGACAAACCATGTATTTTTGCCTTCCTCCTTGATTATGGAAATTATTCAATTATTTCCATGTGAACAGGCATGTAAGAGCAATGGAACAGTTCTGCAAACAAAAAAGGGGTTGCTTTATGACAATGCAAAAAAAAATGTGCTAAGTTTATTCTCATTTGCTACCTGCTTCACTCATTTGTAAGACACAGCTGTGTGGTTTAGCTCTATTATTCAGAGAAAAGCACAATTAACTGCAAAGAGACACTGGAATGATCACCACACCCATCATCCTCCTCCATGGGGAGGGAATGAGTGAGGGAGTGTTGGGTTAAGTTCATGGATACTGTCGAGGATTCCGGCTTGTCCGACCACATTAGGTCAAGCCAAGTGGGTCGGTCTGCAGGATTAATGGAGAATATCTGACCCTGAGGCCTTTCGACCATGTTGGCGGGTTTGGCAAAGATTTGTGAATAGTGTTACCATACAGGAATGTCCACTTGGCAGTGAAGTTTATACCGGCCCAATCCAAAGGCCCAAGGACAGATAAACACGCTTTCTCTTTACATACCTTACAAAAATGTGCTGCAGCAACAGCGACAAAATGATGGTATTAGATGGTAATACCATGGTACTGTATGCAATACAAAGAATACCATGGTATTACAATAGTATACATCCTGGAAACAGCTTAACTAGCCTAAGGTAGGTTGCTGGTCTCAGATGGTTTGCTTAAAGCACCAAAACCACTCTAAAACCATCAGACCAGACCATTCTTACCAGGAGGTAGTCCATCAAAGCACCTTAGGCTGGTTTACGCAGTTTTCAACATGAATATGTCCAAATAGCCATGATATTAACATGGTACCAAGCCTCTAAAACAAGGTAAAACACAGGATTCATTTTGTTAGCAATCTATCTGGGAAGAAGGCAAACTCAGCCTTTACAATTTTAACCTGTAGGCAATGTTTAAGAAAAATGTGTGATTTTTCAAAACTTGACAACCGAGAAGCAGCTGAAACCTTGGATCTACTCTTAACTAATCTAAAAGGAAATCACCCAATTCACTTTATGCTCACTCAGGGGTTAAAGGTTAACTGAGTGAGAACATAAAGCTTTTCCAATAGACTGTTTTACTCAGAGCGAGATGCTTATCAAAGCTCAAGGCCAGAGGAATTTATTCTGTGCCTGTGGATACCACTATTGCCTGATTTGCATTACAAATACATGAAATCTCAAACCAAGATATTTGCCTCTGGCCCCTAGGCTATGTCCGATTGAGGGGGATGTATATTTGCATGGTCAATGTGAGTAGGAAGTAAACGTGAAGTGTACAAGCAATAGTAACTGGAGCATTTAGTGCCCCAATGCACGGACGTGCTGGTGCATGTAACCACGGGTGTGTGAACCTTCTGACAGCACAAGGTCAACTCATGATCATCCACAAATTCAAAAGACATTTCTTAAAGGGATAGTTCACCCAAAAATGAAAATTCTGTTAGAGTTTACTCAGCCTCATGTCATTCCCTTCCTTTCTCATTAGGTCAGTGAGTTGATGATCATTACGTTTCATAAAAGAATCTTTCAGAAAAGTTTCATGAACAAGATCAATAGATTCATTGAAAAGATCCAAGGTAAAATGGTTTTAACATTGCTACTTTTTGGTACTTTTTTGATATTTAATAATATCAAATATTTGGGTCTCTTTATCACACAAGCATATATGAATTCATAAGACTTGAAATATAGTGTTTGGACTGTTTTTTATAATACTTTTATAGGGCTTTTCTGTTCAAAAGAAGAATATAGGGGTTTAGAAAGACTTTTCACTTTTGAGTGATCTAATTTGTTCAAGAAAATACAGAAATTTAAATTAAGAAGTGTGAATAAGTACAAATCTGGACTCAAATACAGGCTAAAATATACAAGGATTATAAAGGAAAATTTCAAGTTGTCACTTGTTAAAAAAAAACAAAACAAAAAAACAACTGATCTTGGGTGTGTGAAAGTTCAGACCAGTGGTGTTTTTCTCGAGCGTGATATGATTGATGTTGCTTCACAAGACAGGGAAGGTAATCCACCCACTCAATCATTGGCTTAGTCAGTCTACATGGTCTCTAGGGAGCTGACATGAAGAGTTTACTAAGATTTTTCAATTATCTTAACTAACATTCTCAGACAATAACCACATCAACATAAACAAGTTGTATCCCACTTAGGAATATGGTTTTTTAATTAGTTGGAATTGTACATTTTTAAAAATAGATTTTGAATTCTGAAGAAAATGTGAATGATGTTTGTCAAATAACAAAATTCACCACTATAATGCCAGGAGGCTTTGACCAAACCCAAGGCTCTGATATTCTGGTCTCTATGTGTCCATGGATGTGCTGCTGATAGAACAAAACACATTGTATGGAGCCATGGTGTGTTTCCTGAATACAGAATAAGGAATTTTCCTGGATTCCTACAGAGGATGCTCAGGAAGGAAGCTGCACACTTTGCGTGGCCATAACTCAATGTCCATATATCAATGTGTTTTTATTTTCCTTTCTAATATTACTTTTTAAAAGTTAAAGGATTAGTTCACTTCTGAATGAAAATTTCCTGATAATTTACTCACCCCCATGTCATCCAAGATGTTCATGTCTTTCTTTCTTCAGTCAAAAAGCGTTTTTTGAGGAAAATATTCCAGGATTTTTCTCCATATAGTGGACTTCACTGGGGATCAATGGGTGGAAGGTTCAAATTATAGTTTCAGTGCAGCTTGAAAGAGCTCTACATGATCCCAGACGAGGAATAAGGGTCTTATCTAGCGAAACGATTGGTCATTTTTAAAGAAAAAGAAAAATGTATATACTTTTTAACCACAAATGCTCATCTTGCGATGCGCCACGCATTACGTTGAAAGGTCACATAGGCGGAAGTACTAATCCTGAATATTTTACAAAATAAGAGGGATCATGCAAAGTGTGTTATTTTTTATTTAGCACTGTGCTGAATAAGATATTTTGCATAAAAGATGTTTACATATAGTCAAAAAATAGCTGAATTTATAAAAATGACCCCTTCAAAAATGTACATACCATTGATTCTTAATACTGTGTGTGGTTACCTGGATGATCCATGACTGTTTTTATGTTTTGTGATGGTTGTTCATGAGTCTCTTGTTTGTCCTGAACAGTTAAACTGCCCAACATTCTTCAGGTCCTGCAGATTCTTCAGTTATCCAGCATCTTTTGCATATTTGAACCCTTTCCAGCAGTGACTGTGTGATTTTGAGATCCATCTTTTCACATTGAGGACGACTGAGAGACTCAAACACAACTATTAGAAAAGGTTCAAACATTCACTGATGCTCCAGAAGGAAACACGATGCATTGAGAGTCGGGGGGTGAAAACTTTTGAACAGGATAAAGATATCCACATTTGTCTTTTGTTGTTTAAATATCTAATTTTTTCATTTAGTACTGCCCACTGGAAGCTACAGAAGATACTCACAAGTTTATCTTGACGTTCAAGTTCAAATTCAAAAAGTTTTCACCCCCCGGGTCTTAATGCATCGTGTTTTCTACCCCAGTGAAGTCCACTATACGGAGAGAAATCCTGGAATGTTTTCCTCAAAAACCTCAAATTATTTTCGACTGAAGAAAAAAAGACAAACATCTTTGATGACATGGTGGTGAGTAAATTATCAGGAAATTTTCATTCAGAAGTGAACTAATCCTTTAAATCAAGTTTGACCAAAATACACCATCTGTAACTAACTGGCAACCATTACAACTTGCAAAAACTCAGCAGAGTATGATTCATCTAAAGCTACTATTCCACCCGCCAAACAGACTACATCCACTTCCCTTCCCTTCTTTCCTTTGAGTGCAACATGGATTAGTCGTTTCCTCTGGTGAGTTCATCCTATTGTTCTCCAATATAGGGCTGAACTCTATTTAAAAGCAACCTACAGCCATGAAAAGGCAATTATGGTAAATAAATGCCAGGAACATGTGGAAAACAAACCCTTGTCAAATGGACAAACATATGTATAACTCTTACTGTGGTAGTATCATGGAAAAATGATTGGCTGCATTTCAAAATCACACACTTCCCTACTATATAGTAGCATGTCCGAATTCACAGTATTCATAAAAGTAC
This sequence comes from Elopichthys bambusa, assembly GCA_037101425.1. Lineage (NCBI taxonomy): Eukaryota > Metazoa > Chordata > Actinopteri > Cypriniformes > Xenocyprididae > Elopichthys > Elopichthys bambusa. The sequence continues at coordinate 3,565,254 of CM074453.1, read as the reverse complement.
ATAGATTACCTACTATTTCCGGCAAGTTTCTGAAATGTGTGTACGATGGACACTTTACTATACCATGAGGCCATGGGAGAGGATTTGTTAATGACAGTGAAGTGACACTGGTAGGTCACGTGATAATGAAAATGTGAATGTAGTACATCCAGATTATATTCATACTATACACACATACTATATACTGCATACTTTTTAAGCGGTTGTGAAGTAATAACTTATTCAAAATAAGTACCTATTTAATACGATTTTGGATGCAGCCATTGTATCAGATGGTAAATATTTAAATATATAGCATGTTATTGAATGATGACCATATTCATACACCATTGTGTTTACAAGTTGCTTCAAGGCACTTCAAGAATACTTGTCATTGTACAGTCAACATACTGTAACAGCTGTTGTATAGTTGCCTACAAAAATTGCGCAAGACAGAGAGATAATGTGTCATTAGAATCTTTTGAGATTATTTACAATGTATCAGAGTGTATGAATGAGGGTGATACAAGCAAAACTGTGCAAACAGGAAAGAAAACTTCTAATCTAAAATGCTGGACTCAAAGCAGAGCGGAAAATAAGACATTCTTTCAACTCAAAAAAAGACAAGACATCAAAGGCCTCCAATGACAGTGCCTGTAAACCACAGAACTGTCTTCAACTGCTCAAGTCTGTGCATATCGCACGCTCACTTGATGCACAAATAAAAAGAGAACAATCTGCAAAGAACAGACCACAAAAATGCAATAAATAATAATAATATTGATAAGATATTAAACGCACTAAAAAGCCTATTTTAGTTCCTTAATTTGTTTTCTTTTTTAATGGCATTTTCCCACACTGGGAAAAACAAACTTAACATTGAAAGCCTGATTGAGATTATTTTGTCTACATTCATTCAAAATAAAACATTAAGGCCCGGTTTCACAAACAGGGTTTAGATTAAGCCAGGATTAGGCTTTAGTTTAATTGCCTTAGAAAAAAAAAACATTACAGGTATGCATCTAGTTTCAGTTAAAATAGCTCAAACATGCATTTTAGTCTGGGACTAGACTCAAGCCTGGTCTGTGAAACCGGGGGTAAAAACTAAAATCCATCATTTAAAATGGTTGGCATCACAATGTTATAATGTACAGTATTTATTAATTTATATTAATTTTGAGATTACTAATGACTACATTTAACATCATAAAATGTATTTATATATACAAACTTTATATGATTTTTCAATACTGCATTACAGTAATAAAAATATTTTCTAGTAGGGGTGTAACAAGATCTAGTGCCACGAGATCTCGCGAGATGTGATGAGATTTCTCGTTGAGACGAAAAGCTGTCTCGTGATATTGCCGTGAGGGGAGTGTGAGGGTGAAATTAGGATATAATATGATTGATTTCAATACCCCGCATTTTGAAAGCGGCTCCCTGATACATGCAGATATCTTCCAATATGAAAGATATCTTAAGCTGGGCTGTGTAGTTGTAACCATCTCTCAGCTCTGTATCATGCTTGAAGAAAAATTTTGTCTCTATTTGCACTTTGAATATTGAGAGAGTACTTTGATTATGGTTGCACTTATTGTTTGCACTTAAAGGTGCAATATGTAAGATTTTCTGTCCGCTAGAGGTCTATTCAAAACAAAGGCATAGCCTGATGACGCCAAGTTTGAGTGAGGAATCTTGGGACATGTGGTCTTCACATCACAGCTGGTGGAAAACAATTGGGATAGGACTCGGCAAGAAATCATGTTCTTGTGTTGATGGGCATGCAATTAATTTTAAAATGTATTGTATGATGGAGAAAGTGCTGTATTACTGTTACTAAAAATAAAGCTGCATTTGATTATGCTATGTTAGCTACTTCACAAAATAGTGTTTTTCTCTGAGGCATGGTAAAGCATGGTACGTGCAGAAAATCGGGAAAATTAGATTTAAACAATAAGACTAAACGTGTTGAGCTATATAACAATAATTAGTTTTCAGTTTATAAATATATCAAAACAGTTGTTGTAAAACAATGTAAATGTAAATATGAAAGCGTCTTTGGTGTTTCCATGTTTTCTACAAAATAAAACCGGAAACCGAGGCTAACGCAGGTATGAAGCAATTGACAGGGGACTCACACTTCCCGGAGCCTTGGTTAAAATTGCAATTTTCTCACGATTTACAAATAGTTGCAAACATTTGGGATATTGTAAGTACTCAACTGACCAAAATATATAACACTGGCCTAGTGGTTTTTGGATATTTTACTGCAAAATTCTTACATATTGCACCTTTAATAAGAAAACTTTTTCGTTTTATTTATACTGTTTTTATTTCTATGATCAATTTGTGAAAAGGAGTTCAGTTAGGAGGTCAAAAGTTGTAGAAGCTCATAAATCATGTACAGTACGGTCTGAAGAGACTTATATGAAATCATACAGGACAGAAGCCTATGGGATTAAATTGCCGCCAATAGTCACAGATCAAAAAACAAGCGCGAATCAAACATTTAAAATAACGTGTAAAAATATATAGCACAAACTTAAAAAAATAATGCAAAACGATCAGAATGGCAAAGAACGTGGTCGCGGATCAAAATATAATAAAGCGTGAATCAAAAAAATAAGCATGAATCAAAACTTTAAACACATTAAAAATGATTGCACAAATCTTAAACTTGTATTTATGCGTTCTTAAAAGTTGTTTTCCTTGCTTTTATTACTCTGTTCTTTCTGCTCTCTTACATTTTCTGCTCATATTTTACTCTTTTGTGCGCTTGTGCTGTTTTTCTCTTTGCTCTTCTTTCTACATTTTGCACTTGCGTTTCCAAATGTTGCAGTTTGAGTTCCATGTAAATTAGGCCGGGCTTAAGCGTCACCATTGGTCCACTAGTTCTAGAACGACAGCTCCTCCTCTAGCCAATCAATCGAAGAGAGGGAGATGACATCACTTCAATGCGACTCATGGCTACTGATGCTCACACTCATACAGGGGAAGATAACAGTCACAGCTGGCAATTTCCGAGCAGGGGTAAAATCTTTCTGTGGCAGGACACCGTTATAATGTATATGTACCCGCAACTCAACCTGTCACGGGTATATACGTCTACATGGACAATGTTTATTATTAACTTCACCATCCTAACACATCCCGTCCACTTCCACATAAGCAACGTGCATAATATTAAGTGTTATTCTTCACAGTATTAGTTCTATTTTGCAACGAAAGCAACAGCAGGATTACAACACAGCGGTGTTTCGAGAACGAATCTGCAACTTTGAAGGAATCGTTCGTGAAAGTCATGATTCAATGATTCATTCATAAATACAGCCACTTGCTTCTTTGACTCACGCATTAAGACAGTGACTTACCGCCATCTATTGCCGGTTTTAGTATTTAAAATAATCACTTTTCACGTTTTTAGCATTGCATATTTCTCTATTGAACATTTTTTTTATTTAAAACATTATTAATGTTGTGAAAGTATTTATAAAGATTAATAAAATGCACTAGAAAGTCAATTTAGGGGGCAAATATTGTCCCTTAATGGAAAATGTATATATATATAAATTTTGTTTTTAAAGCTATATTTAAAACATTAACCTTATAGTATTGTGCAATTATGTAGTTATGTAAATAAACAATAAATGTGTGAATAAATCACTGCATATCAAATCCACCTGTTTCTGTAATTATCTTCTCTGTAACACTATCGTAGTCAATGCAGAGATGATACATTCAGTGTTAGAATTAATTTACCAGGTTACCTATGATTGTTTAACAACAATTAAGAAGTATATTAGCTACAGTAGCCTTAGCATATTAGCATCATGAGCCAAGTAATATTTTAACACCAAATACCATATATTATGAACATAAAGATTAACAATCAAAACAAGACTGCACATTAAAAAGAGTTTCTCAAAAAGAGGAATTATTAGTCCATAGTTCAGATAACTTTACAGCTTGAAAGTCCTTGTAAAGTTTTAAATTAAACTGTTATCTTCCCCTGTATGAGTGTGAGCATCAGTAGCCATGAGTCGCACTGAAGTGATGTCATCTCCCTCTCTTCGATTGATTGGCTAGAGGAGGAGCTGTCAATCTAGAACTAGTGGACCAAAATTAGGCCCGGCCTAATTTACATGAAACTCAAACTGCAACATTTGGAAACGCAAGAGCAAAACGTAGAAAGAAGAGCAAAGAGAAAAACAGCACAAGCGCACAAAAGAGTAAAATATGAGCAGAAAATGTAAATATTATTATATTTCGATCCGTGACCACGTTCTTTGCCATTCTGATCATTTTGCATAATTTTTTTAAGTTTGTGCTATATATTTTTACATGTGTTTTTTTTTTTTTTTTTTTTTGATTCGGGCTTATTATTTTTTGATCCGTGACCGCAATGCTATTGGCGGGAATCTGACCCCATAGAAGCCAGTCAGTTGAGTTTGTGGCAAAACCTTTTAATATGCTTGAGTATTGTTGTCTTTTACTGCATATAATAATTCATACTCAGAAAGTAGAACTGCAGTGATATTCATTAGTTAAAGCATTTCAAATGCACCTGCAGACTATTTTTCTAGTCATGCATTTCGTCACTGAGCATTTCTTAAAAATACTGTGAAAAATTCTCGTCTAGTTCTCATGAACTCTATCTAGTGTCACACCCCTATTTTCTAGTATATACAAATTACACAGACTATCATTTCTTCTTTCTTTTGATTTTGGGGTGAAACATTGTGTGATATTCACCCTGCTAAGCACTGACGGCTCAATTCTGGTGCAGGTACTATGACGACACGCTGGTATAAATAGCCTCTGTTGCACATCTGCGCTTGTTTGGCTAGCACAGGTCTGTCAAGAACTCCTCAGGGAGTCAAATGGGGGTCACAGCCCATCCACGTATGCAGCTACCAGCAGCCCGCTGTGTGTTTAAGTCAGGAACACTCCAGAAAGCCATCAGCACTTCCTGTACTCATCTTGTGTGAGAGGACGCTAGAATTAGAATAAGCTTGTGCTTTTGTCCCTCTCACAAAGCGACATTATCTTGTGGTGCTTTCCATCAGAGAGGAAGAATTGACTGGCTATATAAAAGGTGGAGGAAAACAGACGGATGGGCTGACGCTGCAATGAATCAACAATCCGGTTTCCTCACTTCCTCCCTAACAGGCTCCAAAGATCTGAGGAGAATCTGTCTCAAATTAGACCGCTTCCTCTATGAGCGAAGGCTGAACGACAGGAAAAGAGAGAAAGGGTGAGGTGGAGTAGAAAAACTGCCGAAAGCTAAGACCACCTCTCAGGACATGTTTCTATGAGGATTTTGATGTAAAGGGACAGTTCATGCAAACATTTTAATTATTATTTTATTCCAAACTCGCATCACTTCCTTTCTTCTGTGGAACACAAAAGGAGATATTTTGAAGAAATTCCAAGCTGCTCTTTTCCATGCAATATTTGTGTTCACACATTCAAATACGTCACATGAAGACACGTCTAGGTTTATGTCAGGTTTAGCGCCAACTAGGGGTGTCACAGTATACAAGTATTGATGATAACCGCAATATTAAAAAAAAAAATTAAATATTGATATCATGTTAAAACTTTATAGATGATTTGACAAACTCTCTCTAAGCGTCCCTACACACATTTTGAGTGCGATTCACTGACCAAAAAGACAAAAACAAACAAAATGTTAAAGATGAATTTAACTCAAAGCATTATATGTTTTTCCTAAATGTATGTAGATATTGCAGGGATAATCACTATTCATCAATCCTTTTGGCCATGATAATAGTGTAGTGAAAAAAAGTCCCTTTAAGACAAGTAATTTAACTCGGCGGCCATCTTTGAAACGCCTCTCGGGCAAGCAAGTGTAGCTCCTATCTCTCTGAATCGGGAAACATCAAATTCTCCAAAGCTGTTCACCAAGCTTTCGATTAAATTTCATATTTGAAATCAGCAATACAATCTGACAACTAACTCATAAATTTTGTTTCCAAACGCTCAAATCATGACAAAAAAAACAAACAAAAAAAAACAGCATTTTTCAGGCTGGATCAAGATAATGCGCATGCGCAGTCCTAAGTGAGCATCTCTATAGGATGTGCGCATCTGACTGTTTCTATACGAACCGGAGCTTCTAACGGCAGCTGCAGTGACAGAATGACTTTACCAATCACCAGTTGGCTCTTATTTAGAAAGCGGGACTTATTCCGCCATATAATAATAATACAAGTGCATGACTTTCTATATATAAAGTCTTTGTTGAAAATGTAATATCATGACAGCCCTAACATCTAAACACCGTTGATAGTCGCTGTTGACTTTCCCATTTGCGTTCAAGTTAAAATAAGTTCAACTTTTAAAAAAAGCATCTCTAGACCAGTGTTTTTTTTTTTCTGGAGAAGATTATTAGCATATAATATGAACTTGAACTAGACACCGATATCAATACTCTGACTGACACCACTAAGCCAATAATTATTTTCATGTTATGGCTAATAACTGCCTGCTATGACAATTCAATAGTGTTTTGATTAAATAAATTAAAAATAAAACCCTAAAAACTAAAATTCTTCAACTGAATTTAGACATCAGAGCATTATAATGTACAGTATGAAAAATGAAAAATATATCATATTAGTGTTTTTAAAGATTCGCTTTAAGGAAGTGTTAGATGATAGCAAAGTTAAAATATAAATGTAAAAATAGAGGATGTGGGCATGCATTATTCAATATCCAACATTAGCTGATATACACTACCATTCATACGTTTGGGGTCAGCAAGTTTTTTTATATACTTTAAAAAAAAAAAAAAAAATTATCAAGCAAGGATGCAATACTGTCACTTAAGTATTTTTAATGTTACAGAATTTTTAAAAATGTATTTTCTTTTTAACTTTCTGTTCAAAGAATCCTGACAAAAACATCACGGTTTCCGCAAAAATAGCAGCAGCACAACTGTTTTTAACAGTGATATTAAGAAATGTTTCTTGAGCACCAAATCAGCACATCAGAATACATTTTTGAATTGTAATATTATTTCACAATATTACTGTTTTACTGTATTTATCAAATAAATGTAGCCTTAGCGAGCGTAAAATACTTTTTCTTTTAATTTTACCGAAACAAACTTTGAACAGTATTGTACATCCAATAGAGACTCATACTGATAAATTTAAAAATGTCTAACAATGGCTGAAAACCAATATGGTATGAGTCATGTTGGGTTTAATTACTCAAAATTTTCAAATCAAACAATCCCTAGTATCTTACTTATATCTCAAGCACAATTACGTACCCAAACTCTTCAAACACGAGCACATCATGTCCTGTGGTCCTTCAGCATCGTTTAATACATCTCAACAATCAAGTACTATACAGCTACAGAAAGAGGCACATAAGCTATGTCAGTATGAAGGATCCATCCAACGGCTGTAGAAATGAATAATATATTCCAGCAGCAGCTCTCCCAGAAGAGATATAAGCTTCATCAATCAGCTCCGGCAGTACAGATGACACAATGCTTTCAGTGTTACCGGAGAGCTGACGTCGCCCAACTGTGGCCCACTAGCACGAGGAAACCCCCACGACAGCAGACCCTCAACACTCAAACTACAGAGAAACATCATGGTGTAGGACCAACAAGGACCAGCAGGCTTCAAAAGCAAAACCTGATTAAAGGAGGATTGGGCTGGGAAAGAAAATTCCAGTTGAGTGTAACAGGAGAATTTAAGTGCACAAAGAAGAGTGGAAGTTCTTTACACTGTGTTGATTGCAGTGTGTGTGTGTGTGTGTGTGTGTGTGTGTGTGTGTGTGTGTGTGTGTGTGCGTGTGTGTGCGTGAAGTGCAATTACAGGCTTTTCAGAGCACTGCCCGCCCAGCTGCTCGACTAACACAGAGAACAAGGGAAAAAAAAAAAAAAAGGAGACATTTCCTAGCCAACTTCTCTGTTCGCTCATATTTGGTTTCCAAACAAATTAATTGTACAAATGACGAATTGATAGAAAAAAATAAAGAGTAAAAACTGTGTGTGTGTGTGTGTGTGTGTGTGTGTGTGTGTGTGTGTGTGTGTGTGAGAGAGAGAGAGAGAGAGAGTGAGAGAGAGAGAGTGTGTGAGTGTGTGGGGGTTACTGACAAACTCCCACCCAGCTCAGAGGGTGAAAAGCCTTTCAAACTTCCCTAATCCTACAACCAAGAATGTCTCAATGCAAACTCAAACAGTACAAACAAGTCCAAGCCAAAACTTCAAGCATTGTCAACTTTCTAGACTGGTGATATAATAAAGAGGAGAGAAGAGGTGGCAAAACTCACGGAAGAAGTGTTTGAAGAGGTTAGCCATATCCATTTTGGGCTATCCCGGCAACTCGGCACTTCCCTCTGCAGCTGTGCAGCTATTCCATGTGAAACACCCTCCCGCGAGTGAACTGCTCACTGCCTACACAACAATCGAGCTGCCTGACCATGTGACCAGTGTGAACCAATCAGAATAGATTCCTCCTTTAGGAGGACTAGTCTGCTCGCCCCTTATGCACAGCTTACTCATGGCGCATATGGGGACTAGTAAGCTTGTTTATAAAATATATACATTTCATGTTTTTGCTGCCTCAAAGGATTCATATTCATTGACGGCAGCAAGTTTGCACAGAAAGAGCCATGAACACCCGGTCTGTTCACACTAAATCAAAAACATGTAGCATGTTTGGACATGTTATTAATGTAGTATTCTTTGAAGTACCATGAAAATGCCATAATTATTAACATATTCATGTGCAAAGTAAAACAGTATATTAAAATTGTATCTGATACCAGCATTTAAAAAAAAAAAGACAGACTTAAAAATAAATAGTTGCAATGTTACATAAACATTAAAATTAATTGGAAACATGGATTGTCGGAAAACTCCATCAATGGCAGGAAAAGAGTTAAATACATCATTTATGTGATTCATAAAACAAAAATAAATAGTTAACAGGGTTGCGAATTTAGCCGAAATTAAGCTTTCACTCTATGAGGGCTAGCTAATGTGTCAAATTTCTATAGTTATTGATAAACATTTTGTTTGATTACGCTTTCTTACAATAAGCTGTGAAACAAGGCTGAATGTTGAGGATGATAAATGTGACCCTAGACCACAAAACCAGTCATTAGTCACATGAGTATACTTGTAGCAATAGTCATTATCGATTTTACTTTTATGCCAAAAATCATTAGGATTGTTACGTTCCACGTGTGTTATGTGTACACTTTTACGCTCTTCTGTCCTCCTATTTTCCCTCTGCTTGTAGGTTGGTGTTTACTGGCTGCTTCGACTGTCAAGTCATCATTTCTGACGTCATGATGTCCTGCCAATTTGCCGACGCACCAGCGGTATTTAAGGACTTGATTTGACCGTGTGTGGTGTGCGCTAGGCCAGCGGCCAGTTGTTTTGGGCTACTGCCATTTGTTTCTCCGGTTAACTCACTTTGTGTAGTCTTGCTTTGTGACGTGAGATTTGATCTATTTATAGATTTGTTTAACAATGTCCGTGTTGGAGTTTGGCCATTGTGCGTGTCGAGTTAAAGTTAATCCACCTATAACTAAATGCGCTTTTTGACGTGTCTCGAGGACGTAGCCATGAGCTCTCTGCTTGTTGTGTGGTTAGGTTAATATGAATTATGTTAGCTTAGGTTTGCAAGTGTCGCACCACCCTTGTATTTTTGCCTTAGTTCGGGCGTCGTATACGCCGAAGATTTCGGTTTTATTTTATATTTTCTTTTGTTAGTTTAGAGGTTAGCTGTAAGGATCGGTTTATTGTGTTTATTTCTTTCATTTGGGTGACACTCCTGTTTCCTCTGTTTAATGCTTTTTTTTTTTTTTTTTTTCCCTTTTCTTCATTCTCTCAATTCTTTGTAAAACTCAACATCGCCAAAGTAAATCCCTCTTAAAAAACTACCCTGTTTGTACCACCTTTGATCTGCACCACACCTGGTAACAGTTGTCTCGCTTAAATATTATGAGAATATCCCATTTTTAACATCAAACACGTAACAGGATATTAAGTAAAGATCATGTTCCATGAAGATGTTTTGTAAATATCCTACCATAAATATATTAAAAAATTATTTGTGAGTGGATATACATTGCTAGGGACTTCATTTGGACAACTTTAAAGGCAATTTTCTCAATATTTTGATTTTTTTGCACCCTCAGATTCCAGATTTTCAAATAGTTATATCTCTGTAAAATATTTTCCTATCCCAACAAACCATACATCAATGGAAAGCTTATTAT